>JAOBSW010001153.1:0-73245 GCA_026214975.1 Gentiana macrophylla
AAGAAAATCACAAATTTGAACTCGTTAATAAGAAGAAAACTTGAATTCGAACTCGTTACAAAAGAAAAAACATAAATTTATACTCGTTATAATGGGAAAACACAAATTTCCGGCGATGTCAACTCGTTATCTGGGAAAAAAACAATTTTCTACAAGGACAACTCGTTACCAGAGAAAAACACAAAATTGAACTCGTTAAGAAGAAGAAAACATGAATTCGAACTCGTTGCCAAATAAAAAACACAAATTTCTACTTGTTATAATGTGAAAACACAAATTTCCGGCGATGTAAACTCGTTATCAGGGAAAAGAACATTTTTTCTACAAGGACAACTCGTTACCAGAGAAAAACACAAATTTGAACTCGTTAATAATTAGAAAACATGAATTCGAACTCCTTACCAAAGAAAAAACAAAAATTTCTACTCGTTATAAAGGGAAAACACAAATTTCCGGCGATGTCAACTCGTTATTAGGGAAAAAAAACATTTTTTTCTGCAAGGACGACACGTTACCAGAAAAAATCACAAATTTGAACTCGTTAATAAGAAGAAAACATGAATTCGAACTCGTTACCAAAGAAAAAACACAAATTTCTACTCGTTGTAATGGGAAAACACAAATTTCCGGCGATGTCAACACGTTATCAGGGAAAAAAACATTTTTTCTACAAGGACAACTCGTTACCAGAGAAAAACACAAAATTGAAATCGTTAATAAGAAGAAAACATGAATTCGAACTCGTTACCAAAGAAAAAACAAAAATTTCTACTCGTTATAATGGGAAAACACAAATTTCAGGCGATGTCAACTCGTTATCAGGGAAAAAACACTTTTTCGACAAAGAAAACTCGTTACCAGAGAAAAAAACAAATTTGAACTCGTTAATAAGAAGAAAACATGAATTCGAACTCGTTACCAAAGAAAAAACACAAATTTCTACTCGTTATAATGGGAAAACACAAATTTCCGGCGATGTCAACTCGTTATTAGGAAAAAAAACAATTTTTCTACAAAGACAACTCGTTACCAGAGAAAAACACAAATTTGAACTTGTTAATAAGAAGAAAACATGAATTCGAACTCGTTACCAAAGAAAAAACAAAAATTTCTACTCGTTATAATGGGAAAACACAAATTTCCGGCGATGTCAACTCGTTATCAGGGAAAAAAAACATTTTTTTGCAAGGACAACACTTTACCAGAAAAAATCACAAATTTGAACTCGTTAATAAGAAGAAAACATGAATTCGAACTCGTTACCAAATAAAAAACACAAATTTCTACTCGTTATAATGTGAAAACACAAATTTCCGGCATTGTAAACTCGTTATCAAGGAAAAAACATTTATTCTACAAGGACAACTCGTTACCAGAGAAAAACACAAATTTGAACTCGTTAATAAGAAGAAAACATGAATTCGAACTCGTTACCAAAGAAAAACACAAATTTCTACTCGTTATAATGGGAAAACACAAATTTCCGGCGATGTCAACTCGTTATTAGGGAAAAAAACAATTTTTCTACAAAGACAACTCGTTACCAGAGAAAAACACAAATTTGAACTTGTTAATAAGAAGAAAACATGAATTCGAACTCGTTACCAAAGAAAAAACAAAAATTTCTACTCGTTATAATGGGAAAACAAAAATTTCAGCGAGATCAACTCGTTATCGAGGAAAAAAACATTTTTACGCAAGGACAACACTTTACGAGAGAAAATCACAAATTTGAACTCGTTAATAAGAAGAAAACATGAATTCGAACTCGTTACCAACTAAAAAACACAAATTTATACTCGTTATAATGGGAAAACACAAATTTCCGGCGATGTCAACTCGTTATCAAGGAAAAAAACATTTTTCTACAAGGACAACTCGTTACCAGAGAAAAACACAAATTTGAACTCGTTAATAAGAAGAAAACATGAATTCGAACTCGTTACCAAAGAAAAAACAAAAATTTCTACTCGTTATAATGGGAAAACACAAATTTCCGGCGATGTCAACTCGTTATCGAGGGAAAAAACATTTTTTCTGCAAGGACAACACATTACCAGAGAAAATCACAAATTTGAACTCGTTAATAAGAAGAAAACATGAATTCGAACTCGTTACCAAAGAAAAAACACAAATTTCTACTCGTTATAATGGGAAAACACAAATTTCCGGCGATGTCAATTCGTTATCAGGGAAAAAACATTTTTTCTACAAAGAAAACTCGTTACTAGAGAAAAACACAAATTTGAACTCGTTAATAAGAAGAAAACATGAATTCGAACTCATTACCAAAGAAAAAACACAAATTTCTACTCGTTATAATGGGAAAACACAAATTTCCAGCGATATCAACTCGTTATCAAGGAAAAAAACATTTTTTCTACAAGGACAACTCGTTACCAGAGAAAAACACAAATTTGAACTCGTTAATAAGAAGAAAACATGAATTCGAACTCGTTACCAAAGAAAAAACACAATTTTTCTACTCGTTATAATGGGAAAACACAAATTTCCGGCGATGTCAACTCGTATATCGGGAAAAAACATTTTTTCTACAAGGACAACTCGTTACAGAGAAAATCACAAATTTGAACTCGTTAATAAGAAGAAAACATGAATTCGAACTCGTTACCAAGAAAAAACAAAAATTTCTACTCGTTATAATGGGAAAACACAAATTTCCGGCGATGTCAACTCGTTATCAGGGAAAAAAACATTTTTTCTACAAGGAAAACTCGTTACCAGAGAAAAAAAAAATTGAACTCATTAATAAGAAGAAAACATGAATTCAAACTCGTTACCAAAGAAAAAACACAAATTTCTACTCGTTATAATTGGAAAACACAAATTTCTGGCGATGTCAGCTCGTTATCATGGAAAAAAACATTTTTTCTTCAAGGACAACTCGTTACCAGAGAAAAAAAAATTTTGAACTCGTTAATAAGAAGAAAAAATGAATTCGAACTCATTACCAAAGAAAAAACAAAAATGTCTACTTAACTAATGGGAAAACACAAATTTCTACTCGTTATAATGGGAAAACACAAATTTCGGCGATGTCAACTCGTTATCGAGGGAAAAAAACATTTTTACAAGGAGGACAACACGTTACCAAAGAAAATCACAAATTTGAACTCGTTAATAAGAAGAAAACATGAATTCGAACTCGTTACCAAAGAAAAAACATAAATTTCTAATCGTTATAATGGGAAAACACAAATTTCCGGCGATGTCAACTCGTTATCAGGGAAAAAAACAATTTTTCTACAAGGACAACTCGTTACCAGAGAAAAACACAAAATTGAACTCGTTAAGAAGAAGAAAACATGAATTGGAACTCGTTACCAAATAAAAAACACAAATTTCTACTCGTTATAATGTGAAAACACAAATTTCGGCGATGTCAACTCGTTATCGGGGAGAAAAACATTTTTCTACAAGGACAACTCGTTACCAGAGAAAAACACAAATTTGAACTCGTTAATAATTAGAAAACATGAATTCGAACTCCTTACCAAAGAAAAAACAAAAATTTCTACTCGTTATAAAGGGAAAACACAAATTTCGGCGATGTCAACTCGTTATAGGGAAAAAACATTTTTTTCGCAAGGACAACACGTTACGAGAAAAATCACAAATTTGAACTCGTTAATAAGAAGAAAACATGAATTGAACTCGTTACCAAAGAAAAACACAAATTTCTACTCGTTATAATGGGAAAACACAAATTTCCGGCGATGTCAACTCGTTATCAAGGAAAAAACATTTTTTCTACAAGGACAACTCGTTACAGAGAAAAACACAAATTTGAAATCGTTAATAAGAAGAAAACATGAATTCGAACTCGTTACCAAAGAAAAAACACAAATTTCTACTCGTTATAATGGGAAAACACAAATTTCCGGCGATGTCAACTCGTTATCGGGGAAAAAACATTTTTTCGACATAGAAAACTTGTTACCAGAGAAAAAAACAAATTTGAACTCGTTAATAAGAAGAAAACATGAATTCGAACTCGTTACCAAAGAAAAAACACAAATTTCTACTCGTTATAATGGGAAAACACAAATTTCGGCGATGTCAACTCGTTATCGAGGAAAAAAACATTTTTTACGCAAGGACAACACGTTACGAGAGAAAATCACAAATTTGAACTCGTTAATAAGAAGAAAACATGAATTCGAACTCGTTACAAAAGAAAAACATAAATTTCTACTCGTTATAATGGGAAAACACAAATTTCGGCGATGTCAACTCGTTATCGAGGAAAAAACATTTTTCTACAAGGACAACTCGTTACCAGAGAAAAACACAAATTTGAACTCGTTAATAAGAAGAAAGCATGAATTCGAACTCGTTACCAAAGAAAAAACACAAATTTCTACTCGTTATAATGGGAAAACACAAATTTCCGGCGATGTCAACTCGTTATCAAGGAAAAAACATTTTTTCTACAAGGACAACTCGTTACCAGAGAAAAACACAAATTTGAACTCGTTAATAAGAAGAAAACATGAATTCGAACTCGTTACCAAAGAAAAAACACAAATTTCTACTCGTTATAATGGGAAAACACAAATTTCGGCGATGTCAACTCGTTATTAGGGAAAAAAAAATTTTTTCTACAAAGACAACTCGTTACCAGAGAAAAACACAAATTTAAACTCGTTAATAAGAAGAAAACATGAATTCGAACTCGTTACCAAAGAAAAAACCCAAATTTCTACTCGTTATAATGGGAAAACACAAATTTCGGCGATGTCAACTCGTTATCGGAAAAAACATTTTTTCTGCAAGGACAACACGTTACGGAAAAAATCACAAATTTGAACTCGTTAATAAGAAGAAAACATGAATTCGAACTCGTTACCAAAAAAAAACACAAATTTCTACTCGTTATAATGGAAAACACAAATTTCTGCGATGTCAACTCGTTATCGAGAAAAAAATATTTTTCTACAAGGACAACTCGTTACCAGAGAAAAACACAAATTTGAACTCGTTAATAAGAAGAAAACATGAATTCGAACTCGTTACCAAAGAAAAAACAAAATTTTCTACTCGTTATAATGGGAAAACACAAATTTCCGGCAATGTCAACTCGTTATCAGGGAAAAAACATTTTTTCTGCAAGGACAACACGTTACCAGAGAAAATCACAAATTTGAACTCGTTAATAAGAAGAAAACATGAATTCGAACTCGTTACCAAAGAAAAACACAAATTTCTACTCGTTATAATGGGAAAACACAAATTTCCGGCGATGTCAATTCGTTATCAGGGAAAAAACATTTTTTCTACAAAGAAAACTCGTTACTAGAGAAAAACACAAATTTGAACTCGTTAATAAGAAGAAAACATGAATTCGAACTCATTACCAAAGAAAAAACACAAATTTATACTCGTTATAATGGGAAAACACAAATTTCCGGCGATATCAACTCGTTATCAGGGAAAAAAACATTTTTTTCTACAATGACAACTCGTTACCAGAGAAAAACACAAATTTGAACTCGTTAATAAGAAGAAAACATGAATTCGAACTCGTTACCAGAGAAAAAACAAAAATTTCTACTCGTTATAATGGGAAAACACAAATTTCCGGCGATGTCAACTCGTTATCAAGGAAAAAAAACATTTTTCTGCAAGGACAACACTTTACCAGAGAAAAATCACAAATTTGAACTCGTTAATAAGAAGAAAACATGAATTCGAACTCGTTACCAAAGAAAAAACACAAATTTCTACTCGTTATAATGGGAAAACACAAATTTCCGGCGATGTCAACTCGTTATCAAGGAAAAAACATTTTTTCTACAAGGACAACTTCGTTACAGAGAAAAACACAAATTTGAACTCGTTAATAAGAAGAAAACATGAATTCGAACTCGTTACCAAAGAAAAAACAAAAATTTCTACTCGTTATAATGGGAAAACACAAATTTCCGGCGATGTCAACTCGTTATCAGGGAAAAAAACATTTTTCTGCAAGGACAACACGTTACCAGAGAAAATCACAAATTTGAACTCGTTAATAAGAAGAAAACATGAATTCGAACTCGTTACCAAAGAAAAACACAAATTTCTACTCGTTATAATGGGAAAACACAAATTTCGGCGATGTCAATTCGTTATCGAGGAAAAAACATTTTTTTACAAAGAAAACACAAAAACTCGTTAATAAGAGAAAACATGAATTGAATCGTTGAACTACTCGTTATAATGGGAAAACACAAATTTCAGCGATATCAACTCGTTATCATGGAAAAAAACATTTTTCTACAATGACAACTCGTTACCAGACAAAAACACAAATTTGAACTCGTTAATAAGAAGAAAACATGAATTCGAACTCGTTACCAAAGAAAAAACAAAAATTTCTACTCGTTATAATGGGAAAACACAAATTTCCAGCGATGTCAACTCGTTATCAGGAAAAAAACATTTTTTCTGTAAGGACAACACGTTACCAGAGAAAATCACAAATTTGAACTCGTTAATAAGAAGAAAACATGAATTCGAACTCGTTACCAAAGAAAAACACAAATTTCTACTCGTTATAATGGGAAAACACAAATTTCCGGCGATGTCAACTCGTTATCAGGGAAAATAACATTTTTTCTACAAGGAAAACTCGTTACTAGAGAAAAACACAAATTTGAACTCGTTAATAAGAAGAAAACATGAATTCGAACTCGTTACCAAAGAAAAAACAAAAATTTCTACTCGTTATAATGGGAAAACACAAATTTCCGGCGATGTCAACTCGTTATCAGGGAAAAAACATTTTTCTACAAGGACAACTCGTTACCAGAGAAAAACACAAATTTGAACTCGTTAATAAGAGGAAATCATGAATTGAACTCGTTACCAAAGAAAAAACAAAAATTTCTACTCGTTATAATGGGAAAACACAAATTTCGGCGATGTCAACTCGTTATCAGGGAAAAAACATTTTTCTACAAGGACAACTCGTTACCAGAGAAAAACACAAATTTGAACTCGTTAATAAGAAGAAAACATGAATTCGAACTCATTACCAAAGAAAAAACAAAAATTTCTACTCGTTATAATGGGAAAACACAAATTTCCGGCGATGTCAACTCGTTATCAGGAAAAAAACATTTTTTCTGCAAGGACAACACGTTACCAGAGAAAATCACAAATTTGAACTCGTTAATAAGAAGAAAACATGAATTCGAACTCGTTACAAACGAAAAAACACAAATTTCTACTCGTTATAAAGGGAAAACACAAATTTCCGGCGATGTCAACTCGTTATCAGGGAGAAAAACATTTTTTCTACAAAGAAAACTCGTTACCGGAGAAAAAACAAATTTGAACTCGTTAATAAGAAGAAAACATGAATTCGAACTCGTTACCAAAGAAAAAACACAAATTTCTACTCGTTATAATGGGAAAACACAAATTTCGGCGATGTCAACTCGTTATCAGGGAAAAAAACAATTTTTCTACAAAGACAACTCGTTACCAGAGAAAAACACAAATTTGAACTCATTAATAAGAAGAAATCATGAATTCGAACTCGTTACCAAAGAAAAAACAAAAATTTATTCTCGTTATAATGGGAAAACACAAATTTCCGGCGATGTCAACTCGTTATCAAGGAAAAAACATTTTTTCTACAAGGACAACTCGTTACCAGAGAAAAACACAAATTTGAACTCGTTAATAAGAAGAAATCATGAATTCGAACTCGTTACCAAAGAAAAAACACAAATTTCCGGCGATGTCAATTAGTTATCAGGGAAAAAACATTTTTTCTACAAAGAAAACTCGTTACTAGAGAAAAACACAAACTTGAACTCGTTAATAAGAAGATAACATTAATTCGAACTCGTTACCAAAGAAAAAACACAAATTTCTACTCGTTATAATGGGAAAACACAAATTTCCGGCGATATCAACTTGTTATCAGGGAAAAAAACATTTTTTCTACAATGACAACTGATTACCAGGAAAAAAACAAATTTGAACTCGTTAATAAGAAGAAAACATGAATTTGAACTCGTTACCAAAGAAAAAACAAAAATTTCTACTCGTTATAATGGGAAAACACAAATTTCCGGCGATGTCAACTCGTTATCAGGGAAAAAAAATTTTTTTTCTGCAAAGACAACACGTTACCAGAGAAAATCACAAATTTGAACTCGTTAATAAGAAGAAAACATGAATTCGAACTCGTTACCAAAGAAAAAACACAAATTTCTACTCGTTATAATGGGAAAACACAAATTTCCGGCGATGTCAACTCGTTATCAGGGAAAAAAACATTTTTTCTACAAGGACAACTCATTACTAGAGAAATACACAAATTTGAACTCGTTAATAAGAAGAAAACATGAATTCGAACTCGTTACCAAAGAAAAAACAAAAAATTATTCTCGTTATAATGGGAAAACACAAATTTCCGGCGATGTCTACTCGTTATCAGGGAAAAAAAACTTGTTTTTTCTGCAAGGACAACACGTTACCAGAAAAAATCACAAATTTGAACTCGTTAATAAGAAGAAAACATGAATTCGAACTCGTTACCAAAGAAAAAACACAAATTTCTACTCGTTAGAATGGGAAAACATAAATTTCCGGCGATGTCAACTCGTTATCAGGGAAAAAAACATTTTTTCTACAAGGACAACTCGTTACCAGAGAAAAACACAAATTTGAACTCGTTAATAAGAAGAAATCATGAATTCGAACTCGTTACCAAAGAAAAAACAAAAATTTATTCTCGTTATAATGGGAAAACACAAATTTCCGGCGATGTCAACTCGTTATCAGGGAAAAAAACATTTTTTCTACAAGGACAACTCGTTACCAGAGAAAAACACAAATTTGAACTCGTTAATAAGAAGAAAACATGAATTCGAACTCATTACCAAAAGAAAAACAAAAATTTCTACTCGTTATAATGGGAAAACACAAATTTCCGGCGATGTCAACTCGTTATCGGAAAAAATTTTTTTTACGCAAGGACAACACGTTACGAGAGAAAATCACAAATTTGAACTCGTTAATAAGAGAAAACATGAATTCAAAGAAAAAGTCAAATTTTACGTTATAAAGAAAAACACAAATTTCGTTAGGGAAAAAACATTTTTTCTACAAAGAAAACTAGTTACCGAAGAAAAAAAAAAATTGAACTCGTTAATAAGAAGAAAACATGAATTTGAACTCGTTACCAAAGAAAAACACAAATTTCTACTCGTTATAATGGGAAAACACAAATTTCGGCGATGTCAACTCGTTATCGAGGAAAAAAAAAATTTTCTACAAAGACAACTCGTTACCAGAGAAAAACACAAATTTGAACTCATTAATTAGAAGAAATCATGAATTCGAACTCGTTACCAAAGAAGAAACAAAAATTTATTCTCGTCATAATGGGAAAACAGAAATTTCGGTGATGTCAACTCGTTATCGAGGAAAAAACATTTTTCTACAAGGACAACTCGTTACCAGAGAAAAACACAAATTTGAACTCCTTAATAAGAAGAAATCATGAATTCGAACTCGTTACCAAAGAAAAAACACAAATTTCTACTCGTTATAATGGGAAATCACAAATTTCCGGCGATGTCAACTCGTTATTAGGGAAAAAAACATTTTTTTTCTGCAACGACAACACTTTACTAGAAAAAATCACAAATTTGAACTCGTTAATAAGAAGAAAACATGAATTCGAACTCGTTACCAAATAAAAAACACAAATTTCTACTCGTTATAATTTGAAAACACAAATTTCCGGCGATTTAACTCGTTATCAAGGAAAAAAACATTTATTCTACAAGGACAACTCGTTACCAGAGAAAAACACAAATTTGAACTCGTTAATAAGAAGAAAACATGAATTCGAACTCCTTACCAAAGAAAAAACAAAAATTTCTACTCGTTATAATGGGAAAACACAAATTTCCGGCGATGTCACCTCGTTATCAGGGACAAAAACATTTTTTCTGCAAGGACAACACGTTACCAGAGAGAATCACAAATTTTAACACGTTAATAAGCGGGAGCAGAAGGTTATGGCCAAAATACTAGCACGGGTCCACGAACCACCGAATGGGGTCATGCACAAATCCACCAACATCCTGAAGTAGAAAATCCCGAGAAGCGCACCACGTCGTTGGGCATCGAAAGGGCTTTCGAGAATGGTGAAGCGCACATGGAACGGACACAGGAGCGAAGGTTATGTCCAAAATACTATGCGGGTCCACGAACCACCGAATGGGGTCATGCACAAATCCATCGACATCCCGAGGTACCGACGAACCACAGAAAATCCCCGAGAAGTGCACCACGTCGTTGGCATCGGAAAGGGCTTTCTAGAATGGTGAACTAAACGTGGAACAGACACGGGAGCTGAAGGTTATGGCAAAAATACTAGCACGGGTCCCCGAACCACCGAATGGGGTCATGCACAAATCCACCGACATCCCGAGGTAGAAAATCCCGAGAAGCACACCACGTCGTTGGCATCGGAAAGAGCTTTCGAATGGTGAAGCGCACATGGAGCGGACACGAGCCGAAGGTTATGGCCAAAATACTAGCACGGGTCCACCGAACCACCGAATGGGGTCATGCACAAATCCACCGACATCCCCGAGGTACCAACGAACCATAGAAAATCCCCGAGAAGCACACCACGTCGTTGGCATCGGAAAGAGCTTTCCAGAATGGTGAACTGCACATGGAACGGACACGGGAGCCGAAGGTTATGGCCAAAATACTAGCACGGGTCCACCGAACCACCGAATGGGGTCATGCACAAATCCACCGACATCGCCGAGGAACCGACGAAACATAGAAAATCCCCGAGAAGCACACCACGTCGTTGGCATCGGAAAGGGCTTTCCAGAATGGTGAACTGCACGTGGAATGGACACGGGAGCCGAAGGTGATGGCCAAAATACTAGCACGGGTCCACCAAACCACCGAATGGGGTCATGCACAAATCCACCGTCATCCCCGAGGTAGAAAATCCCCGAGAAGCACACCACGTCGTTGGCATCGGATATGGCTTTCCAAAATGGTGAACTGCACGTGGAACTTACACGGGAGCCGAAGGTTATTGCCAAAATACTAGCACGGGTCCACCGAACCACCGAATGGGGTCATGCACAAATCCACCGACATCCCCGATTTAGAAAATCCACGAGAAGCACACCACGTCGTTGGCATCGGAAAGGGCTTTCCAGAATGGTGAACTGCACCTGGAACGGACACGGGTGCCGAAGGTTATGGCCAAATTACTAGCATGGGTCCACCGAACCACCGAATAGGGTTTTGCACAAATCCACCGACATCTCCGAGGTACCGACGAACCACAGAAAATCCCCAAGAAGCACACCACGTCGTTGGCATCGGAAAGGGCTTTCGAATGGTGAACTAAGCGTGGAGCAGACACGGAGTGAATGTTATGGACAAAATACTAGCACGGGCCCACGAACCACGAATGGGGTCATGCACAAATCCACCGACATCCCGAGGTAGAAAATCACGAGAAGCACACCACGTCGTTGGCATCGGAAAGCGCTTTCGGAATGGTGAAGCGCACGTGGAGCGGACACGGAGCCGAAGGTTATGGCCAAAATACTAGCATGGGTCCACGAACCATTGAATGGGGTCATGCACAAATCCACCGACAACCCGAGGTACCGACGAACCACGAGAAAATCCCGAGAAGCACACCACGTCGTTGGCATCGGATAGGGCTTTCGAATGGTGAACATCATGTGGAGCGGAGGCGGGAGCCAAAGGTTATGGCCAAAATACTATGCGGGTCCACCAAACCACGAATGTGGTCATGCACAAATCCACCGACATCCCGAGGTAGAAAATCCGAGAAGCGCACCATGTCGGTGGCATCGGAATTGGCTTTCCGAATGGTGAGCGCACGTGGAGCGAACCACGTGAGCGAAGGTTATGGCCAAAATAGTAGCGCGGGTACACGAACCACCGAATGGGGTCATGCACAAGTCCACCGACATCCACGAGGTCTTGATGAACCACAGAAAATCCCCGAGAAGCACACCACGTTGTTGGCATCAGAAAGGGCTTTCCAGAATGTTGAATTGCACGTGGAACGGACACGGGAGCCGAAGGTTATGGCCAAAATACTAGCACGGGTCCATCGAACCACCGAATGGGGTCATGCACAAATCCACCGACATCCCCGAGGTACAGACGAACCACATAAAATCCCCGAGAAGCATACCACGTCGTTGGCATTGGAAAGGGCTTTCCAGAATGGTGAACTGAACGTGGAACAGACACGGGAGCCGAAGGTTATGGCCAAAATACTAGCACGGGTCCACCGAACCTCCGAATGGGGTCATGCACAAATCCACCGACATCTCTGTGGTAGAAAATCCCCGAGAAGCTCACTACATCGTTGGCATGGGAAAGGACTTTCCAGAATGGTGAACTACATGTGGAACGGACACGGGAGCCGAAGGATTTGGCCAAAATACTAGCACGGGTCCACCGAACAATCGAATGCGGTCATGCACAAATCCACCGACATCCCGAGGTACCTACAATCCACGAGAAAATCCCGAGAAGCACACCACGTCGGTGGCATCGGAATGGGCTTTCGAGAATGGTGAAGCGCACGTGGAAGCGGACCACGGGAACCGAAGGTTATGGCCAAAATACTAGCACGGGTCCACCGTACCACGAATGGGGTCATGCACAAATCCACCGACATCCCTGAGGTATAATATCCCCAAGAAGTGCACCACGTCGTTTTCATCGGAAAGGGCTTTCGGAATGGTGGCTGTATCGTCGAGCGGACACGGGAGAAGAATGTTATGGCCAAAATACTAGCACGGGTCCACGAACCACGAATGGGGTCATGCACAAATCCACCGACATCCCGATGTAGAAAATCCCGAGAAGTGCACCACGTCGTTGGCATCGGAAAGGACGTTCCATAATGGTGAAGCGCGCGTGGAGCGGACACGGAGCGAAGGTCATGGCCCAAATACTAGCACGGGTCCACGAACCACGAACCACGAATGGGGTCATACACAAATCCACCGACATCCCCGAGGTAGAAAATCCCCAAGAAGCACACCACGTCGTTGGCATCGGAAAGCGCTTTCCAGAATGGTGAACTGCACGTGGAACGGACATGGGAGCCAAAGGTTATGGCCAAAATACTAGCATGGGTCCACCGAACCATTGAATGGGGTCATGCACAAATCCACCGACATCCCCGAGGTACCGGCGAACCACGAGAAAATCCCGAGAAGCACACCACGTCGTTGGCATCGGATAGGGCTTTCCAGAATGGTGAACTGCATGTGGAACGGAGACGGGAGCCGAAGGTTATGGCCAAAATACTAGCACGGGTCCACCAAACCACCGAATGTGGTCATGCACAAATCCACCGACATCCCCGTGGTAGAAAATCCGTGAGAAGCGCACCATGTCGGTGGCATCGGAAATGGCGGGTACACCGAACCACTGAATGGGGTCATGCACAAATCCACCGACATCCCTGAGGTACCGATGAACCACAGAAAATCCCCGAGAAGCACACCACGTTGTTGGCATCAGAAAGGGCTTTCCAGAATGGTGAATTGCACGTGGAATGGACACGGGAGCCGAAGGTTATGGCCAAAATACTAGCACGGGTCCATCGAACCACCGAATGGGGTCATGCACAAATCCACCGACATCCCCGAGGTACAGACGAACCACAGAAAATCCCCGAGAAGCATACCACGTCGTTGGCATCGGAAAGGGCTTTCCAGAATGGTGAACTGAATGTGGAACAGACACGGGAGCCGAAGGTTATGGCCAAAATACTAGCACGGGTCCACCGAACCTCCGAATGGGGTCATGCACAAATCCACCGACATCTCTGTGGTAGAAAATCCCCGAGAAGCTCACTACATCGTTGGCATCGGAAAGGGCTTTCCAGAATTGTGAACTACATGTGGAACGGACACGGGAGCCGAAGGTTTTGGCCAAAATACTAGCACGGGTCCACCGAACCATCGAATGGGGTCATGCACAAATCCACCGACATCCACGAGGTACCGATGAACCACGAGAAAATCCCGAGAAGCACACCACGTTGTTGGCATCGAAAGGGCTTTCGAATGTTGAATTGCACGGGAACTTACGGGAGCGAAGGTTATGGCCAAAATACTAGCATGGGTCCACGAACCACGAATGGGGTTATGCACAAATCCACCGACATCCCGATGTACCCGCGAACCACGAAACTCCAAGAGAAGCGCACCACGTCGTTGACATCGGAAAGGGCTTTCAGGAATGGTGAAGCGCACGTGGAAGCGGAGGCGGAGCCGAAGGTTATGGCCAAAATACTAGCACGGGTCCACCAATCCACCGAATGTGGTCATGCACAAATCCACCGACATCCCCGAGGTAGAAAATCCCTGAGAAGCACACCATGTCGGTGGCATCGGAAATGGCTTTCCAGAATGGTGAAGTGCACGTGGAGCGGACACGTGAGCCGAAGGTTATGGCCAAAATAGTAGCACAGTCCACGAACCACGAATGAGGTCATGCACAAATCCACCGACATCCCCGAGGTACCGATGAACCACAAAAAATCCCCGAGAAGCACACCACGTTGTTGGCATCAGAAAGGGCTTTCCAGAATGTTGAATTGCACGTGGAACGGACACGGGAGCCAAAGGTTATGGCCAAAATACTAGCACGGGTCCATCGAACCACCGAATGGGGTCATGCACAAATCCACCGACATCCCCGAGGTAGAAAATCCTCGAGAAGCACACCACATTGTTGGCATCGGAAAGGGCTTTCGAATGGTGAAGCGCGACGTGGAGCGAACACGGGGAGCGAAGGTTATGGCCCAAATACTAGCACGTGTCCACCGAACCACCGAATGGGGTCATGCACAAATCCACCGACATCCCCGAGGTAGAAAATCCCCAAGAAGCACACCACGTCGTTGGCATCGGAAAGCGCTTTCCAGAATGGTGAACTGCACGTGGAACGGACATGGGAGCCAAAGGTTATGGCCAAAATACTAGCATGGGTCCACCGAACCATTGAATGGGGTCATGCACAAATCCACCGACATCCCCGAGGTACCGACGAAAAAACAGAAAATCCCCGAGAAGCACACCACGTCGTTGGCATCGGATAGGGCTTTCGAATGGTGAAGCGCATGTGGAGCGGAGATGGGAGCGAAGGTTATGGCCAAAATACTATGCGGGTCCACCAAACCACGAATGTGGTCATGCACAAATCCACCGACACATCCCGTGGTAGAAAATCCGTTAGAAGCGCACCATGTCGGTGGCATCGGAAATGGCTTTCCTGAATGGTGAACTGTACGTGGAACAGACACGTGAGGCGAAGGTTATGGCCAAAATAGTAGCGCGGGTACACCGAACCACTGAATGGGGTCATGCACAAATCCACCGACATCCCTGAGGTACCGATGAACCACAGAAAATCCCCGAGAAGCACACCACGTTGTTGGCATCCGAAAGGGCTTTCCAGAATGTTGAATTGCATGTGGAACGGACACGGGAGCCGAAGGTTATGGCCAAAATACTAGCACGGGTCCATCGAACCACCGAATGGGGTCATGCACAAATCCACCGACATCCCGAGTGCAGGCATTTAACGAGAAAATCCCGAGAAGCATACCACGTCGTTGGCATCGGAAAGGGCTTTCGAGAATGGTGAAGCGAGCGTGGTGCGGACCACGGGAGCCGAAGGTTATGGCCAAAATACTAGCACGGGTCCACCGAACCTCTGAATGGGGTCATGCACAAATCCACCGACATCTCTGTGGTAGAAAATCCCCGAGAAGCTCACTACATCGTTGGCATCGGAAAGGGCTTTCCAGAATTGTGAACTACATGTGGAACGGACACGGGAGCCGAAGGTTTTGGCCAAAATACTAGCACGGGTCCACCGAACCATCGAATGGGGTCATGCACAAATCCACCGACATCCCTGAGGTACCGATGAACCACATAAAATCCCCGAGAAGCACACCACGTTGTTGGCATCAGAAAGGGCTTTCCAGAATGTTGAATTGCACGGGGAACTTACACGGGAGCCGAAGGTTATGGCCAAAATACTAGCATGGGTCCACCGAACCACCGAATGGGGTTATGCACAAATCCACCGACATCCCCGATGTACCGACGAACCACAGAAACTCCAAGAGAAGCGCACCACGTCGTTGACATCGGAAAGGGCTTTCCAGAATGGTGAACTGCACGTGGAACGGACACGGGAGCCGAAGGTTATAGCCAAAATACTAGCACGGGTCCACCAAACCACCGAATGTTGTCATGCACAAATCCACCGACATCCCGAGGTAGAAAATCCCGAGAAGCACACCATGTCGGTGGCATCGGAAATGGCTTTCGGAATGGTGAAGCGCACGTGGAAGCCGACACGTGAGCGAAGGTTATGGCCAAAATAGTAGCACAGTCCACCGAACCACCGAATGGGGTCATGCACAAATCCACCGACATCCCTGAGGTACCAATGAACCACAGAAAATCCCCGAGAAGCACACCACGTTGTTGGCATTAGAAGGGCTTTCGAATGGTGAACTGCACGTGGAACGGACACGGGAGCCGAAGGTTATGGCCAAAATACTAGCACGGGTCCACCGAACCACCGAATGGGGTCATGCACAAATCCACCGACATCCCCGAGGTAGAAAATCCTCGAGAAGCACACCACATTGTTGGCATCGGAAAGGGCTTTCCAGAATGGTGAATCGTGACGTGGAGCGAACCACGGAGCCGAAGGTTATGGCCTAAATACTAGCACGTGTCCACGAACCACGAATGGGGTCATGCACAAATCCACCGACATCCCGAGGTACCGACGAACCACGAGAAAATCCCGAGAAGCACACCACGTCGTTGGCATTGGAAAGTGCTTTCTGAATGGTGAACTGCACGTGGAATGGACACGGGAGCTGAAGGTTATGGCCAAAATAATAGCACGGGTCCACCAAACCACCGAATGGGGTCATGCACAAATCCACCAACATCCCCGAGGTAGAAAATCCCCGAGAAGCACAACAATTCGTTGGCATCGAAAATGGCTTTCCAGAATGGTTAACTGCACGTGGAACTTACATGGGAGCCGAAGGTTATGGCCAAAATACTAGCACGGGTCCACCGAACCACCGAATGGGGTTATGCACAAATCCACCGACATCCCCGATGTACCGACGAACCACAGAAAATCCCAGAGAAGCACACCACGTCGTTGACATCGGAAAGGGCTTTCCAGAATGGTGAACTGCACGTGGAACGGACACGGGAGCCGAAGGTTATGGCCAAAATACTAGCACGGGTCCACCAAACCACCGAATGTGGTCATGCACAAATCCACCGACATCCCCGAGGTAGAAAATCCCTGAGAAGCACACCATGTCGGTGGAATCGGAAATGGCTTTCCAGAATGGTGAACTGCACGTGGAACGGACACGTGAGCCGAAGGTTATGGCCAAAATAGTAGCACAGGTCCACGAACCACGAATGGGGTCATGCACAAATCCACCGACATCCCTGAGGTACCGATGAACCACAGAAAATCCCCGAGAAGCACACCACATTGTTGGCATCAGAAAGGGCTTTCCAGAATGTTGAATTGCACGTGGAACGGACACTGGAGCCGAAGGTTATGGCCAAAATACTAGCACGGGTCCACCGAACCTCTGAATGGGGTCATGCACAAATCCACCAAAATCTCTGTGGTAGAAAATCCCCGAGAAGCTCACTACATCGTTGGCATCGGAAAGGGCTTTCCAGAATTGTGAACTACATGTGGAACGGACACGGGAGCCGAAGGTTTTGGCCAAAATACTAGCACGGGTCCACCGAACCATCGAATGGGGTCATGCACAAATCCACCGACATCCCTGAGGTACCGATGAACCACAGAAAATCCCCGAGAAGCACACCACGTTGTTGGCATCAGAAAGGGCTTTCCAGATTGTTGAATTGCACGTGGAACTTACACGGGAGCCGAAGGTTATGGCCAAAATACTAGCACGGGTCCACCGAACCACCGAATGGGGTTATGCACAAATCCACCGACATCCCCGATGTACCGGCGAACCACGAAAATCCCGAGAAGCACACCACGTCGTTGACATCGGAAAGGGCTTTCGAATGGTGAAGCGTTGACGTGGAAGCGGACACGGGAGCCGAAGGTTATGGCCAAAATACTAGCGCGGGTCCACCAAACCACCGAATGTGGTCATGCACAAATCCACCGACATCCCGAGGTAGAAAATCCGAGAAGCGCACCTTGTCGGTGGCATCGAAATGGCTTTCCGAATGGTGAATCGCACGTGGAGCGGACACGTGAGCCGAAGGTTATGGCCAAAATAGTAGCACAGTCCACGAACCACCGAATGGGGTCATGCACAAATCCACCGACATCCCTGAGGTACCGATGAACCACATAAAATCCCCGAGAAGCACACCACGTTGTTGGCATTAGAAAGGGCTTTCCAGAATGTTGAATTGCACGTGGAACGGACACGGGAGCCGAAGGTTATGGCCAAAATACTAGCACGGGTCCATCGAACCACCGAATGGGGTCATGCACAAATCCACCGACATCCCGAGGTACAAAATCCTCGAGAAGCACACCACATTGTTGGCATCGGAAAGGGCTTTCGAGAATGGTGAGCGCGCGACGAGAAATGAACACACGGAGCCGAAGGTTATGGCCCAAATACTAGCACGTGTCCACGAACCACCGAATGGGGTCATGCACAAATCCACCGACATCCCGAGGTACCGGCGAACCACGAAAATCCCGAGAAGCACACCACGTCATTGGCATTGGAAAGTGCTTTTCTGAATGGTGAACTGCACGTGGAATGGACACGGGAGCTGAAGGTTATGGCCAAAATAATAGCACGGGTCCACCAAACCACCGAATGGGGTCATGCACAAATCCACCAACATCCCGAGGTAGAAAATCCCCGAGAAGCACAACAATTCGTTGGCATCGAAAATGGCTTTCCAGAATGGTTAACTGCACGTGGAACTTACATGGGAGCCGAAGGTTATGGCCAAAATACTAGCACGGGTCCACCGAACCACCGAATGGGGTTATGCACAAATCCACCGACATCCCCGATGTACCGACGAACCACAGAAAATCCCAGAGAAGCACACCACGTCGTTGACATCGGAAATGGCTTTCCAGAATGGTGAACTGCACGTGGAACGGACACGGGAGCCGAAGGTTATGGCCAAAATACTAGCACGGGTCCACCAAACCACCGAATGTGGTCATGCACAAATCCACCGACATCCCCGAGGTAGAAAATCCCTGAGAAGCGCACCATGTCGGTGGCATCGGAAATGGCTTTCCAGAATGGTGAACTGCACGTGGAACGGACACGTGAGCCGAAGGTTATGGCCAAAATAGTAGCACAGGTCCACCGAACCACCGAATGGGGTCATGCACAAATCCACCGACATCCCTGAGGTACCGATGAACCACAGAAAATCCCCGAGAAGCACACCACATTGTTGGCATCAGAAAGGGCTTTCCAGAATGTTGAATTGCACGTGGAGCGGACATCGGAGCCGAAGGTTATGGCCAAAATACTAGCACGGGTCCACGAACCTCGAATGGGGTCATGCACAAATCCACCAAAATCTCGTGGTAGAAAATCCCGAGAAGCTCACTACATCGTTGGCATCGGAAAGGGCTTTCTAGAATGGTGAACTGCATGTGGAACGGACACGGGAGCCGAAGGTTTTGGCCAAAATACTAGCACGGGTCCACCGAACCATCGAATGGGGTCATGCACAAATCCACCGACATCCCCGAGGTACCCGATGAACCACGAAAATCCCGAGAAGCACACCACGTTGTTGGCATCGTAAAGGGCTTTCGAATGTTGAATTGCACGTGGAACTTACACGGAGCCGAAGGTTATGGCCAAAATACTAGCACGGGTCCACCGAACCACCGAATGGGGTTATGCACAAATCCACCGACATCCCGATGTACCGGCGAACCACGAAAATCCCGAGAAGCACACCACGTCGTTGACATCGGAAAGGGCTTTCGAATGGTGAATCGCGACGTGGAACGGACACGGAGCCGAAGGTTATGGCCAAAATACTAGCATCGGGTCCACCAAACCACCGAATGTGGTCATGCACAAATCCACCGACATCCCCGAGGTAGAAAATCCCTGAGAAGCGCACCTTGTCGGTGGCATCAGAAATGGCTTTCCAGAATGGTGAACTGCACGTGGAACGGACACGTGAGCCGAAGGTTATGGCCAAAATAGTAGCACAGGTCCACCGAACCACCGAATGGGGTCATGCACAAATCCACCGACATCCCTGAGGTACCGATGAACCACAGAAAATCCCCGAGAAGCACACCACGTTGTTGGCATTAGAAAGGGCTTTCCAGAATGTTGAATTGCACGTGGAACGGACACGGGAGCCGAAGGTTATGGCCAAAATACTAGCACGGGTCCATCGAACCACCGAATGGGGTCATGCACAAATCCACCGACATCCCCGAGGTAGAAAATCCTCGAGAAGCACACCACATTGTTGGCATCGGAAAGGGCTTTCCAGAATGGTGAACTGCACGTGGAACAGACACGGGAGCCGAAGGTTATGGCCCAAATACTAGCACGTGTCCACCGAACCACCGAATGGGGTCATGCACAAATCCACCGACATCCCCGAGGTACCGACGAACCACAGAAAATCCCCGAGAAGCACACCACGTCGTTGGCATTGGAAAGTGCTTTCCTGAATGGTGAACTGCACGTGGAATGGACACGGGAGCTGAAGGTTATGGCCAAAATAATAGCACGGGTCCACCAAACCACCGAATGGGGTCATGCACAAATCCACCAACATCCCCGAGGTAGAAAATCCCCGAGAAGCACAACAATTCGTTGGCATCGAAAATGGCTTTCCAGAATGGTTAACTGCACGTGGAACTTACATGGGAGCCGAAGGTTATGGCCAAAATACTAGCACGGGTCCACGAACCACCGAATGGGGTTATGCACAAATCCACCGACATCCCGATGTACTGACGAACCACTGAAAATCCCCGAAAAGCACACCACGTCGTTGGCATCGGAAAGGGCTTTCCAGAATGGTGAAGCGCACGTGGAACGGACACGGAGCCGAAGGTTATGGCCAAAATACTAGCACGGGTCCACCAAACCACGAATGTGGTCATGCACAAATCCACCGACATCCCGAGGTAGAAAATCCTCGAGAAGCGCACCATGTCGGTGGCATCGGAAATGGCTTTCCGAATGGTGAAGCGCACGTGAACGGACACGTGAGCGAAGGTTATGGCCAAAATAGTAGCACAGTCCACCGAACCACCGAATGGGGTCATGCACAAATCCACCGACATCCCGAGGTACCGATGAACCACGAGAAAATCCCGAGAAGCACACCACATTGTTGGCATCGAAAGGGCCTTCGAATGTTGAATTGCACGTGGAGCGGACACTCTGGAGCCGAAGGTTATGGCCAAAATACTAGCCGGGTCCACCGAACCTCCGAATGGGGTCATGCACAAATCCACCAAAATCTACGTGGTAGAAAATCCCGAGAAGCTCACTACATCGTTGGCATCGGAAAGGGCTTTCGAGGTGTGAACTACATGTGGAACGGACACGGAGCCGAAGGTTTTGGCCAAAATACTAGCACGGGTCCACGAACCATCGAATGGGGTCATGCACAAATCCACCGACATCCCTGAGGTACCGATGAACCACAGAAAATCCCCGAGAAGCACACCACGTTGTTGGCATCAGAAAGGGCTTTCCAGAATGTTGAATTGCACGTGGAACTTTGTTCTCGGTCAAATTATACGATTTTTAACGATATATTTTATATCAATTTCCCCCATATTCTTATGTTTTTCATAGAAATCGAGATTTATATTTAAATATTGAGCAAATGATATTTTTAATGAGTTAATTTCAAAATGTATCAAATTTAGTGCTTAAATGATGATTTATTATTATTTTGGAATTATATTACATTTTGGTATTATTCATTTGATCATTATTTAGAGCCTACAAGTGTTCAAGTTTGGATGTGACAAGTGGCAAAAGGATAAGATCAAGGAGGACAAGTCATGAATCATCTAGAATATCCAAGAGATAAGGTTTGTTACAATGGATAAGGATGGGGTGTTAAGAGATAAGGACAAAGAATCATCGGATTAGCTCAAAGACAAAGGGCCCGGAGTTCAAAAGCTCAAAGCGGCGTTACGGAGGTTGAGCGGCGTTACGAATTGAAGCTGGCGTCGAATCGAGCCGCTTCGATTTCTATATATACCAAAGAGATCCCAAACCTCAAGGGAATTCATTATTCGACATTTTACATCGAAAACACTCAGAGCAAACGCGATCTTTTCAGGAGCTTTCAAGGCCGGTCACCCGAGCCTTGTGCTCGGGTGATCCGGGTTAGATTAGGTGCTTTAATTTCTTCTCTTTTTGTTACTGTTTTGCTGATTTTTGGGGCTGAGCATGTTCAAGCTTTTGAACCCTTTTCATCAGGTTTTTCTATTCTTTACATCTAAGTTTGTTTGTATGATCTTTATCTAAAGGTGTATCTTTTCTATGTTTATTTGTCATTGCAATGCATATCGAAAGATAGTTGCTTGTTGATGTTTAATTTGATGAGAGTCATGTTAAACCGTAGATCACCATAGAAAAGATGTGATTGTTAACCTTGACATAACGAAAGTTGTGTGATACCCTAGGTTTTGATGATAACACCATAAGGGTCAAAATGGTAAAGTCAACTTTGGTCAACATAAGTCAACCTTGGTCAACTTTGATCAAACAATGTCAAACAGTTGAAATGAGCTTAATTACATCAAACATGTTTAATTGTACCCTATTTATGCTGAGAATTGATCCAAGTTGGAAAAAGGGAAATTAGGTCACATTAAGAAATTTTGGGAATTTTGGGGGAAGTGGTCCAAACTCACCCAAATGATGTGAAACCTGTTTGATTACATTAATGCACTTGGAATTAACCCTAATCATGCTTTAAGTTATTTAATTTGATCAAAATTGAATTAGGTTAAAATTAGGGTTCATGTGATGAAATTTTGAGAAATTATTCTAAGTGTTGGACTGTTTTTCACCCATGTTTAAATCCCCATATCTTGCTCAATATTGAACCAAATTGCATGATCTTTATATGGTTGGAAATCTCAGAATTCAAGCTAAAAAACGCATATATAATATCTCATTTTCATGCAACACAGAGCACACACCATGCTGAACAAAAACGCATCAGATTGTGAAAGTCTGTGTTACAGCTTTCTGATGTGCTGATGTGTCACACTTTTGAGTACCCTATACTACTAGGAATGAGTTGAATTTTTTATATGTTATAGATTGCATATAGGGGTACATTTTGTCTCAAGAAACTTTTGTGATTTAAGGTCTTTATCATAGCTAAAAGTTGACTACAAAATGCTTCAGTAAAACTGTCTGTCTGTGAGATAGTTGACTTGTGGTGTCTTTTTGAGTGACGGGTTCAACTCCAAATTAGCTGATAATTTGAGGGATTATAGCTGAAAATATTATGAGAATATTTCATTCTTTGATCATCTTGATTTGGGCATGTGATCATATAGAAAATTTGAAGATAAACTTGTATTTATTCAAACTGTTTCCAAAAATAGATAATTGATTTGATTGGGTTAATTAATTGAGATAAATCCGGTTGTATCAATTTGAATTGATTGGAAATAATGCTATTATCTATATATTACACGTTCTACTCAAGATTGATAGGGGCACAAGAGGTATTTTACAAGAAAAGAGGCTGCAACCCTAAAAATAGCTATATATGGGGCTGTTTGGTGTTAAACTTGGAGTGCAGCAGAAAAGTCGAGTATTCCTCACATAAAATCACTCCAATTCGTTCATACACATAGTAGAGAGGATAATCAACAAATTTACAAGAGGGATCAAAGGCTGAATCGAAGCAAAACTGATCAACAAAGTTGAAATTCATCAAAGATGCTGTTTATGGTGCTGTCAAGTTGCTGATGCATGATCAGGCTGTTTTGCTGCATGTTTCTCATTGAAGATCGTAAAACAACTCAGTTGGGAAGTTAATTTATAGTTGTTATATGTTTTAACACGTTTATATAGCTTCCATGTGCTTTAATTTGCTGAATTGAGTCTGTAAACGCTGTTTGCATACTCTTGTTGTGTTTGTCTGTTTTGAGACGTTGTTTTGAGAGGTTTGTCTTGTGTAGCAACTCTCATAGGTGCTGTGGTTCCTACTTACTTGTGTAGGGGTAGGTTCGCATGTTTTAGGATTGTTTTACAAGGGTAAAAGCAGGTGAGGTTTTCTGATTTCTTGTGTAGAAATTTGTTTAAGTGTGGGTTGTGTCTAGTTTAGGTAGAGTCTTGTGTAGCATACCTTAATAGAAAACCCCCAGACGTAGGGCTGAATACATTGGTATTCAGTTTGGCGAACTGGGTAATCATTCTTGTGTTTTATTGCTTTAATTCACATTAACACACACTTACCACGCTTTTCTTTGTTTTGTTTAATTTCATCGCATTGCAAGCACCGTTTGAACTTATGTTTCATATGAAAGGCGTTGATTAGCATGGTATAAACTTAACCAAGTTAATCGAAAGTGTTCATTGCCTTAGTAATCACTTGAATAAGGTGTTACAACCTAGGTGTACTAAAAGGGTTGAAATTGAGAGCCATCTTGCGTTAAAAATAACTCGAAAAATTTAAAAGCACATCCAACCCCCCCTTGTGTGCTTATACACCTAGTGTACGATCCGTAGAGGACTCCACAATTGGTATTAGAGATTGGCTGGCTTGAACACTAGGGTATATTGATTGACCAATTTGCTAAGTCTTGAACCATAAATCTTAAATTGTGTTCTGTCGATTTTTTGCTAAAGTGTCTTGTGATCACTTTAAAGTGTCTCTAAGTGTAATATCTGTGTTTATTGCTCTATTTCAAATTCACACTTGATTTTGGCTTTTTGAGTCATTATTGCAGGTTACAGAAAAATGTCTCGAACTAAACATGGCATCGCCACAGTGCATCTCTTTGTGAAGCCACCTCTGTTTGACTCAATAACTATGCCTTCGGAAGTTCGGGATGGAGAATTACCTTAAAGGTAATGACATCATGATATGGAGTGCCACCGTGAAAGGTCCTTTGGAAGTGCCGATCATCGACCCGAATCGATGAGTAATGAGGATAAAAGGAGATTTAAGTACAACCATCAAGCCTCAACATCATCCTTTGTGCTTTGACAAATCTTTGAATACACTCAAGTCATGGGGTGACTCATCGCTCATGAGGTATGGAAGAAACTGGAGGTACTTTATGAAGGCACAGCTCAGGTACAAAAAGCTAAACTCCAACTTTTAGTTCAAGAGTATGAAAATTTTGTTATGCTTCCTTCTGAGTCAATAAGCTCAATGATGACTAGGTTTAACAGCCTAACTGGTAAGTTGACTGTTTTAGGCAGAAAAATTACTGAGGAGGACAAAGTTACCAAAGTCCTAAGATCCCTCCCCAGTAAGGCCTGGAAACCAAAGATTACAGCCATTTATGAGGCTAAGGACTTATCTGTCCTCAAGCTTGATGAATTGGTAGGTAATCTTTGTACCTATGAGATGAGCCTGTCTAATGAAGAAAAAGGTATGTCTAAAAATGCAGGACTTATCACTTTTGAGGATGATGCTGATAGAGAGGGATTTGCCCTATACATCAACAAAAAGTATAGGAAGTGGCAAAAGAAAGGAAGATTCACTGGAGAAAGACCTGCACATGAAAATACTGGATCTAAAACCATGAGAGGAAAGTGTTACAAGCGCAACTTGGTTTGGTCATTATTCCAAGGATTGCAAAACAAGGAAAGAAGAAAAAGCTGAGGTTGCCCAACCTAGGGAAAGGAAAGAAAGAAAGGAAAGAAGAGAGAGAAGAGGCAGAAATGAAAGAAGAAAAGGAAAGAAGAAGGTTCTGGCTGCTAAGGAGTCAGAAAATGAGATGGTCTGTTGGGATGCTATGGAAGTGCAGACTCATCCACTGACTCTTCATCTTCCTGCACTGACAGTTCAGATGAGAGAGGCCTAATGGCCAATGAGGTATGTTCTGAAAGCTCTAAGCTAGCCTTGTTTATGGATTCAGTCAATAAAGAGCATGAACTGCATAACACTGTTGAAAATGAATCCAAACCTAGTTCTGTGTCAATTAACACTATCACTAATGCATTGTATGATACTGAATCAGAAACCAGCAGTGATAACTCTCATTCTGAACCTTATGTGTCACTCAATGCAGAAGAAATGTTGAATAAGATGTATGTTGATTTTGATGCACTAGAACTTGAGCACTTTAAATCCTTGAAATTAATTGAAGAATTGCATGCTAAGATAAAAGAACTTGAAAATGAATTAAGTAAGCATAAAATGTGCATGGTAAGCTTAAGTCAAAGTCAGACAACCCTTGAAAAGATCTCTGAGAATACTAGGAGACCTAATGATAAGTCAGGGTTGGGATATGCTGCTCACCATACACATCAGACTGCTGAGATACCTGTTAGGCATGCCACACTCATTCCTGTGAAATCTCATGTTCAATGCATCATATGCTTAAGACTGAAACATAATATAAATGAATGTAAAATGAGGTTTAAACGTTGGATTCCTGTTAGAGACTTTAATAAAAGAAAGTCAGTTATGCTTGATCATTCAGTCAAAAGTGTTAAACCTACTCATCATGCTTCACCTGTTAAGTTCATGCATTCTGCCATGCATGCTAATTCTGCTCAACATGTTAAATTTGTTTCTCATGAAAATTCTAATACAAGTCACATGCGCATTTGGAACTCATCCTTCTATGAATCTGGTGTTTATTTTATATCGATAGAGGTCGGGATATGATATACGTGACCCTAATCAGACAGGATCCACATATAGGATACCTCATCCTTCTTTGATTGCAGGATGTGGGACATCTAGAAGAAGGTGAAAGCTCAAGGAAGCTTGGCACCCCTGGTGAAATCTGGTATATTGACTCTGGGTGCTCCAAGCATATGACAGGGAAACAAGGAGCTTTTGATGCTTTGGACTTGAAAAGTGGAGGTAAGGTAAGCTTTGGAAATGGATCAGGTATTATAGAAGGAATTGGTAATATTAAAATCTCTGATTCAGTCACCATTGATAGAGTCTTATTTGTCCCAGGTCTGAAATTTAATTTACTTTCAGTAGGACAGCTGTGTGATATTGGCCTTAGCATTAGGTTCACTAAAAAGGAATGTTTAGTAACTAAGGATAAACAACTCGTGTTTAAGGGGACTAGAAGGGATAATATCTATGTGGCTACATTTGATCTACCCTACAGTTCTATGCCCGTGTGCCTAATCGCCAATGTTGATCTCACTCAACTCGGCATAGAAGGTTAGGACATGTGAACATTAAGTTAATGCAGAAACTATCCTCCAAGAGACGGTAGAAGGTATTCAAACATGGTGTGTGCTCTGTGTTGCATGAAAATGAGATATTATATATGCGTTTTTAGCTTGAATTCGAGATTTCCAACCATATAAAGATCATGCAATTTGGTTCAATATTGAGCAAGATATGGGGATTTAAACATGGGTGAAAAACAGTCCAACACTTAGAATAATTTCTCAAAATTTCATCACATGAACCCTAATTTTAACCTAATTCAATTTTGATCAAATTAAATAACTTAAAGCATGATTAGGGTTAATTCCAAGTGCATTAATGTAATCAAACAGGTTTCACATCATTTGGGTGAGTTTGGACCACTTCCCCAAAATTCCCAAAATTTCTTAATGTGACCTAATTTCCTTTTTCCAACTTGGATCAATTCTCAAAGCATAAATAGGGTACAATTAAACATGTTTGATGTAATTAAGCTCATTTCAACTGTTTGACATTGTTTGATCAAAGTTGACCAAGGTTGACTTATGTTGACCAAAGTTGACTTTACCATTTTGACCACTTATGGTGTTATCATCAAAACCTAGGTATCACAATCTCCTCTTTTGATGATGACAACCATAAAGACATGTATGTCAACGAATTCTTTATATTCTCCCTCTGTCTTCAACATCTCCCTCTTTCATGTGTACATGTTCAACTTCTCCCTCTTTGTCATGATCAAATAAGAGGAAACTAGCTCCCTTACTCTCTCCCTGCTACCTCACAAGACTAAGTCATATAGTGACCTTGTATCATAGATCCACAATGTAACATAGACATTTTAGGATATACACCGTAGATTTAGCAAGCTTGAGAATCACCCTATGTGTGCGTGTGTGGAGCCAAATTAAATTTCCACTAAGTCCATACTTGAAATTTTTCAAGCCACTAGCCAATACCCATAGCAACTAGAAACATTTAACGATCATTAGACTAAGTGCTTCAACTAAATGTATCATGTCATGAAAAGAATGATAGAACTTGATCAGAGTCTTTCTGACATACTTAGAGGATTATCCCTACAACATGCCTTTCAGTTTATACTGGGGATAAGTTATGCAAGGATTAGGTGGTTCAGAAAATTTTATTTTATTTTTTTCGCATTGGTCTTTTATCACGGAACCTTGCATGTATAAGCATATCAGAATTGAGCTATGGCCCATCATAGTAGAATAGGACATACGTGGTATACCCTACCTACCCAAATCATAGGGCAGCTATGTTCTGACTGTCATGAGCTATTGGTCATCATAGTGGTATAGGACAATCAAGATTTGCCCTACCTCACTCAAATCATCAACCAGCTTTTGACTTACTTATTAGTTACATGATTTATTTTAGTTTTAAGACCATTTCCCCAAGTACAATAGTTTTGCTTTTCTTATCACATTCAAACCTTAGGCATTCACAGTATGTCATACTTTGATTCTAAAAATGAACTATTATGATTCCCATGACACTTACATTTGCCTAAACACAATATTCTTCTGATTGCTTTAAATGCATCTAATCTTAATGAGGACAGCTTTATATTTTAGCTCATCATCTAACGTGGCTCTGTGAAGATATATAGAGTGAAATATCTGACCTACTAAATAGACTATATACACCATCAATGTGTACCTTAGTTGGAAACTACAATACTAGGAAACTACCATGTATGATCTTGCTTGGAACACAGAAGAGATGTATGCTTAGGAAGGGACAGTTATGAGGCCAAGTTTGTGTCTTAGATTTTGAAATCTATCAGTTGGCAAAGGTTTGGTGAAAAGGTCACGATAACTGATCTTGATGGACACAAATACTAACTTGATGTTCCCTTTAGATACATGATCTCTCGAGAAAGTGATACGACATCAATGTGTTTTGACCTAGAATGATGTCTTTGGATTATCTCGACAGTCAATGGCATTTGTATTATCACATAGAATGGGAACACATATAGGCACAAAGTGGAGTAATCGACAATGTAGTTTTCATCGGAGAGGACTTGAGCACAAAGACAAGGCAAAGACTTATATATTCGAGACTCGAAGTGCTAAGGGCTACAGTTACGCTTCTTGGAAGACCATGACACTAATGAGTTTCCCAAGAATTGGCGGAGTTCCGGATGTGCTTTTTCTATCGTCCAGATTTCCAGATAATCAGCATCACAATATCCTAGAAGGTCAAAGCTTTGCTTTCTAGGATAGAAGAGCCCTAATTGTACTGTACCAGATAGGTATCTAAAGATCCTTTTGACCAGTGCAAGGTGTGATTCTTTAGGTGCAGCTTGGTACCTAGCACACAAACAGGTTGCAAACATGATGTCTGGTCTTGAGGCAGTCAGGTATAATAGGGATCCTATCATGCCTCTGTAGAGGGAATTTTCCACTGGTGTCCCATTTTCATCTTTGTCAGGTTTGGCATTTAAGGCCATAGGGGTTGTCACATGTCGGGCAGAGTCCAAGTGAAATTTCTTGAAGTTCTTTGACATACTTGGATTGGCTAACAAAAATTCCTTCTTCACATTGCTTCACTTGCGGACTCTAGAAAGTATGTGAGTTCACCCATCATACTCATTTCAAATTCAGATTGCATGAGGTTTGAAAACCTTTCACATAAGTGTTGACTTGTAGATCCAAAATGATATCATCAACATAAACTTGGACTATTAAAACATCTTTTCCTTCATGCACATGAAACAAGGTCCGATCTATGGATCCTCTCTTAAATCCATTTGAGCATGTAAAGCTTGATAGTTTATCATACCAAGCCCAGGAGCTTGCTTAAGTCCATAGACAGCTTTCTTCAATTTGTACACATGGTGTGGAAATTCGAGAACTTGTAAAACCTGGTGGTTGTGAGACATACACTTCCTCATTCAAGATTCCATTTAGGAATGCAGTCTTAACATCCATTTGGTATAGCTTAAAGTCCATGTGACAGGCAAAAGCTAACAGCATCCTCACAGATTCAAGCCTAGCTACAGGAGCAAATGATTCATCAAAGTCAATTCCCATCTCCTGTCTATATCCTTGAGCCACAAGTCTGGCTTTATTTCTTACCACTTGTGCGGACTCATCCAAATTTTGTTCTTAAAGATCCATCTTGTTCCAATGACCTTGGTGTTTTTAGTTTTAGGAACTAAGGTCCACACTTGGTTTCTTTCAAACCGATTAAGCTCTTCATGCATTGCATTTATCAATCTGCAGATCTGCAAGAGCATCATCAATGATGTTGGCTCAGATAATGAGACAAATGCGACTTCAAGAAAGATCGCTTCAAAGATTAGCGACTTCCTTTTGTCTTCTAGTTTGGATGCCTGTCTCCAAATTTCCAACAATGTTTTCCTTAGGATGATCCTTCTTAAACTTTCTTTCATTGGGAATGGAAGGATTTTTAAGATCAATGGTTTCTTCTTCTATTCCAGGTTGGTCATGAGATTCTTGGTTAGGTTCTGGTTCAGGCTCAGAGTCGGATCCTTCATTTTCTTTCAGTTCAACTTCATCAAACCTAACATGGCAAGATTCCTCAACAGTTTGAGTTCTCTTATTCCAGATCCTATAGGCTTTCATGTTGTTTGAGTAGCCTAAGAACACGCCTTCATCAGCTTTAGGGTCAAGTTTGTCCAACTGATCCTTAGTATTCAGAATAAAACATTTTGATCCAAATACTTTAAAGTAGTTGATCACAGGCTTTCTTTTGGATAGCAATTCATAAGGAGTCTTTTTCAATTCAGGTCTTAAATATGTTCTATTTATAATCCAACAAGCACATGATATTGCTTCAATTTGAGGTGCTTAGGAGACCAGATTCTAAAAGCATAGTCCGCACATTTCTTGTAGGGTTCTATTCTTTCTTTCAACTACTCCATTTTGTTGTGGAGTCCTTGCAAATGAGAAATTGTGGTTATATCCTTGTTCATCACACAATTCCTCAAAATCTCCTACAAACTCACCACCATGATCCGATCTTATGTTTCTAACCTTAAGTTCCAATTTCCTTTCAATCTTCCTACACCATTTGGAGAATTCTTTCAGAGCATCGATTTCAACCTTAGGAGCAGGATCCGGTGTACCTAGAATAGTCATCCACAATGACCATACAGTAGGACTTATGTCCTAGGCTTTGAGGTTCCACCTTTCCAAAGAGATCAATATGTAAGAGTTCTAGAGTTTTAGATGTGGAAATTGAGGTCTTTGAATGAAATGAACTTCTGGTCATTTTACATTTAACACAAAGATCACATATGGCTTTCTTGTCAAAATTACAAGAAAGTCTGTGTTACAGCTTTCTGATGTGCTGATGTGTCACACTTTTGAGTACCCTATACTACTTGGAATGAGTTGAATTTTTTATATGTTATAGATTGCATATAGGGGTACATTTTGTCTCAAGAAACGTTTGTGATTTAAGGTCTTTATCATAGCTAAAAGTTGACTACAAAATACTTCAGTAAAACTGTCTGTCTGTGAGATAGTTGACTTGTGGTGTCTTTTTGAGTGACGGGTTCAACTCCAAATTAGTTGATAATTTGAGGGATTATAGCTGAAAATATTATGAGAATATTTCATTCTTTGATCATCTTGATTTGGGCATGTGATCATATAGAAAATTTGAAGATAAACTTGTATTTATTCAAACTGTTTCCAAAAATAGATAATTGATTTGATTGGGTTAATTAATTGAGATAAATCCGGTTGTATCAATTTGAATTGATTGGAAATAATGCTATTATCTATATATTACACGTTCTACTCAAGATTGATAGGGGCACAAGAGGTATTTTACAAGAAAAGAGGCTGCAACCCTAAAAATAGCTATATATGGGGCTGTTTGGTGTTAAACTTGGAGTGCAGCAGAAAAGTCGAGTATTCCTCACATAAAATCACTCCAATTCGTTCATACACATAGTAGAGAGGATAATCAACAAATTTACAAGAGGGATCAAAGGCTGAATCGAAGCAAAACTGATCAACAAAGTTGAAATTCATCAAAGATGTTGTTTATGTGTCTTTGTCAGTTTCTTTGATGCATGATCAGGCTGTTTTGCTGCATGTTTCTCATTGAAGATCGTAAAACAACTCAGTTGGGAAGTTAATTTATAGTTGTTATATGTTTTAACACGTTTATATAGCTTCCATGTGCTTTAATTTGCTGAATTGAGTCTGTAAACGCTGTTTGCATACTCTTGTTGTGTTTGTCTGTTTTGAGACGTTGTTTTGAGAGGTTTGTCTTGTGTAGCAACTCTCATAGGTGCTGTGGTTCCTACTTACTTGTGTAGGGGTAGGTTCAAGCATGTTTTAGGATTGTTTTACAAGGGTAAAACAGTGAGGTTTCTGATTTCTTGTGTAGGGTTGTTTAAGTGTGGGTTGTGTCTAGTTTAGGTAGAGTCTTGTGTAGCATACCTTAATAGAAAACCCCAGACGTAGGGCTGAATACATTGGTATTCGATTTGGCGAACGGGTAATCATTCTTGTGTTTTATTGCTTTAATTCACATTAACACACACTTACCACGATTTCTTTGTTTTGTTTAATTTCACGCAGCATTGCAAGCACCGTTTGAACTTATGTTTCATATGAAAGACGTTGATTAGCATGGTATAAACTTAACCAAGTTAATCGAAAGTGTTCATTGCCTTAGTAATCACTTGAATAAGGTGTTACAACCTAGGTGTACTAAAAGGGTTGAAATTGAGAGCCATCTTGCGTTAAAAATAACTCGAAAAATTTAAAAGCACATCCAACCCCCCCTTGTGTGCTTATACACCTAGTGTACGATCCGTAGAGGACTCCACAAGTTGATAGGTTGATTATCTAGGTTATTAGATTGAAAGATCTTACACCTCGTTTTGTATGCGTTAATCTCTATAGATCGAAAGATGATGAGATTGATAGGCGAATTACTACGAAGGTAGGATTCATACCTTGTGAGGTGAACCACATCTTTAGTTAATCATCATGAGATAATCTTAGAGAGGAGATAGAGGGATTTGTTGGATAGGATGATTTTGTTTGTTCAACTGTTTATCCACCATGATCATCTTCGTTTATTTATTTCATAGTTAGTAGTTTTATTTCGTTTTTATCGTTTTTATCCTTCACGGCTTTGGACTAATAATCCTCTGTCGATTTATTCTCCTCTTTAGTTTAGGTTTAGTAATAATTAGTAGTGACAATTGAGAGAGTTAATGAAATTAGATTTCAACAGCCCAATTCCCTGTGGATCGACCCCTTACTTATCTCGCTATACTATCAACTACCCGGTGTTTGGCCGGTTAGGAGTTAGTTTTGCATCTAAGTTAGGTTTTATAAATTTTCTTTTGTTTAAATGATGCAAAATCCGCTCAAACAAAAGCAGCGCCGTTGCCGGGAATCGGTGTTTTGTTGAATCTACTTGAATTAATTCTTCGATTTTGTTACAATTTCATGTTTTCAATAAAAGTAGCGTTTAATAAATTGAGAGTTTTTATTTTTGCCATGTTTCGATGACCGTTGGGTTAAGAAGGTGCAAAAGCTTTTTTACTCAATTTATGAAGCGTGAATTATATGTTTAGGTGTAATCTAACCCCTGTGCTAATTTGATGGGGTTGCGGTCTTTGTGATATATGATGTATGTTTAGAGTTTTGGGACTTGCTTGTTATTTTCTGCATATCATGTTGCATATACGGTGTGGGACGAAAGCGTTCAAGGTAAGTGAACGCCCGTCCAGTTATAATCTACAGGTGGAACGCCGGTTGAGTTAAAACGCCCGTTCAGTGCAAAAATTTTCAGTTGAACGCCCGTCTGACTGTGGAACACCCGTCCGGTCTGAAGGAATGCGATCCTGTGTTCGAATTTTCCTTGATTCGATCTTTAATGCTTTTGTTTGACATGGTAGTTTCATTTGAGCTTCTGTGGCTTTTTATTTTTACGTAGATGTCCTGAACTTGCATATTCATATCTTTCCATCTACGAATCCATGTTAAATAATTGATTTTATCTCTTATACTTGATTCATCTATGCAAGTTATAGTGACTGTCGGTTCTCGTAAGCTATAACTGGTCTTATTTTTATTTAGTAGCTAATGTCGGTTTCCATATGCTACACACTGCTGTGATGAATCTTTTAAGCTTTGAGACTTATGTGCTTTCTTGTTGTTTCTATAACTCATATGGGTAGCTACTGTCGGTTTTCCGTATGCTACGTCCTTTTCCATATGAGTTATATCTATTTAGTATAGCTAACTGTTGGTTTTCCATAATGCTATCACCTTTGATGAGTCTTAAGGCGCGTCTACACTGCATGTATTGGACAGTACTGTCGTTTATCGTAACCTGTCATTATTTGGTAGACGTTTATTTTATACATGTCATGTTGCAAATTAAGGGGCTAGTTTTCTTCCTTTTATTTTCTTTTATTTGTGCATCTCATTTAGTTGCATGTCATCTAGTTGCATTGTTTTCTTTTCTTTAAGGGCCGTAGTCACTGTAGGGTTGTCTTCACAACCTGCTCAGCCTGAGCCTGTTTGCGTTTTCTTTTATTAGGATTACATATCATGTAGTTTGCATTGTAATGTAGTTGCACCTAGCCTACTATTTTGCAATGTCCATGTATATGTTCCATCCTTATCTGAGCTTAATCTGAAACATCTCTATGATTTATTCTCCTTGTGTTTTCAATGTATAATTCTTTTTCCCCGTAGACTCTTTTTGCACTGATCAAGTATGCAGGACACTTTTGATAGCTGTTGTGCGTTTTCACGTCGATGTCAGTATTCCTGTGATGCTCCACAAGTCTACTGATCTATTCAAGCTTACTTGGATCTGTGATGCTCCACATTTCCAAGGATAGTCAAGCAATTTTGGTTCTTCAGGGGTTCTTTCAGAGAACTGCCACTTGGAAATACAATCACTAAGTTCCTAAACTTTTATTTCTGCACAACTTGAGGACAAGTTGCAATCTAAGTGTGGGAGAAGGGATTAGTATCTACACTCTTTTGCCATATTAGTCATATTTCTATGAAAAATGCTAAATTTTTCAAAATTTTTGTTTTTGTCCCGAGTGAACAAATGCATGTCTTTGTTTGAGTTTATATCATTGATGCTTTATACTGCATATTTAGTAATTTAGATGTTTCACCCAACCTATTTTTCACGTGCCATAGTAAATGATGAGCTATAATTTAAAGCTATGCCCATTTGATTGGAGATTTTTGATGATTATCGCATGATTCTTTGCTTTCATATGAATTTTGAAAATTTTAATAGTTTGTATTTAGAATTAAAAGTATGTCATCATCGTGAATATCTTGAAGTTTGAATGTGATAAGTGACACGTAACTATTGTTTTTGAAAAGTTGAGTTAATGAATGAATTAGTTGAGTATGTCGGAGTTGGTTGATGATTGGAGTGAGATAGGGCATTATCTCGAAATGTCCTATACCACTATGATGACCAAAGCTCACGACGGTCAATGTGAAAAAGTCGACTTATGATTTGAGTAGGTAGGGATTATCTCGAAATGTCCTATTCTACTATGAGGGCAATAGCTCATTTCGATGTGTGTTTAAATGAGAAATAATTAAATCAACTTAGATGAGAAGTGATATGAATTGAATATAAGACATAGTTATCGTATATCTTATCCCAGTATAAACTAAAAGATATGTTGTAGGATTATCCTCTCAGGTATGTCGGAAATATTTTAAATACTCCCTATTATTGTTTTCGAATATGTATGTTTTGTGAGTGCATGTTATAATCGTTTTATATTTCTAATTTAATTGGGATGTTAGCTAGTTTTGCTTGAATCAATTTCAAGTGTGGTTTTAGTGGAAATTTATTATGGCTATGCACACACACACACTGGGTGAACCTCTAAACGACTTGAATATGTTTTATATTTGCATAAATGTTTATACGTCTCTGAGTCTTGATTTTGTTTTGTTTTGCTCGGGACGAGCAAAAAGCTAAGTGTGGGGGAGTTGTTCTCGGTCAAATTATACGATTTTTAACGATATATTTTATATCAATTTCCCCCATATTCTTATGTTTTTCATAGAAATCGAGATTTATATTTAAATATTGAGCAAATGATATTTTTAATGAGTTAATTTCAAAATGTATCAAATTTAGTGCTTAAATGATGATTTATTATTATTTTGGAATTATATTACATTTTGGTATTATTCATTTGATCATTATTTAGGAGCCTACAAGTGTTCAAGTTTGGATGTGACAAGTGGCAAAAGGATAAGATCAAGGAGGACAAGTCATGAATCATCTAGAATATCCAAGAGATAAGGTTTGTTACAATGGATAAGGATGGGGTGTTAAGAGATAAGGACAAAGAATCATCGGATTAGCTCAAAGACAACAGCGGAATCGGAGTTCAAAAGCTCAAAGCGGCGTTTCGAGGTTGAATCGGCGTTCGAATCCGAAATCGCGCGTCAGATTGTCAAACTGGCGTTCAGAACTGAGCCGCTTCTGATTTCTATATATACCAGCAGATCCCAAACCTCAAGGGGAATTCATTATTCGACATTTTACATCAGAAAACACTCAGAGCAGCCGCAGTCTTTTCTAGGAGCTTTAGGCCGGTCACCCGAGCCTTGTGCTCGGGTGATCCGGGTTAGATTAGGTGCTTTAATTTCTTCTCTTTTTGTTACTGTTTTGCTGATTTTTGGGGCTGAGCATGTTCAAGCTTTTGAACCCTTTTCATCAGGTTTTTCTATTCTTTACATCTAAGTTTGTTTGTATGATCTTTATCTAAAGGTGTATCTTTTCTATGTTTATTTGTCATTGCAATGCATATCGAAAGATCGTTGCTTGTTGATGTTTAATTTGATGAGAGTCATGTTAAATCAGATCACCATAGAAAGATGTGATTTTTAACCTTGACATAACGAAAGTTGATAGGTTGATTATCTAGGTTATTAGATTGAAAGATCTTACACCTCGTTTTGTATGCATTAATCTCTATAGATCGAAAGATGATGAGATTGATAGGCGAATTACTACGAAGGTAGGATTCATACCTTGTGAGGTGAACCACATCTTTAGTTAATCATCATGAGATAATCTTAGAGAGGAGATAGAGGATTTGTTGGATAGGATGATTTTGTTTGTTCATTTGTTTATCCACCATGATCATCTTCGTTTATTTATTTCATAGTTAGTAGTTTTATTTCATTTTTATCGTTTTTATCCTTCCTGGCTTTGGACTAATAATCCTCTGTCCAGTTTATTCTCCTCTTTAGTTTAGGTTTAGTAATAATTAGTAGTGACAATTGAGAGAGTTAATGAAATTAGATTTCAACAGCCCAATTCCCTGTGGATCGACCCCTTACTTATCTCGCTATACTATCAACTACCCGGTGTTTGGCCGGTTTGGAGTTAGTTTTGCATCTAAGTTAGGGTTTATAAATTTTCTTTTGTTTAAATGATGCAAAATCCTCTCAATCTGAAACATCTCTATGATTTATTCTCCTTGTGTTTTCAATGTATAATTCTTTTTCCCCGTAGACTCTTTTGCAATCGATCAAGTATGCAGGACACTTTTGATAATTTGTTGTGCGCTTTCACGTCGATGTCGAGTATTCTGTGATGCTCCACAAGTCTACTGATCTATTCAAGCTTACTTGGATCTGTGATGCTCCACATTTCCAAGGATAGTCAAGCAATTTTGGTTCTTCAGGGGTTCTTTCCAGAATTGCCAGCTTGGAAATACAATCAGCTAAGTTCCTAAACTTTTTATTTCTGTACAACTTGAGGACAAGTTGCAATCTAAGTGTGGGGGAAGGGATTAGTATCTACATTCTTTTGCCATATTAGTCATATTTCTATGAAAAATGCTAAATTTTTCAAAATTTTTGTTTTTGTCCCGAGTAATGTCATTTCACTTGCATGCTAGTTTTATAATCTGGCACCTTTAGTTGTTTTCAGTAGTCGTGTCATGTTCTAAGAATAGATTTAGTAGATCGACACTCACTTGAATTTCATTTCACGAACCTATTAGATGAAGAACCAAATATAAAATAGTCTCCGGTTAGTTAAAGGATAGCCAACTCTCGATACAGATAACACTTATTTAGCATTGATGAAAGTTAAGAATTCGTACTATACTCACAGTTAGAATCTCAGTACCTTAGTGTTCTTGAGAACCTTAAAAGTCTTGAATGTGTTAGAAAAGATACACGATCAAGAGTTTCCAAAGAGTTTGGCGAGAATATAATATCTTATATATATATATATGATAAATTTCACCTCGAGTCCATTTGGATCTTCGCCCAATTGGGGAGTGTGGTTTACCTTGACAAGACGGGTTTGAGTGATCTCGGGGTGACCGCCTCTAAAGTAGGGGAGAGTGTTATACTTTTGAGACGCGAGAAGTTTGTGTTTTTAGAACTCGAGTCGAGTTGATCTAAACCCAAGAGAGACTGAAAGGTATTTTCTTGACACCAAGTAAAAGAATTTAAATGTGAGTTAGTTACTTTATTCTTGACAAGTAATTTTTGTAGGGTAAGTCTTTGTGAGATGTAATGAAACTTTCGTTTATTTAACCGGATGATCATTAGTGCTTGATTTAATACATCAAGAGAGGATTGGTGGAAGTTTAGTAGGTTCGCACACACAATCACCGAGTGACTTCGATTTGCTTTGAATACTAGCTTGTCGTGAGCACGACTACATCTAGTGTCAAAGTTATGTGGATTCTTGATAGTATGTTTTTGTTTTGTTTTGCTCGGGACGAGCAAAAAGCTAAGTATGGGGAGTTGTTCAGGTCAAATTATACGATTTTTAACGATATATTTTATATCAATTTTCCCCATATTCTTATGATTTTCATAGAAATCAAGCTTTATATTGAAATATTGAGTAAATGATATTTTTAATGGGTTAATTCCAAAACGTAGCTTAATTATGTGCATAAATGATGATTTTATATCATTTTGGAATTATATTACATTTTGGTATCATTTGATCATTATTTAGAGCCTACAAGTGTTCAAGTTTGGATGTGACAAGTGGCAAAAGGATAAGATCAAGGAGGAAAAGTCATGAATCATCTAGAATATCCAAGAGATAAGGTTTGTTACAATGGATAAGGATGGGGTGTTAAGAGATAAGGACAAAGAATCATCGGATTAGCTCAGCACAGGCGGAACTGGCGTTCAACATTTGAAACTGGCGTTCTGGAGTTTGAACTGGCGTTCAACATTTGAAACTGGCGTTCAGAGGCATTCAAAGAGTACAGAAATCAAGCAGAATCAGGTTGAACGGGCGTCCTGAATATCAAACTGGCGTTCAAGGCTTGGAAATCAATACTGAGAGCTCAGAAGAAGCATGGAATCGGCGTTCAAAGATAGAACCAGCGCTCCAAGTGCCGAATCCGGCGTTCGAGTGCCTCGCCTCGATTTCCTATGAATACTAGCAGATCCCAAACCTCATTAATAATTCATTATTCGACATTTTACATCGAAAACACTCAGAGCAGACCGCATCTTTTCCAGGAGCTTTCAAGGCGGTCACCCGAGCCTTGTGCTCGGGTGATCCGGGTTAGATTAGGTGCTTTAATTTCTTCTTTTTTATTCTTGTTTTGCTGATTTTTGGGAAATGAGCATGTTCAAGCTTTTGAACCCTTTTCATCAGGTTTTTCTATTCTTTACATCTAAGTTTGTTTGTAAGATCTTTATCTAAAGGTGTATCTTTTCTATGTTTATTTGTCATTGCAATGCATATCGAAAGATCGTTGCTTGTTGATGTTTAATTTGATGAGAGTCATGTTAAACCGTAGATCACCATAGAAAAGATGTGATTTTTAACCTTGACATAACGAAAGTTGATAGGTTGATTATCTAGGTTATTAGATTGAAAGATCTTACACCTCGTTTTGTATGCGTTAATCTCTATAGATCGAAAGATGATGAGATTGATAGGCGAATTACTACGAAGGTAGGATTCATACCTTGTGAGGTGAACCACATCTTTAGTTAATCATCATGAGATAATCTTAGAGAGGAGATAGAGGGATTTGTTGGATAGGATGATTTTGTTTGTTCAACTGTTTATCCACCATGATCATCTTCGTTTATTTATTTCATAGTTAGTAGTTTTATTTCATTTTTATCGTTTTATCCTTCCGGCTTTGGACTAATAATCCTCTGTCGCTTTATTCTCCTCTTTAGTTTAGGTTTAGTAATAATTAGTAGTGACAATTGAGAGAGTTAATGAAATTAGATTTCAACGCCCAATTCCCTGTGGATCGACCCCTTACTTATCTCGCTATACTATCAACTACCCGGTGTTTGGCCGGTTAGGAGTTAGTTTTGCATCTAAGTTAGGGTTTATAAATTTTCTTTTGTTTAAATGATGCAAAATCCTCTCAAACAAACTTACACGGGAGCCGAAGGTTATGGCCAAAATACTAGCACGGGTCCACCGAACCACCGAATGGGGTTATGCACAAATCCACCGACATCCCCGATGTACCGACGAACCACAGAAAATCCCCGAGAAGCACACCACGTCGTTGACATCGGAAAGGGCTTTCAAGAATGGTGAAGCGCGACGTGGAACGGACACGGAGCCGAAGGTTATGGGCAAAAAATACTAGCACGGGTCCACCAAACCACCGAATGTGGTCATGCACAAATCCACCGACATCCCCGAGGTAGAAAATCCCTGAGAAGCGCACCTTGTCGGTGGCATCGGAAATGGCTTTCCAGAATGGTGAACTGCACGTGGAACGGACACGTGAGCCGAAGGTTATGGCCAAAAATAGTAGCACAGGTCCACCGAACCACCGAATGGGGTCATGCACAAATCCACCGACATCCCCGAGGTACCGATGAACCACAGAAAATCCCCGAGAAGCACACCACGTTGTTGGTATCGGAAAGGGCTTTCCAGAATGGTGAACTGCACGTGGAACGGACACGGGAGCCGAAGGTTATGGCCAAAATACTAGCATGGGTCCACCGAACCACCGAATGGGGTCATGCACAAATCCACCGACATCCCCGAGGTACCGATGAACCACAGAAAATTGCCAAGAAGCACACCACGTCGTTGGCATCGGAAAGGGCTTTCCAGAATGGTGAAATGCACGTGGAACGGACACGGGAGCCGAAGGTTATGGCCAAAATACTAGCACGGGTCCACCGAACCACCGAATGGGGTCATGCACAAATCCACCGACATCCCCGAGGTAGAAAATCCCCGAGAAGCGCACCACATCGTTGGCATCGGAAAGGGCTTTCGGAATGGTGAAGCGCGACGTGGAATGTACCACGGAGAGCGAAGGTTATGGCCAAAATACTATCACGTGTCCACCGAACCACCGAATGGGGTCATGCACAAATCCACCGACATCCCCGAGGTACCGACGAACCACAGAAAATCCCCGAGAAGCACACCACGTCGTTGGCATTGGAAAAGGGCTTTCCAGAATGGTGAACTGCACGTGGAATGGACACGGGAGCTGAAGGTTATGGCCAAAATAATAGCACGGGTCCACCAAACCACCGAATGGGGTCATGCACAAATCCACCAACATCCCCGAGGTAGAAAATCCCCGAGAAGCACAACACTTCGTTGGCATCGAAAATGGCTTTCCGAATGGTTAAGCGACGTGGAACTTACATGGGAGCCAAAGGTTATGGCCAAAATACTAGCGCGTGTCCACCGAACCACCGAATGGGGTTATGCACAAATCCACCGACATCCCGATGTACCGACGAACCAGAAAATCCCGAGAAGCACACCACGTCGTTGACATCGAAAGGATTTCAGAATGGTGAAGCGCATGTGGAACGGACACGGAGCCGAAGGTTATGGCCAAAATACTAGCACGGGTCCACAAAACCACCGAATGTGGTCATGCACAAATCCACCGACATCCCCGAGGTAGAAAATCCCTGAGAAGTGCACCATGTCGGTGGCATCGGAAATGGCTTTCCAGAATGGTGAACTGCACACGTGGAACGGACACGTGAGCCGAAGGTTATGGCCAAAATACTAGCACGGGTCCACCGAACCACCGAATGGGGTCATGCACAAATCCACCGACATCCCCGAGGTACCGACGAACCACAGAAAATCCCCAAGAAGCACACCACGTTGTTGGCATCGGAAAGGGCTTTCCAGAATGGTGAACTGCACGTGGAACGGACACGGGAGCCGAAGGTTATGGCCAAAATACTAGCACGGGTCCACCGAACCACCGAATGGGGTCATGCACAAATCCACCGACATCTCCGTGGTAGAAAATCCCGAGAAGCTCACTACATCGTTGGCATCGGGAAAGGATTTTAGGTGTGAACTACATGTGGAACGGACACGGAGCCGAAGGTTTTGGCCAAAATACTAGCACGGGTCCACCGAACCATCGAATGAGGTCATGCACAAATCCACCGACATCCCTGAGGTACCGATGAACCACAGAAAATTCCCGAGAAGCACACCACGTTCTTGGCATCAGAAAGGGCTTTCCATAATGTTGAATTGCACGTGGAACTTACACGGGAGCCGAAGGTTATGGCCAAAATACTAGCACGGGTCCACCAAACCACCGAATGGGGTTATGCACAAATCCACCGACATCCCCGATGTACCGACGAACCACAGAAAATCCCCGAGAAGCGCACCACGTCGTTGACAACGGAAAGGGCTTTCCAGAATGGTGAACCGCACGTGGAACAGACACGGGAGCCGAAGGTTATGGCCAAAATACTAGCACCACCAAACCACCGAATGTGGTCATGCACAAATCCACCGACATCCCCGAGGTAGAAAATCCCTGAGAAGCGCACCATGTCGGTGGCATCGGAAATGGCTTTCCAGAATGGTGAACTGCACGTGGAACGGACACGTGAGCCGAAGGTTATGGCCAAAATAGTAGCACAGGTCCACCGAACCACCGAATGGGGTCATGCACAAATCCACCGACATCCCTGAGGTACCGATGAACCACAGAAAATCCCCGAGAAGCACACCACGTTGTTGGCATCAGAAAGGGCTTTCCAGAATGTTGAATTGCACGTGGAACGGACACGGGAGCCGAAGGTTATGGCCAAAATACTAGCACGGGTCCACCGAACCTCTGAATGGGGTCATGCACAAATCCACCTACATCTCTGTGGTAGAAAATCCCCGAGAAGCTCACTACATCGTTGGCATCGGAAAGGGATTTCCAGAATTGTGAACTACTTGTGGAACGGACACGGGAGCCGAAGGTTTTGTCCAAAATACTAGCACGGGTCCACCGAACCATCGAATGGGGTCATGCACAAATCCACCGACATCCCTGAGGTACCGATGAACCACAGAAAATCCCCGAGAAGCACACCACGTTCTTGGCATCAGAAAGGGCTTTCCAGAATGTTGAATTGCACGTGGAACTTACACGGGAGCCGAAGGTTATGGCCAAAATACTAGCACGGGTCCACCAAACCACCGAATGGGGTTATGCACAAATCCACCGACATCCCCGATGTACCGACGAACCACAGAAAATCCCCGAGAAGCGCACCACGTCGTTGACAACGGAAAGGGCTTTCCAGAATGGTGAAGCGCGACGCGGGAATGCACACGGAGCCGAAGGTTATGGCCAAAATACTAGCACGGGTCCACCAAACCACCGAATGTGGTCATGCACAAATCCACCGACATCCCCGAGGTAGAAAATCCCTGAGAAGCGCACCAAGTCGGTGGCATCGGAAATAGCTTTCCAGAATGGTGAACTGCACGTGGAACGGACACGTGAGCCGAAGGTTATGGCCAAAATAGTAGCACAGGTCCACCGAACCACCGAATGGGGTCATGCACAAATCCACCGACATCCCTGAGGTACCGATGAACCACAGAAAATCCCCGAGAAGCACACCACGTTGTTTGCATCAGAAAGAGCTTTCCAGAATGTTGAATTGCACGTGGAACGGACACGGGAGCCGAAGGTTATGGCCAAAATACTAGCACGGGTCCATCGAACCACCGAATGGGGTCATGCACAAATCCACCGACATCCCCGAGGTAGAAAATCCTCGAGAATCACACCACATTGTTGGCATCGGAAAGGGCTTTCCAGAATGGTGAACTGCACGTGGAACAGACACGGGAGCCGAAGGTTATGGCCAAAATACTAGCACGTGTCCACCGAACCACCGAATTGGGTCATGCACAAATCCACCGACATCCCCGAGGTACCGACGAACCACAGAAAATCCCGAAGAAGCACACCACGTCGTTGGCATTGGAAAGGGCTTTCCAGAATGGTGAACTGCACGTGGAATGGACACGGGAGCTGAAGGTTATGGCCAAAATAATAGCACGGGTCCACCAAACCACCGAATGGGGTCATGCACAAATCCACCAACATCCCCGAGGTAGAAAATCCCCGAGAAGCACAACACTTCGTTGGCATCGAAAATGGCTTTCCAGAAAGGTTAACTGCACGTGGAACTTACATGGGAGCCGAAGGTTATGGCCGAAATACTAGCACGGGTCCACCGAACCACCGAATGGGGTCATGCACAAATCCACCGACATCCCCGAGGTAGAAAATCCCGGAGAATCACACCACGTCGTTGGCATCGGAAAGGGCTTTCCAGAATGGTGAACTGCACGTGGAACGGACACGGGTGGCGAAGGTTATGGCCAAAATACTAGCAGGGGTCCACCGAACCACCGAATGGGGTCATGCACAAATCCACCGACATCCCTGAGGTACCGAAGAACCACAGAAAATCCCCGAGAAGTGCACCACGTCGTTGGCATCGGAAAGGGCTTTCTAGAATGGTGAACTAAACGTAGAACAGACCCGGGATCTGAAGGTTATGGCCAAAATACTAGCACGGGTCCCCCGAACCACTGAATGGGGTCATGCACAAATCCACCGACATCCCCGTTGTAGAAAATCCCTGAGAAGCGCACCACGTCGTTGGCATCGGTAATGGATTTCCAGAATGGTGAACTGCATGTGGATCGGACACGGGAGCCAAAGGTTATGGCCAAAATACTAGTACGGGTCCACCGAACCACCGAATAGGGTCATGCACAAATCCACTGACATCCCCGAGGTACCGACGAACCACATAAAATCCTAGAGAAGCACACCACGTCGTTGGCATCAGAAAGGGCTTTCTAGAATGGTGAACTGCACATGAAACGGACACGGGAGCCGAAGGTTATGGCCCAAATACTATCCCGGGTCCACCAAACCACCGAATGGAGTCATGCACAATTCCACCGACATCCCCGAGGTAGAAAATCCCCGAGAAGCACACCACATTGTTGGCATCGGAAATGGCTTTCCAGAATGGTGAACTGCACGTGGAATGGATACGGGAGACGAAGGGTATGGCCAAAATACTAGCACGGGTCCACCGAACCACCGAAAGGGGTCATGCACAAATCCACCGACATCCCCGAGGTACCGACGAATCATAGAAAATCCCCGATAAGTACACCACGTCGTTGGCATCGGAAAGGGCTTTCCAGAATGGTGAACTGCACGTGGAACGGACACGGGAGCCGAAGGTTATGGCCAAAATACTAGCATGGGTCCACCGAACCACCGAATGGGGTCATGCTCAAATCCAACGACATCCCCGAGGTAGAAAATCCCCAGATGCGCACCACATCGTTGGCATCGGAAAGGACTTTCCATAATGGTGAACTGCACGTGGAACGGACACGGGAGCAGAAAGTCATGGCCAAAATACTAGCACGGGTCCACCGAACCACCGAATGGGGTCATGCACAAATCCACCGACATCCCCGAGGTAGAAAATCCCCGAGAAGCACACCACGTCGTTGGCATCGGAAAGGGCTTTCCAGAATGGTGAACTGCACGTGGAACGGACACGGGAGCCGAAGGTTATGGCCAAAATACTAGCACGGGTCCACCGAAACACCGAATGGGGTCATGCACAAATCCACCGACATCCCGAGGTAGAAAATCCTCGAGAAGCACACCACATCGTTGGCATCAGAAAGGGCTTTCCGAATGGTGAATCGCGCACGAGCAGAATGCACACGGAGCCGAAGGTTATGGCCAAAATTCTAGCACGGGTCCACCGAACCACCGAATAGGGTCAGGCACAAATCCACCGACGTCCTCAAGGTACCGACGAACCACAGAAAACCCCCGAGAAGTGCACCACGTCGTTGGCATCGGCAAGGGCTTTCCAGAATGGTGAACTAAACGTGGAACAGACACGGGAGCTGAAGGTTATGGCCAAAATACTAGCACGGGTCCACCGAACCACCGAATGTGGTCATGCACAAATCCACGACATCTCTGTGGTAGAAAATCCCCGAGAAGCTCACCACATCGTTGGCATCGGAAAGGGCTTTCCAGAATGGTGAACTGCATGTGGAACTGACACGGGAGCCGAAGGTTATGGCCGAAATACTAGCACGGGTCCACCGTACCACCGAAAGGGGTCATGCACAAATCCACCGAAAATCCCTTAGAAGCGCACCACGTCGTTGGCATCGGAAATGGCTTTCCATAATGGTGAACTGCACGTGGAACGGACACGGGAGACGAAGGTTATGGCCAAAATACTAGCCCGGTCCACCGAACCATCGAATTGGTCATGCACAAATCCACCGACACCCCGAGGTGCCGACGAACCACGTAAAAAATCGAGAAGCGCACCACGTCGTTGGCATCGGAAAGGGCTTTCGAATGGTGAAGCGCACGCGGGAAATGCATTACACGGAGCGAAGGTTATGGCCAAAATACTAGCACGGGTCCACCGAACCACCGAATGGGGTCATGCACAAATCCAACGACATCCCCGAAGTATAAAATCCCCGAGAACCACACCACATCGTTGGCATCGGAAAGGGCTTTCCAGAATGGTGAACTGCACATGGAATGGACACGGGAGCAGAAGGTTATGGCCAAAATACTAGCACGGGTCCACCGAACCACAGAATGGGGTCATGCACAAATCCACCAACATCCCCGAAGTAGAAAATCCCCGAGAAGCGCACCACGTCGTTGGCATCGGAAAGGGCTTTCCAGAATGGTGAACTGCACATGGAACGGACACGGGAGCCGAAGGTTATGTCCAAAATACTAGCACGGGTCCACCGAACCACCGAATGGGGTCATGCACAAATCCACCGACATCCCCGAGGTACCGACGAATCATAGAAAATCCCCGATAAGTACACCACGTCGTTGGCATCGGAAAGGGCTTTCCAGAATGGTGAACTGCACGTGGAACGGACACGGGAGCCGAAGGTTATGGCCAAAATACTAGTATGGGTCCACCGAACCACCGAATGGGGTCATGCTCAAATCCAACGACATCCCCGAGGTAGAAAATCCCCCAGATGCGCACCACATCGTTGGCATCGGAAAGTTCTTTCCATAATGGTGAACTGCACGTGGAACGGACACGGGAGCAGAAGGTCATGGCCAAAATACTAGCACGGGTCCACCGAACCACCGAATGGGGTCATGCACAAATCCACCGACATCCCCGAGGTAGAAAATCCCCGAGAAGCACACCACGTCGTTGGCATCGGAAAGGGCTTTCCAGAATGGTGAACTGCACGTGGAACGGACTGGAGCCGAAGGTTATGGCCAAAATACTAGCACGGGTCCACCGAAACACCGAATGGGGTCATGCACAAATCCACCGACATCCCCGAGGTACCGACGAACCACAGAAAATCCTCGAGAAGCAAACCACGTCGTTGGCTTCGGAAATGGCTTTCCAGAATGGTGAATTAAACGTGGAACAGACACGGGACCTGAAGGTTATGGCCAAAATACTCGCATGCGTCCACCGAACCACCGAATGGGGTCATGCACAAATCCACCGACATCCCGAGGTAGAAAATCCTCGAGAAGCACACCACATCGCTGGCATCGTAAAGGGCTTTCGGAATGGTGAATCGCACGCGGAAGCAGAACACGGAGCCGAAGGTTATGGCCAAAATTCTAGCACGGGTCCACCGAACCACCGAATAGGGTCATGCACAAATCCACCGTCATCCCCGAGGTACCGACGAACCACAGAAAACCCCTGAAAAGGTTCAGCAAACTTTGAATTTGCATGAATGATGGGAGTGCGACAATTTAGAACTTTGAAGAGAGTTTGTTTCGTGATTTGGAAAAGTGAGAAGGTAAGAACTTGTTTAGAAGAAGGGCTTAAGGCGATATGTTTCTGAGGTAATTCATGACAACAAGCCGAGAGGATTTGTTGAGTTTAAAGATATCAAGTGAAGGATTACATGAGAAACAAATTACCAGAAAAAGTATAACTACAAAAGAGCACGAAAAGGGTCTTAACATCAAGCATGGCATGTTGGAGGATAGCATCTTGGTTCTCGTTTAACACTGCAAAAAAAAACTATAACGTTAGCTTTATAAGCATCCTACTAAAAAGTTTAACTCAGGAAGAGATCAAACTTCGGGGAACTCCTAAACATAACAAATCAGAACTTACTACCCTCTTAGCCCAAACTCTAAGTCAAAGAGGTGAAAATTCCTTTTGGGTTCTTTGTGTAAGGTTTTTACTCCGGATCTGATATTATCAATTTGTACAGAATAAACGAAGAAGAAATCGAGCATGATCCAAAGAGAAAAGATTTAGATAATAGGGTTTCCCAGGTGATATAAAAATATTGAAATTTTTGGATGAAAATAACTTGGTCAAAAACAGTTATTTCTGACGATTGCACAAGCTGCCAGAATTTCCAGATTAATAAACACTGTGTTGGATTGCAAATCGAGATCAAACGAAAAAGAATCTGAACTTAATTCCAAAATAGAAGCTGTAGATAAAATTGTTGTCTGCAACATATCAAAAATTCAGGTCATTTGAAGATGTTTAACCTGTTCAAAACAGAAGAAGAAGTGAAGGTGCTGCTGCAGATTTTCTGGACAGAGTGTCCGGTATAAACATGAATTGTCTGGATAATTCATAATGATTATCGAGTTGATGTAAAAAGAGAAATTGTAGATAAGACAGTAATCTACTTTGTTGAAAATTTGCAGAATTTTTAGAGTAGGGGAAACTGTCTTATGTTAAAAGGAAAACACGGAAACACAAGCATTCACTCATGTTGGGTAAATCCAAACACGAGGACAAAGAAAAGCATGTGCCAAAGTAAGAGACCTTTAACACTATGAGTTGAAACGACTGAGGAGTACTTGGAAATAATAGAGTTACACATGGAGTTCGTGTAGAACCATCTCGAGCAAAGCAAAGGTCAAAGAATGTTGATGAACTCAACCAAGTGATAGTGAAAAGAGAAAGTGGGGACTTGTAGAATTTGAATCAAATATCATTCTCTACCAAGTTAGGCCAAGATAAAAGTAAACTTAGATATTCATGTGTAGAGAAAGTGAAGAGATTTCAATAGGAAAGTAAGGAAAAGGAAATCAACCAAGAGAACCTCGACTTTAAGGCGTAGGCATAAGACCCCAATCCCAAAGCATTACTCAAGGGAGTTTCACAACCCTATGCAACAAGCTACGATTTGGAACTTCAAAAGAAGAAGAATTTATACTAAGGATACTAGAAAGAACAAACTGAGGTGATCACATAAAAGATGTGAACATAGAACTCAACTTAACCTCCGTCTAAGGCGACTCTTCACTTGGTCTTGATACAACCTAACCACGGTTTAAGGGTTCTTAGTCTTACGAGGATTACCACCAAGCTCAAGTTCTAAAAGGTCTAAAGGATTCTTATCTTAAAGGAAGAGAAGCCTAGGATAGAAAGACGCTTCTATCTCGATACCAATCAGTAACGCCCCGCTCCCGGACACCGAGCCCTTATCCGGAAGAGAAACGTCATGCGCAGATAGCATTAAATAAATCTAATATTATACGCCAGCCTCTACGTCGTCGTATCAAAATAAAGCAAACGGAAGCTAAAAAGACTCGGGTAAAAACATAAATGCTACTAAGAATAGAAATTAACCATACTAAAGATGGATAGTTAAGATTACAACGATGAAAACCCAAAGACTTACAAAATACGAGGTCTTAAAAGTAAATGTACAACAAGTCTAATAAACGAACTGCAACTAATCTAGTACAACCTTTGCAAGGGAAATTAAACTAAAAGCTTCGCCAAGACTTCAAGTCTTCAAAAGTCATCATCTACACTTGGTCAACCTGTTCGCCTTCTCACCCCACAATGCATACAAAAATAAAATGCAAAGGAGGTAAGTACAAGGTACTTAGTAAAAGTGAGAAGCTACGACAACAATTAAGATTTAAAAAGAAAAGATATTTAATCGTTTAGTTATCTTTATGTGACCGACTCAATCTAGAGGTTCATTTCATGTCTATCAACATGAATTGACTAAACGTTTCTACTTAGCTTATCTATGTTACAACCGCACTCAAAGGGCACTACGCGATCCACCTCCGCAGAGTCCCTCCGCATTTAGGGTTTTGCTGACCTACGGAGTTCTTCCACCTCAGGGACACTCTTTTGCAACATATCAGTGGATCACACCAATATCCACGAAGTCTAGAAAAGGTAGACTCCGATAGCACGCATGTCTCAGCAGAGTCCCTCTGTACTTAGGGTCATTGACCTACAGAGATCCTCCACCTTCAGAGGTAGCACATGCATCGCGATTTAGCCTGGTGCCTAGCCAAGAGAGACATGTTGTTTAATCTTTTACTAGTCAAGTACGTTGATTATTAGGGTGATTAACTAGCCACCTAAGTGCTTTCAAATAATCTCCTCACACAAACTACTTTCTTCCTAGACCACTAGAGACAGGACAAGTCCTAGAAATTACATGACATTGATGAATACTAATCCATCAAAGCATAAGCCTATCATGTTCTTCCGACGGATCCGAACTTCAACTCCCTTTAAGAGTACATTCGGTGTTTTAACTGAACGAATCAGAAGCTCAATTCAGGCTTTTTTATATTTATTCAATGTTAATATATCATGTTTAAGGGTTTAAAACAAGAAACACATGAGTATAAAACTCGAAACTAAGTCAAACGATGAAAACAATAAAACAAACAAAATAGGTCAAACGCCCGTTTAAAGACATGGACGCCTGCCTGGAACCCACGGACGCCCGCCCACTATACCTGCACGCCCGCCCACCTAAAACAGATTTCAATCTCGAATGTAAACAACACTTCAAACGCCCCGCCCAGAAAGCGACGCCGTCTCGAAATGTGCCTCAAGTAGACGCCCGCCTGAGAGAGGCGACGCTCGTCCACCTGGGTTCGACTAGAACTCTAAAATCTTCAAATTCGATCCAAATCAGTTTCTAACCCAAAAGTATAGCAATTTACACATAGTAAAACGTAAATAAACATATCTAACTATTCCAAGAACACCTATGATCCTTGATCAACGAAGAACACATCTTCCTAGCATTAAAACATCTTAAACACCTTAAAACTTGATCTAAACCTTATAAACGATAATTGGAATCATAGGAAGAGCCTCTTACCTTATTTGCCTCGCAACACCGACAGCAAAACACCAAGCAATCGCAAATAGCTTGTTGATCCTCAACCCCAAAACCTATTTGATCAACAACGAACCCTAAAATCCTATTTCGTGCCGAAAAACGAAACTGAAAAAGTGCAGTAACTGAAGATTACCTGGGTTTACTGCTGCGAACCTATTTTTAGATTATTCTACGCTTCAAGACGATCGTTTCGACTACTCATGGCTGCGAAACAGAGAGCTACGGATCAAAAGATACGAATTTTCCAAGAATCGAACTCTACGAATACCGAAACTAGGGCTAAACCGAAAACTTACGGAATGGAGATATTTTATTTTCCAAAGTTGCGCCTCTCTCGCTGATCACTTTCTCTCTCGCGCATCTTGATCGATTTAACGGATTGGTCACACGGTTGAAGATTACATTCTCGCTCTTTTCCTGGCATCTTCTGCGTTGGTTTCTTCTCTTGGCGCATTCTCTCTTTTTTGGCAGTAATAGGCATGTAAATAAAAGGAGTGATTGGAGATTATTTCCTTTTATAGCCAATAATTAAATCTGTATAATTAATAGCTAAATCCTTTAATTAATTCCTTTTTAATTAAATACATGGGACAAATAATAATTAGGTCGTAGTAAATACACCCAATGACTATTTTACCCTTTTACTTAAAAGTCGGGATGTTACATTCCTTCCCCTTAAGAGGAGTTTCGTCCTCGAAACTCGAATGTAACCGAGAGGTACTTGAACTCGAACTTTGCGGCGCTTCGCCTCCTAACTCGCACAGCCTTCTTCTCCTTCCATCTTCCCAACTCCTTCCACCTGCCTTGAGCTATCACGAGGTGGCGACGATCTACTTCAATCTTTTCGCTGGCTTGTCAGATCAACTCGGTCTCAGATTCTGCTGTGGCTCCACTTCATCCCGTAAACTCGTGTTGTGGCTCGTACATCTTGGTTGCTCGAGATGAAATGCAATTGCCATCCCGTGGTTTTCATTCTTCATTGTCCTTCTCAATCTTCCACATTCGAACCCAAAGATGATTCCGATGCCAATGATCGCCATCTTCATATAACTTGTGACCAATTGTTGGTTGGTTCTGGCCCATCACTTATAACCGTAAACAACTGGATCTTTGTCTTGGCTCTTCCATGAACTCATCAATCGCTCGAATCTTGCAATCATCGGTTTACCACTCCTCGCTTGCTCCTCGCCGACCTATGTCCCGAGTGCTTGAGCTTCCTAACCGACTCACAACTTCACGGCATACTTGACTTCCTTCGATCTCAACTACCATCATGGCACCACAAGCTTGTCAAGAAAAAGCAAGGATCCCGGCCGAGAGACTTCGAGACTTCTTGGGGATGCATTTACCATACTTTCTCTCCGACGGTCCGATTCAATCCTTATGCCAATTAGGGTAAAAGAAATTGAAAGGTGACAAGTTGAGCACCTGTGGTGGTATGTCAACTAGGTAAGCCAAGGAAGGGTACAATGCACTTGAAATAAGGAAGGTTGCTTGGGTTACAAGCGAGAACAAAATGATTCCGTGTTGATGAAAATTGAAGTTGGTTCTAAAATAAAGGATGAGGTAATCAGATCATAACAAAAGATGGCCACTAGAAGGACAACAAGGAACACCTTGCAGATGAAGTTCTTTTAAGAGAGTGGAATTTCGCAAGATACGGTGGTCTACAAATACTTCAGAGGCAACTTGAAAGGATGGTAATAGGCTTCAGATAAACCTTTAGAAAGTGGAGACGTTAAAGGAAACATCACCAGATGGACTTGAAGATATTCTCAATGTATGAAAAGAGAACACCGAGCTTGAGAACATTAAGAAAGTGACCTTGATTGTTAATCATTTGGTTAACAAAGATGGATGTTGGCGGACTAGGAAAATCTTCAGTTCACATGAGTTTCGTAGAGGAAACATCACACAACAAGAAAACAAAATAAAGGTGCAAGGTCGAGCACCAAAAGGGCTAAAAAGGAAATTTAGAAATCAAGAGAGAGTAAGAATCTCAACATGAAGTAGCTATGAAGGGGAAAACGAGTACACCAAAAGGTCTTAGAATAAAATAAACACTTGTCAAGAAGTGTCCAAGTTTGAGAGTCAAAGAGAGGTTATTTCAAGATTTAAAAGAAATAGAAATTTCCTCAAGGAATTGTAAGGCAATATCAAAAGTTTGAATAAGTAAGCGGCAAGCAAGATTTTTGAATGAAGAGGAAACGACACTTAAGAATTGTCGGATAAGGTTTGATTTCAAAGAATTAATTCAAATTTTCAAAGGAAGTATAAACGATATTTGATGATTCAAATCAACGGTTCAAGGTTGCACTACTCGAGAGGAATAGTACACTGCCAAAGAATAAATGCTCAGGGTTATTCCTCGTGTGGGAATGCAAAGGTTAGAATAAAATGGACTTTCAACCAGTATGACAAAATTGTAGTAGGAACGCCAATACAGACGATGGGGAGTCAAAAGGTGTACATGGCGGTTCATGGCTCTGAATGGCCTGAAAGAGAGTTAAAACTGAAGGGTACAAGGTACAATAATCTGAAATGGAGATCAAAAGTTTAGGAACTCAAAAGTTGGTTGGCTAGACAGTTCGTAAGGCACCTTTGCAAAGACTACCTTTCGCTTGAAATCGTGTAGCATAAATTTCTAGAAGATTAAAGGTAAGTAATCAAAAGGAATGCCATGATAGGCTTAAAGATTGGACCAAAGAAAAGAAGATATGCATACCTTAAAGGAACAGCAAAGATCAGTGAAATAGTTACAATATCGACACTAACCTTAGGAGGGGAGGTGAGAATAAACACAAGTAAAAAGAATGTTCTGACATTAAAAGGTTCAGCAAACTTTGAATTTGCATGAATGATGGGAGTGCGACAATTTAGAACTTTGAAGAGAGTTTGTTTCGTGATTTGGAAAAGTGAGAAGGTAAGAACTTGTTTAGAAGAAGGGCTTAAGGCGATATGTTTTCGAGGTAATTCATGACAACAAGCCGAGAGGATTTGTTGAGTTTAAAGATATCAAGTGAAGGATTACATGAGAAACAAATTACCGTAAAAGTATAACTACAAAAGAGCACGTAAAAGGGTCTTAACATCAAGCATGGCATGTTGGAGGATAGCATCTTGGTTCTCGCTTAACACCAAAAAAAAACTATAACGTTAGCTTTATAAGCATCCTACTAAAAAGTTTAACTCAGAAGAGATCAAACTGGGAACTCCTAAACATAACAGTCAGAACTTACTACCCTCTTAGCCCAAACTCTAAGTCAAAGAGGTGAAAATTCCTTTGGGTTGCTGTGTGTAAGGTTTTTACTCTGGATCTGATATTATCAATTTGTACAGAATAAACGAAGAAGAAATCGAGCATGATCCAAAGAGAAAAGATTTAGATAATAGGGTTTCCCAGGTGATATAAAAATATTGAAATTTTTGGATGAAAATAACTTGGTCAAAAACAGTTATTTCTGACGATTGCACAAGCTGCCAGAATTTCCAGATTAATAAACACTGTGTTGGATTGCAAATCGAGATCAAACGAAAAAGAATCTGAACTTAATTCCAAAATAGAAGCTGTAGATAAAATTGTTGTCTGCAACATATCAAAAATTCAGGTCATTTGAAGATGTTTAACCTGTTCAAAACAGAAGAAGAAGTGAAGGTGCTGCTGCAGATTTTCTGGACAGAGTGTCCGGTATAAACATGAATTTTCTGGATAATCCATAATGATTATCGAGTTGATGTAAAAAGAGAAATTGTAGATAAGACAGTAATCTACTTTGTTGAAAATTTGCAGAATTTTTAGAGTAGGGGAAAACTGTCTTATGTTAAAAGGAAAACACGGAAACACAAGCATTCACTCATGTTGGGTAAATCCAAACACGAGGACAAAGAAAAGTATGTGCCAAAGTAAGAGACCTTTAACACTATGAGTTGAAACGACTGAGGAGTACTTGGAAATAATAGAGTTACACATGGAGTTCGTGTAGAACCATCTCGAGCAAAGCAAAGGTCAAAGAATGTTGATGAACTCAACCAAGTGATAGTGAAAAGAGAAAGTGAGGGACTTGTAGAGCTGAATCAAATATCATTTTCTACCAAGTTAGGCCAAGATAAAAGTAAACTTAGATATTCATGTGTAGAGAAAGTGAAGAGATTTCAATAGGGAAAGTAAGGAAAAAGGAAATCAACCAAGAGAACCTCGACTTTAAGGCGTAGGCATAAGACCCCAATCCCAAAGCATTACTCAAGGGAGTTTCACAACCCTATGCAACAAGCTACGATTTGGAACTTCAAAAGAAGAAGAATTTATACTAAGGATACTAGAAAGAACAAACCTGAGGTGATCACATAAAAGATGTGAACCGAGAACTCAACTTAACCTCCGTCTAAGACGACTCTTCACTTGGTCTTGATACAACCTAACCACGGTTTAAGGGTTCTTAGTCTTACGAGGATTACCACCAAGCTCAAGTTCTAAAAGGTCTAAAGGATTCTTATCTTAAAGGGAAGAGAAGCCTAGGATAGAAAGACGCTTCTCTCGATACCAATCAGTAACGCCCGCTCCCGACACCGAGCCCTTATCCGGAAGAGAAACGCTCAGCGCCAGTATAGCATTAAATAAATCTAATATTATACGCCACCTCTACGCCGTCGTATCAAAATAAAGTAAACGGAAGCTAAAAAGACTCGGGTAAAAACATAAATGCTACTAAGAATAGAAATTAACCATACTAAAGATGGATAGTTAAGATTACAACGATGAAAACCCAAAGACTTACAAAATACGAGGTCTTAAAAGTAAATGTACAACAAGTCTAATAAACGAATCGCAACTAATCTAGTACAACCTTTGAAAAGGAAATTAAACTAAAAGCTTCGCCAAGACTTCAAGTCTTCAAAAGTCATCATCTACACTTGGTCAACCTGCTCGCCTTCTCACCCCACAATGCATACAAAATAAAATGCAAAGGAGGTAAGTACAAGGTACTTAGTAAAAGTGAGAAGCTACGACAACAATTAAGATTTATAAAGAAAAGATATTTAATCGCTTAGTTATCTTTATGTGACCGACTCAATCTAGTGGTTCATTTCATGTCCATCAACATGAATTGACTATACGCTTCTACTTAGCTTATCTATGTTACAACCGCACTCAAGGGCACTACGCGCATCCACCTCAAAGCAGAGAATCCCTCCGCATTTAGGGTTTTGCCGACCCACGGAGTTCTTCCACCTCGGGACACTCTTTTGCAACATATCAGTGGATCACACCAATATCCACGAAGTCTAGAAAAGGTAGACTCCGATAGCACGCTGCGTCTCAAAGCAGAGTCCCTCTGCACTTAGGGTCATTGACTCACAGAGATCCTCCACCTTCAGAGGTAGCACATGCATCGCGATTTAGCCCGGTGCCTAGCCAAGAGAGACATGTTGTTTAATCTTTTACTAGTCAAGACGTTGATTATTAGGGTGATTAACTAGCCACCTAAGTGTTTTCAAATAATCTCCCTCACACAAACTACTCTCTTCCTAGACCACTAGACAGGACAAGTCCTAGCAATTATACAGACATTGATGAATACTAATCCATCAAAGCACAAGCCTATCATGTTCTTCCGACGGATCCGAACTTCAACTCCCTTTAAGAGTACATTCGGTGTTTTAATCGAACGAATCGTAAGCTCAATTCAGGCTTTTTATATTTATTCAATGTTAATATATCATGTTTAAGGGTTTAAAACAAGAAACACATGAGTATAAAACTCAAACTAAGTCAAACGATGAAAACAAATAAAACAAACAAAACAGTCAAACGCCCGCTTAACGACATGGACGCCCGTCTGGAACCCATCGGACGCCCGCCCACTATACCTGCACGCCCGCCCACCTAAAACAGCTTTCAATCTCGAATGTAAAAACACTTCAAACGCCCGCCCAGAAAGCCGACCGCTCGTCGAAATGTGCCACAAGTAGACGCCCGTCTGAGAGAGGCCGACGTCGCCCACCCGGGTTCGACTAGAACTCTAAAATCTTCAAATTCGATCCAACTCAGTTTCTAACCCAAAAGTATAGCAATTTACACATAGTAAAACGTAAATAAACATATCTAACTATTCCAAGAACACCTATGATCCTTGATCAACGAAGAACACATCTTCCTAGCATTAAAACATCTTAAACACCTTAAAACTTGATCTAAACCTTATAAACGATAATTGGAATCATAGGAAGAGCCTCTTACCTTATTTGCCTGCAACACCGACAAAGAAACACCAAGCAATCGCAATAGCTTGTTGATCCTCAACCCCAAAACCTATTTGATCAACAACAAACCCTAAAATCCTATTTCGTGCCGAAAAACGAAACTGAAAAAGTGCAGAACTGAAGATTACCTGGGTTTATCTGCTGCGAACCTATTTTTAGATTATTCTACGCTTCAAGACTATCGCTTCGACTACTCATGGTCGCGAAACAGAGCTACGGATCAAAAGATACGAATTTTCCAAGAATCGAACTCTACGAATACCGAAACTAGGGCTAAACCGAAAACTTACGGAATGGAGATATTTTATTTTCCAAAGTTGCGTCTCCTCGCGTTGATCACTTTTTCTCTCTCGCGGCATCTTGATCAGACGAACGGATTGGTCACACGGTTGAAGATTACATTCTGTCTTTTCCTGGCATCTTCTGCGTTGGTTTCTTCTCTTCAGCGCCGTTCCTCTCTTTTTTTGTGTGACAAATATAGGCGTGTAAATAAAAAGGAGTGATTTGGAGATTATTTCCTTTTTATAGCCAATAATTAAATCCTTTATAATTAATAGCTAAATCCTTTAATTAATTCTTTTTTAATTAAATACATGAGACAAATAATAATTAGGTCGTAGTAAATACACCCAATGACTATTTTACCCTTTTACGAAAAGTCGGGATGTTACAATAATGGTGAACTACACGTGGAACGGACACGGGAGACGAAGGTTATGGCCAAAATACTAGCCCGGGTCCACCGAACCACCGAATGGGGTCATGCACAAATCCACCGACACCCCCGAGGTACCGACGAACCACATAAAACCCCCGAGAAGCGCACCACGTCGTTGGCATCGGCATGGGCTTTCCAGAATGGTGAACTAAACGTGGAACAGACACGGGAGCTGAAGGTTATGGCCAAAATACTAGCACGGGTCCACCGAACCACCGAATGGGGTCATGCACAAATCCACCGACATCTCCGTGGTAGAAAATCCCCGAGAAGCTCACCACATCTGATGTGATCCGTCCCGAGACATTTTATTGGTTTTGTTTATTTTAGTTTTTAGTGTTTTAATGAATAAAACGGCCTTAGGCCCGTGTCAAATGTTGCCCATATGTTAGTATATTGGGCCAGGTGTTTATTTTTAGCAAATAATAGCCGTTTGGGCTTATTAGGGTTGAGTTAGGATTGTTACAAAATAAAGTGGCGAAAATTACTATGTAATTTATCCCACATTGCTTAGGAGTTGGTTAGTCATTTATTTTGTAGCATATATAAAGGCATTCCTTGTAATTTTATATGGATAATCAATGAATGATGAAATATTTATAATAAAATTGAGAGTTTTCTCTTCTTCCTTGGTCTGTGATTGATCAAGAACATCGCTTGCGAGCGAGTGATCTCTTTGTCGTAGAGATTGCACCCCTTTCAAGAGCTTATCAGCGTTCTTGAGCAAAGCGTTGAGTTGTTCTTGGCCCTCTTCCTAGACTGCTGCCCAGTTAGGTTAGGGTTTTTGGCTCTTATTGATCCTTTCGTCGATCTCCTGGGATCGTATCCGCATCAGTTGGTAGCAGAGCTCAGCGACGAAGGTATCAAATATCCCCGTTTATTTTTCTTCTTTAATTTTCTTATTCAAAAAAAAAAAAAAAAAAATTAGTTCCTTGTTTTTTGTTCATTAATTTCGTCCACCCTCTCCCAAGAACATCCAAAATCTTCAAATCTTCATCCATCCTACCCGGAAAACTTGAAGATTCTTCAAACCTTCATCCCAAGAACCCTAATTATTTTCCAGATCCCGTTTTTTGTATCAGTTCGTTCCCTAACCAAAACAACTCGAAAAATTCTGCAATTTTTACCACATATACAACACATCTCGTTCTACAATTTCTCTCTTTACACCCAATCCAGATTCAACATAAATCTTGCCAAAAACCGCCGATTACTCCGAACAAACTGTCCAGAAAAACTGCAGCCGTCAAGCGTCGATCGTTTTAGGTTTTTGTGCTTTAGACGACTCCAAATTACCTGAAAATTGGTGATAGTATAGGAAATACTCTGATATACAACTTTTATCTTTTGAGTGTTTCCAAATTATCTGTATTTTTGTCGTAATTGGCACCGTAAGACACTGCTACCAATCTGAAAATCATTGACAGATTGCACCAATTTCCGAAAAGCGATTGTTTGAGCGACTTCCGTATCTCCATAAAATCTGAAAATTTGACATCCTTTATAAAACTCTCAGTTCTACAACTTTTGTCTTTTGAGTTTTCCCAAATTCGTAGTCGTTTGGTGCTTAAATACGTGGGTTTCACACCCAGGGTGTAAACATTTTCACACCTGTGAAATTCTGTTGTCAAAACAATTGTGAAACTAAGGCATCTGGAGGGTATGAATCATTGAAAGGAGAGATGTTTGTGATAAATAACGCCTTGAGTAGTGTGGTGAACGTGGAGAATGATTTGCACCGAGAAAATAGTTTTCATCACGAGGTTTTGGTTAGTGGGAAGATTTGCTTAATGAAAATTGATGCGGGAAGTCGTGCCAATGTCATAAGTCTTTGGTTTTGTCTCCGATTTAGCTATTCCTACGACACCTCATCCTCAACCATATACGCTGCAAGGACTCGGTGATGTTGGTCAAGTGCGAGTTACCAAACAGCCTTAATATCTTTTAATCTTGGTAGGCTCGATGATGAAGTTTTACGTGATGTAGCCCCTATGCCGCTTGTCATATCATACTTGGGAGGCCGTGGCAATATGATAGGAGGGTTACGTATGATGGGTATTTGAATAGCTACACCTTGCGCCATAAGAGGATGAGACTTACACTCCGTTCATTATCCCCCGAAGATGCCCACAAAGATCAACTCAAATTGGCAGCCGCACGTGAGAAAGCTCGTCTGAAACGTGCATCCGAAAGGGAAAAAGCCTTGGTTGAAGCAAACAACGAAGAGAGTGTTAGCATTCAAGAGAAGGTAATCCAAGAGTCTATGGTGGCAGATGCAATCACCGAGGAGAATGAGATTGTGGAAGAAGTAGGGGAGAGTGATAAGGAATTAGTTGTGGATGAGATAGTTGTCACGGATTTTATCAAACAAAACAAACAAGTAATAAAATTTATAAATCCGGTATTCCCCAAGTGTAGGGATCGTAGCATAGCGATTATACCGGAGTCGGTCACAGGGAATCGGGGTATCTAGTTCATTCATTCTCCTAAGGTTGATACAATTATTCCTAAACCTAAACAAAAACGGAAAATAAACTGGACAGAGGATTGTCAGTCCAAGGCCAGGAAAATATCGTTGCGAACAAAAGCAAATAAAATAAAACTACAACTAAGAAGACAATAAAACTAACTATCATGATAATGACTTAAGCAAATCAACATAGAACAAACATGATCCACCATCCCGCAACCCTTAATTCTTCTCTAGATTATCTTATGATGATTCAATCAAAGTTGTGGTTCACCTAATCAAAGGTATGAATTCCTACTTCCGTAAGCAATCCGTCTATCAATCTCATTATCTTCCGATCTATAGAGATTAACGCTCTCAAAACAAGGTGCAAGATTTATTAGATCTAACAACCTAGAGATCTAACCTATCAACTTCCGTTATGTCAAGGTTAAAAGTCTAATCTTTCCTATGGTGATCTAAGGTTTACACCGATTTCCATCATACGGTAAACATCAAATAGCAATACATCTTCCGATATTGATTGCATAAACAAATAAACAAAGGAAAGAAACAAACTTTAAATTAAACTCACAAAATATCTAAAGGAAGAAATAAAACGCTGCTGGAAAATCTCCCATGGCTGCTCCAAGTTCACAGCTTCAAGCCATCATCAAGATCGAACAAGAAAAGAAAACGAAAATAAAACCTAATCTAACCGCCACCCCAGCCTCCCAAAAAAGGGGTTGGGGCGCCAGGTTTTCTTCTTATGAATATGTATCAATAAGAGTCAATAATGTGTGTTCTAGGGTTGAAATCGCTTTGCTATTTATAGGAAAAATAGGTCGAATTTCTTTGCTATGTCGGTGTTGGACGCCCGTCCAGACCTTCTGGACGCCAGTCTGGTGCCTCTGGACGCTCGTTCACTATGGCGTCCAAACTCTCTGTATCAAATACTCCTCCTGGACGCTAGTCCAAAGATTCTCGACGCTTGATCCACTCTGAGACGGGACACGGACGTGCGTTGACTCTTTTCTTCCAAATTCATCTTGATCTTCATTCCAACTTCATCTCTATCTCTTTCCTTCCATGCAAATCATCACTTGAACATCTTTTAGAATCACGTCTAGCTAGGTGAATTACTCAACATGGATTGCAATAGATGGAAAGAAAACATAACGGTGAAAGAACAGGACATCTACGCATATACAAAGGCCACAGAGGCTCACAATAAAACATCCATGTCGAATAATGAAACATGTATATAAAAGTAAATCACTTATTTAACATGGATTCGTAGATGGAAAGATGTAAACATGCAAGTTCAGAACATCTACGTAAAAATAACTAGTCATAGAAGCTCATATGAAAATATCCACATCAAATAAAGCATAAAAAATCAATTTAAAAATTTTGGAACCTGAACGTGCGTTCAACATACCAAACGGGCGTTCAAAACATATTCAGGGCGGACGGACGCTCACTTACTATGGACGCCCCCGTCGACTCAAAGCAGTAAAAGCACAATGCAGACTCGATTGATACCGTAAAACAAAGAAGCAACCCTAACATCATATCCTAATACCATATCATTAAAACAGAAACCCTAGTGTTTATTGAAAACAAAACTATGAAACCTAAATTCACGTTTCATAAATTGAGTAAAAAACTTTTTGCACATTCTTAACCCAACGGTCATCGAAACATGGCAAAAATAAAAACTCTCAATTTATTTAACGCTACTTTTTATTGAAAGAAATAAAGAAACAAAAACAGAAAAAGATACGGAAACCTAAACAGAAACCTACCTACGAAAAATTTAAAACAGAAAACAAGAAAATGAAAAAAAAAGGGAGAAAAACGTGTTGAAATCTTCTGAGCCCAAAATGGAAGGGAAAACAGTGGATTTTGACCTCGAAAACGGCACTGAACAGCCTATGGCGTTCACCACGTCGTCGGCGTCGGAACGAGCTTTCCGAATTGGGGTCCTGCGTTCCAAACGGACACTCGAGCCGAAAGTTACGGCCAAAATACTAACGAGTGCTAAAACGATCCCTTTTATCCAAAAAATTTGACCGTGAAAAACGTGGAGTCAGATGATTCAACCTTAGAACCCTACCTACGAAACCTACCTACGAGAAACAGAAACCCTAAACCACGATATCTACCTAAAACAAAAATAAATAAAAAATCGGTGATGAGACAGGCCAGGCCAGGCGCCAAGTTATCGGACGGACGTCCGCCTAGAGAAAGAACAGGACGGGCGTCCAAGTTACTGGACGCTCGTCTGCCTGGGCAAAACACAAACAGAGACGATCAGATTTGGACGGACGGGCGTCCAATAGCTCAGGTCGCCCGTTTACGTTCAAACTGAAGCACATAAACGCTGCTAAACACGAAAACAGGTCCAAACTAAACACGAAAACTAAACAAAACCCTAATTGGAACCTAAACACAAACCTATGAAAAATTAATAATCACTAGATAACACAAACTACCTACGAAAAACAAAACAGAACAACTTTAGAAAAATTAATAATGAACTGGACAACCGCACCGATTCCCCGGAAACGGCGCCAAAAACTTGTCACGGATTTTATCAAACAAAACAAACAAGTAATAAAATTTATAAATCCGGTATTCCCCAAGTGTAGGGATCGTAGCATAGCGATTATACCGGAGTCGGTCACAGGGAATCGGGGTATCTAGTTCATTCATTCTCCTAAGGTTGATACAATTATTCCTAAACCTAAACAAAAACGGAAAATAAACTGGACAGAGGATTGTCAGTCCAAAGCCAGGAAAATATCGTTGCGAACAAAAGCAAATAAAATAAAACTACAACTAAGAAGACAATAAAACTAACTATCTTGATAATGACTTAAGCAAATCAACATAGAACAAACATGATCCACCATCCCGCAACCCTTAATTCTTCTCTAGATTATCTTATGATGATTTAATCAAAGTTGTGGTTCACCTAATCAAAGGTATGAATTCCTACTTCCGTAAGCAATCCGTCTATCAATCTCATCATCTTCCGATCTATAGAGATTAACGCTCTCAAAACAAGGTGCAAGATTTATTAGATCTAACAACCTAGAGATCTAACCTATCAACTTCCATTATGTCAAGGTTAAAAGTCTAATCTTTCCTATGGTGATCTAAGGTTTACACCGATTTCCATCATACGGTAAACATCAAATAGCAATACATCTTCCGATATTGATTGCATAAACAAATAAACAAAGGAAAGAAACAAACTTTAAATTAAACTCACAAAATATCCAAAGGAAGAAATAAAACGCTGCTGGAAAATCTCCCATGGCTGCTCCAAGTTCACAGCTTCAAGCCATCATCAAGATCGAACAAGAAAAGAAAACGAAAATAAAACCTAATCTAACCGCCACCCCAGCCTCCCAAAAGGGGGCTGGGGCGCCTAGGGTTTTCTTCTTATGAATATGTATCAATAAGAGTCAATAATGTGTGTTCTAGGGTTGAAATAGGTCGGCTGCTGCTATGTCGGTGTTGGACGCCCGCCAGCACCTTTCTCGACTTGGCCTGGTGCCTCTGGACGCCGCTCACTATGGCGCCCAAACTCTCTCATATCAAATACTCCTCCCGGACGCCAGATCCAAGATTCGACGCCATCCACTCGACGGGACTCGACGGCGTTCAACTCTTTTTCTTCCAAATTCATCTTGATCTTCATTCCAACTTCATCTCTATCTCTTTCCTTCCATGCAAATCATCACTTGAACATCTTTTAAGGTCCTTTCACCTCATGCAAGCGCACTACATCATGATAAAAACATGCAAATGTAACATCTTACATCTAAAGATATTTATCCAATAAAATCACATAATTAACCCGATTTTGCACTTTAATACTTCTAAAACTCATTTGCTCAATATTTCAATATAAAGCTCGATTTCTATGAGAAACATACGAATATGGAGAAAATTGATATAAAATATATCCTTATAAAACGTATAAAATCACCCTTAACAATAGTTGACGTTGAAGAGGCATCCGTTGAAGAACTTGTTGAGAGTCGTGATGAGCATACAGAGGGTCTTGATACACCATCCGAGGTTCCCGATTTATCTTTGCAGGTAGTTTGTGGTGAGAAACCGGTGCATTGTTTTATGGATCCTTTTGATGTGCGTGTTGACAAAGTCCCTACACCATATTGTTATGATTACATTGCTTCTACGCCGAGTGTTCTTGACATCAATCTCAAGCCGTTGGACTTTTATTTTGTTACATTGATGAAGAATGAATCGTTCGTTCCACGCACCATTGTTGTGATGTCATTTGTTCACTTCATATTTGATCCGGTATATCTTTGCTTCGCTTGCGGGTTGTTTGGGTTTGATTTGTGACGACGCTCGATTCTATGACGCCCTATTGATTCAAGGACTAATCCTTTCCAACCGGGAGGAATGATGTGATCCGTCCGAGACATTTTATTGGTTTTGTTTATTTTAGTTTTCAAAGTGTTTTAATGAATAAAATGACCTTATGCCCCGTGTCAAAAGTTGCCCATATGTTAGTATATTGGGCCAGGTGTTTATTTTTAGCAAATAATAGCCGTTTGGGCTTATTAGGGTTGAGTTAAGATTGTTACAAAATAAAGTGGCGAAAATTACTATGTAATTTATCCCACATTGCTTAGGAGTTGGTTAGTCATTTATTTTGTAGCCTATATAAAGGCATTCCTTGTAATTTTATATGGATAATCAATGAATGATGAAATATTTATAATAAAATTGAGAGTTTTCTCTTCTTCCTTGGTCTGTGATTGAACAAGAACATCGCTTGCGAGCGAGTGATCTCTTTGTCGTAGAGATTGCACCCTTTCAAGAGCTTATCGCGTTCTTGAGCAAAGCGTTGAGTTGTTCTTGGCCCTCTTCCTAGACCGCTGCCCGATTAGGTTAGGGTTTTTGGCTCTTATTGATCCTTTCGTCGATCTCCGGGATCGTATCCACAACAACATCGTTGGCATCGGAAAGGGCTTTGCAGAACGGTGAACTGCAAGTGGAACGGACACGGGAGCCGAAGGTTATGGCCGAAATACTAGCACGGGTCCACCGTACCACCGAATGGGGTCATGCACAAATCCACCGAAAATCCCTTAGAAGCGCACCACGTCGTTGGCATCGGAAATGGCTTTCCATAATGGTGAACCGCACGTGGAACGGACACGGGAGATGAAGGTTATGGACAAAATACTAGCCCGGGTCCACCGAACCACCGAATGGGGTCATGCACAAATCCACCGACACCCCCGAGGTACCGACGAACCACAGAAAATCCCCGAGAAGCGCACCACGTCGTTGCCATCGGAAAGGGCTTTCGAATAATGGTGAATCGCACGTGGAAATGTACACGGAGCCGAAGGTTATGGCCAAAATACTACCACGGGTCCACCGAACCACCGAATGGGGTCATGCACAAATCCAACGACATCCCCGAAGTATAAAATCCCCGAGAACCACACCACATCGTTGGCATCGGAAAGGGCTTTCCAGAATGGTGAACTGCACGTGGAATGGACACGGCAGCAGAAGGTTATGGCCAAAATACTAGCACGGGTCCACCGAACCACCGAATGGGGTCATGCACAAATCCACCAACATCGCCGAAGTAGAAAATCCCCGAGAAGCGCACCACATCGTTGGCATCGGAAAGGGCTTTCCAGAATGGTGAACTGCACATGGAACGGACACGGGAGCCGAAGGATATGTCCAAAATACTAGCACGGGTCCACCGAACCACCGAATGGGGTCATGCACAAATCCACCGACATCCCCGAGGTAGCGACGAACCACAGAAAATCCCCGAGAAGTGCACCACGTCGTTGGCATCGGAAAGGGCTTTCTAGAATGGTGAACTAAACGTGGAACAGACACGGGAGCTGAAGCTTATGGCAAAAATACTAGCACGGGTCCCCCGAACCACCGAATGGGGTCATGCACAAATCCACCGACATCCCCGAGGTAGAAAATCCCCGAGAAGCACACCACGTCGTTGGCATCGGAAAGAGCTTTCCAGAATGGTGAACTGCATATGGAACGGACACGGGAGCCGAAGGTTATGGCCAAAATACTAGCACGGGTCCACCGAACCACCGAATGGGGTCATGCACAAATCCACCGACATCCCCGAGGTACCGACGAACCATAGAAAATCCCCGAGAAGCACACCACGTCGTTGGCATCGGAGAGGGCTTTCCAGAATGGTGAACTGCACGTGGAATGGACACGGGAGCCGAAGGTGACGGTCAAAATTCTAGCACGGGTCCACCAAACCACCGAATGGGGTCATGCACAAATCCACCGTCATCCCCGAGGTAGAAAATCTCCGAGAAGCGCACCACGTCGTTGGCATCGGAAATGGATTTCCAAAATGGTGAACTGCACGTGGAACTTACACGGGAGCCGAAGGTTATGGCCAAAATACTAGCACGGGTCCACCGAACCACCGAATGGGGTCATGCACAAATCCACCGACATCCCCGATGTAGAAAATCCACGAGAAGCACACCACGTCGTTGGCACCGGAAAGGGCTTTCCAGAATGGTGAACTGCACCTGGAACGGACACGGGAGCCGAAGGTTATGGCCAAAATACTAGCATGGGTCCACCGAAACACCAAATAGGGTCTTGCACAAATCCACCGACATCCCCGAGGTACCGACGAACCACATAAAATCCCCAAGAAGCACACCACGTCGTTGGCATCGGAAAGGGCTTTCCAGAATGGTGAACTAAACGTGGAACAGACACGGAGCTGAATGTTATGGCCAAAATACTAGCACGGGTACACCGAACCACCGAATGGGGTCATGCACAAATCCACCGACATCTCCGAGGTAGAAAATCCCTGAGAAGCACACCACGTCGTTGGTCTCGGAAAGCGCTTTCCAGAATGGTGAACTGCATGTGGAACGGACACGGGAGCCGAAGGTTATGGCCAAAATACTAGCATGGGTCCACCGAACCATTGAATGGGGTCATGCACATATCCACCGACATCCCCGAGGTACCGACGAATCACAGAAAATCCCCGAGAAGCACACCACGTCGTTGGCATCGGATAGCGCTTTTCGAATGGTGAATCGTGATATGGAACGGAGACGGGAGCCGAAGGTTATGGCCAAAATACTAGCACGGGTCAACCAAACCACCGAATGTGGTCATGCACAAATCCACCGACATCCCCGAGGTAGAAAATCCGTGAGAAGCGTACCATGTCGGTGGCATCGGAAATGGCTTTCCAGAATGGTGAACTGCACGTGGAACGGACACGTGAGCCGAAGGTTATGGGCAAAATAGTAGCGCGGGTACACCGAACCACTGAATGGGGTCATGCACAAATCCACCGACATCCCTAAGGTACCGATGAACCACAGAAAATCCCCGAGAAGCACACCACATTGTTGGCATCAGAAAGGGCTTTCCAGAAAGTTGAATTGCATGTGGAACGGACACGGGAGCCGAAGGTTATGGCCAAAATACTAGCACGGGTCCATCGAACCACCAAATGGGGTCATGCACAAATCCACCGACATCCCCGAGGTACATACGAACAACAGAAAATCCCCGAGATGCATACCACGTCGTTGGCATCGGAAAAGGCTTTCCAGAATGGTGAACTGAACGTGGAACAGACACGGGAGCCGAATGTTATGGCCAAAATACTAGCACGGGTCCACCGAACCTCCGAATGGGGTCATGCACAAATCCACCGACATCTCTGTGGTAGAAAATCCCCGAGAAGCTCACTACATCGTTGGCATCGGAAAGGGCTTTCCAGAATGGTGAACTACATGTGGAACGGACACGGGAGCCGAAGGTTTTGGCCAAAATACTAGCACGGGTCCACCGAACAATCGAATGCGGTCATGCACAAATCCACCGACATCCCCGAGGTACCTACAAACCACAGAAAATCCCCGAGAAGCACACCACGTTGTTGGCATCGGAATGAGCTTTCCAGAATGGTGAACTGCACGTGGAACGGACACGGGAACCGAAGGTTATGGCCAAAATACTAGCACGGGTCCACCGTACCACCGAATGGGGTCATGCACAAATCCACCGACATCCCCGAGGTCGAATATCCCCAAGAAGTGCACCACGTCGTTTCCATCGGAAAGGGCTTTCCAGAATGGTGAACTGTACGTCGAACGGACACGGGAGAAGAATGTTATGGCCAAAATACTAGCACGGGTCCACCGAACCACCGAATGGGGTCATGCACAAATCCACCGACATCCCCGATGTAGAAAATCCCCGAGAAGTGCACCACGTCGTTGGCATCGGAAAGGACTTTCCATAATGGTGAACTGCACGTGGAACGGACACGGGAGCAGAAGGTCATGGCCAAAATACTAGCACGGGTCCACCGAACCACCGAATGGGGTCATGCACAAATCCACCTACATCCCCGAGGTAGAAAATCCCCAAGAAGCACACCACGTCGTTGGCATCGGAAAGGGCTTTCCAGAATGGTGAACTGCACGTGGAACGGACACTGGAGCCGAAGGTTATGGCCAAAATACTAGCACGGGTCCACCGAAACACCGAATGGGGTCATGCACAAATCCACCGACATCCCCGAGGTACCGACGAACCACAGAAAATCCCCGAGAAGCACACCACGTCGTTGGCATCGGAAAGGGCTTTCCAGAATGGTGAACTAAACGTGGAACAGACACGGGACCTGAAGGTTATGGCCAAAATACTAGCATGGGTCCACCGAACCACCAAATGGGGTCATGCACAAATCCACCGACATCCCCGAGGTAGAAAATATTCGAGAAGCACACCACATTGTTGGAATCGGAGAGGGCTTTCCAGAATGGTGAACTGCACGTGGAACAGACACGGGAGCCGAAGGTTATGTCCAAAATACTAGCACGTGTCCACCGAACCACCGAATGGGGTCATGCACAAATCCACCGACATCCCCGAGGTACCGACGAACCACAGAAAATCCCCGAGAAGCACACCGCGTCATTGGCATTGGAAAGGTCTTTCCAAAATGGTGAACTGCACGTGGAACTTACACGGGAGCCGAAGGTTATGGCCAAAATACTAGCACGGGTCCACCGAACCACCGAATGGGGTCATGCACAAATCCACCGACATCCCCGATGTAGAAAATCCACGAGAAGCACATCACGTCGTTGGCATCGGAAAGGGCTTTCCAGAATGGTTAACTGCACGTGGAACTTACACGGGAGCCGAAGGTAATGGCCAAAATACTAGCACGGGTCCACCGAACCACCGAATGGGGTTATGCACAAATCCACCGACATCCCCGATGTACCGACGAACCACAGAAAATCCCCGAGAAGTGCACCACGTCGTTGGCATCGGAAAGGGCTTTCCAGAATGGTGAACTGCACGTGGAACGAACACGGGAGCCGAAGGTTATGGCCAAAATACTAGCACGGGTCCACCGAACCACCGAATGGGGTCATGCACAAATCCACCGACATCCCCGAGGTACCGACGAATCATAGAAAATCCCCGAGAAGTACACCACATCGTTGGCATCGGAAAGGGCTTTCCAGAATGGTGAACTGCACGTGGAACAGACACGGGAGCCGAAGGTTATGGCCAAAATACTAGCACGGGTCCACCGAACCACCGAATGGGGTTATGCACAAATCCACCGACATCCCCGATGTACCGACGAACCACAGAAAATCCCCGAGAAGCGCACCACGTCGTTGGCATCGGAAAGGGCTTTCCAGAATGGTGAACTGCACGTGGAACGGACACGGGAGCCGAAGGTTATGGCCAAAATACTAGCACGGGTCCACCGAACCACCGAATGGGGTCATGCACAAATCCACCGAGGTCCCCGAGGTAGAAAATCCCCGAGAAGCACACCACGTCGTTGGCATCGGAATGGGCTTTCCAGAATGGTGAACTGCACGTGGAACAGACACGGGAGACGAAGGTTATGGCCAAAATACTAGCACGTGTCCACCAAACCACCGAATGGGGTCATGCACAAATCCACCGACATCCCCGAGGTACCGACGAACCACAGAAAATCCCCGAGAAGCACACCACGTCGTTGTCATTGGAAAGGTCTTTCCAGAATGGTGAACTGCACGTGGAATGGACACGGGAGCTGAAGGTTATGGCCAAAATACTAGCACGGGTCAACCAAACCACCGAATGGGGTCATGCACAAATCCACCGACATCCCCGAGGTAGAAAATCCCCGAGAAGCACAACACTTCGTTGGCATCAAAAATGGCTTTCCAGAATGGTTAACTGCACGTGGAACTTACACGGGAGCCGAAGGTTATGGCCAAAATACTTGCACGGGTCCACCGAACCACCGAATGGGGTTATGCACAAATCCACCGACATCTCCGATGTACCGACGAACCACAGAAAATCCCCGAGAAGCACACCACATCGTTGGCATCGGAAAGAGCTTTCCAGAATGGTGAACTGCACATGGAACGGACACGGGAGCCGAAGGTGATGGCCAAAATACTAGCACGGGTCCACCAAACCACCGAATGGGGTCATGCACAAATCCACCGAGGTCCCCGAGGTAGAAAATCCCCGAGAAGCGCACCACGTCGTTGGCATCGGAAATGGCTTTCCAAAATGGTGAACTGCACGTGGAACTTACACGGGAGCCGAAGGTTATGGCCAAAATACTAGCACGGGTCCACCGAACCACCGAATGGGGTCATGCACAAATCCACCGACATCCCCGATGTAGAAAATCCACGAGAAGCACATCACGTCGTTGGCATCGGAAAGGGATTTCCAGAATGGTTAACTGCACGTGGAACTTACACGGGAGCCGAAGGTTATGGCCAAAATACTAGCACGGGTCCACCGAACCACCGAATGGGGTTATGCACAAATCCACCGACATCCCCCGATGTACCGGCGAACCACGAAAATCCCGAGAAGCGCACCACGCCGTTGGCATCGGAAAGGGCTTTCGAATGGTGAATCGACGTGGAACGGACACGGAGCCGAAGGTTATGGCCAAAATACTAGCACGGGTCCACCGAACCACCGAATGGGGTCATGCACAAATCCACCGACATCCCCGAGGTACCGACGAATCATAGAAAATCCCCGAGAAGTACACCACATTGTTGGCATCGGAAAGGGCTTTCCAGAATGGTGAAGCGCGACGTGGAGCGATACACGGAGCCGAAGGTTATGGCCAAAATACTAGCACGGGTCCACCGAACCACCGAATGGGGTCATGCACAAATCCAACGACATCCCCAAAGTATAAAATCCCCGAGAACCACACCACATCGTTGGCATCGGAAAGGGCTTTCCAGAATGGTGAACTGCACGTGGAATGGACACGGGAGCAGAAGGTTATGGCCAAAATACTAGCACGGGTCCACCGAACCACCGAACGGGGTCATGCACAAATCCAACGACATCCCTGAGGTACCGATGAACCACAGAAAATCCCCGAGAAGCACACCACATTGTTGGCATCAGAAAGGGCTTTCCAGAATGTTGAATTGCATGTGGAACGGACACGGGAGCCGAAGGTTATGGCCAAAATACTAGCACGGGTCCATCGAACCACTGAATGGGGTCATGCACAAATCCATCGACATCCCCGAGGTAACGCATTTAAACACGTAAAATCCCGAGAAGCATACCACGTCGTTGGCATCGGAAAGGGCTTTCGGAACGGTGAATCGCACATGGAACGGACACGGAGCCGAAGGTTATGTCCAAAATACTAGCATGGGTCCACCGAACCACCGAATGGGGTCATGCACAAATCCACC
>JAOBSW010000018.1:0-303604 GCA_026214975.1 Gentiana macrophylla
CATAGTTCAATTTAATTCTTATAACCACTTTGGTGATACATAAGCAATACTAAAAGTTTGACTCATTAGAATTCAAAATTTTCTTTATTTATTTATTTGATTTCCAGAATCTTGTTTTGGTAATTTTGTTTTTTTGTGTTGCAACGGATGTAGCACCTTGGTCGTGATTTTGTGATCCGGATGTGCTTAAATGTTGAAAATAGTATGTATGTGTGTCGCCGTGTCTATATATGAAACGTAAAACACATTTGGCCATGCTGAAAACACCTCGACCATTGAAGTAGTTCAAACCAATCAAAAGGAAAAATACCTAAAAAGTAGCACGTAAAATCACTTGCACAAGTAGCATAGAAATCACTTGGACAAGAGCTCAAGAGTTTAGCATAACATACAAAGCAAGCGACAACAATCATAATCACAAGAAACGAACATGGACACAAAATCGCTTTCATTTGCATCACTTCAGCATAAGTAAAGAACAAAAAAAGTACAAACAACAAAACATTAGTCCATTATCGCACTCAAACATACAAGTTGCAAAATACAATCAATAATAGATCAAAAGACACCCCTAAAAGAGTTAGCTCTTTGCAAACTCAAGTAACTTAAAAACATGAAATCGCTCGCTAATATTTTTGATTCTAAATAACCAAGTACCACATTCTAAAAAGCATCAGTACATCAAATTACACATAACGTATGAATTACAAATCGATGACATGTGTATGTTATTGTCCTTCAACGGCTCTCCATTGAGACCGATTTGTGATCCCGCCAAAGATTCAATCTGATTTAAATTGTTCTAAAGCACTCTGTGGATATTCCATTCTTGACTAAACATATATGGAAACCGAATTGTCACATAGTTTTGAGAGCTTGGCTCACTGCATGAATGGCATGCATATAGCTGTGGTAAGACTGAGAAAAAGAGCAAACTGGGTGATCAAAAGATAATCCCAACAATATATTGCCCAAAATATATTTAAAGTTTTAATATGAGAGTCTTCAAGAAAGGTTCACTATACGATGTATGAAACAACAATGAAGTAAGCATGAAATATCCCAAATCAATCTCATACTGCTTTTGCCAATAACAACTTCGATTATTACTAAATAAGTTCAAGTGCAAAATAAAACAAAATCTTACATTTAATGTAAACATGCTATGTTGGGTCCCCGTGACAAATTGTTGATGTTATAACAGATGAGAGAATCCAGATGCAATAAAATAAACATGTACAATCTAACATAAACAATCACTACGTATGAACAGTAAACAAGAAGAATATAAGATTTAACGTGGTTTCGGGCGCAGCCGACTACTCCACGGACGTAAAAGAGATTTTATTATGCAATCGAAATTCGTATGATTACACACTTTACAATGATCATTACAAATGGTATTTATAGCATGCATCCCAAAACCTTAATCGCCAAGAATATTTGTCGGATTGCCATAATGTTCCTGGGATGTTGGATCACTCTATTGATCCAACTTAGTTGACCATTGCCCAGATTTAGAACTCAACAAGACTCCAAAACCTCAAGAGACTCTCACCGGTCACGACACGGTAAGAATCTCACCGACTTCTCAAACCGACTTTCACATACTTGATACACTTCTCACAGACCATCACTCATTGATAACCGGCTATAGAGTTTAAGTCACTTTGTCGACAAATCTCCACCTTGACTTGAACTCTCATTCACAACCAACCAGATTGCATAAACAGATGTACTTGTACCAAGATGCATTCACAATGCCGATGTACTCGCATCAGACATCCACGTAATCCACTCACCGACTCCGCCTCGCTGAGCTTTCACATTTTCAAATTATATGCTTTGAATATTCAAGAAGTCCGCATAATAATCGAAACATGCTCACTGAATGCTTAGAGAACATATCAAAGCAGCTGGCTTTTGGTGCCGATCTTCTTCACTACAACCCGCTTTCATTCCTTAGAAATAATATCTCACATCAATATGCTTGGTTCTTTCATGATGAACTCCGATCTTTAGCTAGACAAATTGCACTCAAACCGCCACAATAAATCTCGCTTGATCCCGATGTAGCCCCAAATCACTAACTAGTCCTTCAACCAGATACCCTCATTGGTCGCTTCAAGAAGAGCTATATATTCTCGCCCGTGAGTTGATAAAGCCATTGTTTCCTCAAGAGTTGCTTTCCAATTGACAATTGAATTTCTAATGTGAAAACATAACCACCATTGATTTCTACTATCCACATCACCTCAGATAATCAAGATCATAAGATCACGTGACTGCACTCTTAAGATCACCTCCATAAATGAGACCAACATCGCTTGTACCCCTAAGGTACCGAACATTCTTTTCACAAATTTTCCAGTTGTTCCTTTCTAGGTTAAGCCATAAACCTATTGACAACACCGATCGACCGAGCCAAATCAAGCCTAAGGCATACCATGGCATAAATCGTACTCACCAACTCGCTTCTAGCATAGGGAACTTTTGACATATACTCCTTCTCCTCCGCAGATTTTGAAGCACAAATGTAAAATGAACATTAGATGCCATAGAGTATCTATTGGTTTTGAGCGTGCATGCTAAATCTTGCCAATATCTTCTCAGATATAACCCTCGCTGAGACAAGAGCAACTTCTGTTGACTCCTATCTCTCTCATATCTCCATCCCCAAAATATTTTTGGCTGCACCCAAATCATTCATTTCAAACTTAGCACTGAGAAGGTTTTTCAGATTTTGAACATCGACTTTTTTCAAAGAGCTACCAACATATCATCCACATACGTGACAAGATAGATATGTGATACACGCAATACCATATGGATGGATTGCTATAACCCAACTGGATCATGTAATCACAAACCTTTTATAGCACTATCTAGAGCCTACTTCACCCATACAAGGACTTCTTCAACTTGCATACAAAATCTTCTTTGCCGAGAACTTGAAATCCTTTTGGTCGAGCCATATATATCTCCTTATCTACCTCATCATGTGTAGGAGGTTGTCTTCACATCTAAATGCTCAAGTTCAAGATCCAGATGTGCCACAATTGCTAGTAACACTCTAATTGAAGTGTGTCTTACCACCGGTGAGAATATCTCATAAAAGTCTATCCCTTCTTTTCTCGATCAACCTCTTGCAAACCAAACGTGCCTTATACTTTGACCCTTCTACCTTAGTCATTCCATCCTTCTTTTGAAGATCCATTTGCAAGTAACAACTCTCATATCACCTGGATGTTTAACTAGATCCCAAGTCCGATTCTTCAATAATGACTCCATTTCATCTCTCAAGGCAAAGAAGCCATTGAGATGCTTCGTAACATATCATCGCTTCCTCTGTAGTAAAAGGTTCAAAACCATCAACTTCTTGGTACTGAGGGGGATGTGGTTTGGTGGTGAAGTCCGTAGTAGATGGGTGACCTAAACCGTAGTGATGGTTAACTCTCGTGACGGTGATATGGTAGTTGGGGTGGATAACTCACGGGTGAAAGGTAAATGTTTGTTGATAAGAATGGATAACCGAGAAGGTGGATGGCTTACCGTGGTGGTGGAGGGTACACGTTAGCTTGAGGTGGATACACGCTCGTTACTGTGAGGTACATACACCGTGGATCTCACCCACCATAGTAACACGTAGCGGTTCATCCTCTAGAGTCCAACATCCCGAGGTATCTTTTGATTAACTTTGGGGTGAGGTTGTTGATGATGAAGCATCTTATTCTCGATTCGATTTTGACCGCCCTCTGCCCACTTCTAGAGCTCTCACCTCTAAAAAGGCCTCTACGGGTTTCTATTATTATGAAAGATCAGAAAGATAAGAATGTTACTAAGTGGTCTTAAGATACAAATCTCAAGAAAAGAAGTTTAAAGGACTCTTTCTCTCGATACCAATCAGAACTCCCTGCTCCTCGGATAATGAGTCCTTATCCGGAAAAGAACGCTCGCATGTATAATATCAAATAAATTCAATATTATACGAAGCTTCCTCTACTACGCCATATCGAGGTTAGCAAATGGAAGCTAAAAAGACTCAAAGACCCATCATAAATGCTACTAAGAATAAACTCCAAATATACTAAAGATAGAAGTGGTAACTTACAACAATGGAGTAACTTACAACATACGATATCCAAAGCAAAAGTACGCCAACTAATCTTACAAAGGTTTTAAAGAAAGTACAAAAATTTCTTGAAATTGAAATAACAACATAGTCCTGATACATCTTATAATAAAAGAAACAGTAAAACATCAAGTGAAACATAAACTCAAACATCGCCCCCAAAGTCGCTATCCAACACATGCTCAACCTTTTCGCCTTCTCACCCTAAAAGCATACAAAAACATGTAATTGTGGTAAGTACAAAGTACTTAGCAAGAGAAATAAGCTAATGTATAATTAAGTCTTAGAACGATAGGTTCATTAGTTATTATTATTAAGTTATCTTTGTGAGACCGACTCAAACTCTAGTGGTTCACTTCATGCTCATCAATATGTCGTGACTACTAGTTTCTAGCTTAGCTTATCTTTGTTACAACCGTGATTCAAGAGCACTACGCATGATGAATATCCACCATGAGATATCGCTTGCAACCTATCACCGATCACACCAATAGCCACGGGGAAAGCTCGATAGTGTACTCATTCGTGAAGTCCTCTACTCTCAAAGGTTCTCTTCGAGGCTAGTAAAGTTATTCATTCATGATGTCCCTCCACTCTCGCATCTTCAAAGGCCAACAGAGTTACTCGCTTTATCCAAATAGCCAACACATCGCGATATGACCTTGTGCCTTACCAAGAATGACATGTTGTTTAATCTTTTACTACACAAGTATGTTTGTTATTATATTGTTAACTAACCACCTAAGTATTTTCAAGTAAACTCCTCACCTCTACTACTCTCTTTCCTAGACCACTAGACATGGACAAGGCCTAACACATACGTGCATTGATGAATAGTAATTCATCAAAGCATAAGCCAATCATACCCTTCCGATGGTTCAACTTCAACTCTATGGAAGAGTACATCCGGTGTCAAACTAAACGCATCATAAGCTTAATCGAGTCCCGCTTATGTTTGTTTATTTATTTATACTAGATCAAGAAACAACATTTAACTAGACCTGGCTTAAAACCGACTAAACACTAAAAACAAGGGCAATGCGCTCAAGACTAGAATCAAGCACTTGCACCGGGAAACCAAAGACCTTTCACGAGCCAAGCAGACCAGATCGGCTTCTAAAGGCACACGCACTCAAGCCCTAGTAACCAACAAAAGACTTTATGCCTCCTCGTGTGTCCAAGATCAGCTTCGTGCATCCGCACTCAAGCCCGCATCTAAAAACGGACTTTCTACCTTCTCGCAAGGCCAAGATCGCTTTTAGTATGCTCAGATCGAACGCTAAAACTACCAAAACTTAGTTTTCTCGCAATTTATCGGATCCCTACCAAATCCAAACATGTTCTTCATCAAAATATACATCCAAAAGGTAGTAAAACAGTTCTAAACATACTATAACACAACATATCCCCACAACAACATATTGACATGTTTTCCACCCACAAAGCAACACCAAACTCTACCTAAACATCATAAAACTATAACATACATAGGAAGAGCCTCTTACTTGATTATAGCAAAACTCCAAGACAAAACCTTCTGCACTTCTGGAAACCTCAACCAAAGCCTTAACAAATCTTCAACTTTCCTATGTCACAACGATGTTCTCTTCCCGCTAACCCCGAATCCTCAAACTATTCATGAAACTGATTCCTAAAACAACACTTATGATGAAAAGCCTCGTTTATCTTTCTCTTTTGCTCTCAAACTTTCGAACTAGTCAAGAGGGATTGTGTTTTGGTAACTCCTCAGGCATTGTGGGGAGTTACTTGTAGGAAATAAATTCCAAGAAAAACCTACCATCCTTTATTACAATAAACTCCCTTTAAATGCCATTAATTCCCGAAAGATCCTTTATTCCTCATATATATATTTTGAACATGACATTTTTTAATACTTTAAATCCATAAATTTATAAACATAATATTCGAATTTTACAAATTGACACGTCTCGCTTCTTTCCTAATGTTCGATATTATAGAACCGGTTCAAGATCTTGTATGGTTGTGCTTTGCTGAAGGTACAAGCAAACAATCATCTTTAGGATCCATATCAACAACTACATTACTTGCACAAACACTCAAGTATTGTTGAATTTTTGCTTCAACTCAAGACATGTTTTCGCCACCTTATCATACTTTCTTGTAGTCTTGTACCGATTCAACAACATCTTTAAAGGCTTTGTACATGTCGCCACTTAATTGCGCTTTCAATTCCTCTTCAAGACTTGTCATAGCCAATCCGAACTTTAGTGTGTTCCTTCTTCACATTTTTACACCATCTTTAAACACATATTTGTCGTGCACATTCTCAACTCTCGTGTCATTCCAAACCATTAATTGATGTGCACATACCATCCTCTCGAACTCAAACAACCGCAATCGATTATGTTTCAAGCATCTCCTCATTAAATGATACTTCAAAAACAAGCTTTTAATACATACTTTCTCCTCATTAAATAAATATTCTCTAGATCACATATGAATCTTCCGACCATGTCCTTATTTGACATTCTAGCCTCCTGCTTATTTCTTTGAAACTCACTTAACCTTATTATTGGTGTGAACACTTTGAAATTGTCTCTCCAACTCATCATGCTTACTTATACAAGGTATGAATGACTTCCAACTATTCAGATCGCCTTCACTTTCACCTCAACATTTTTGGACAGAGCATTCTCATATTGTTCAACAAATTGCTTTAACGTGGTCCTTGCATTAATATATTTATCAAAATATGAATTCATGCTCACTCCAAGAATGATGCGTATATTCCCGCCCAAAATATGTCCTTCAAGAAAATAGGCACCCAACATGCCCTCTTGCATACAATCCTTCCAACCATGAAGTTATTATGAAGGTCATCCTTAGTGATAAATAAAGACCAACTAGCTTCAAATTCTTCTTTAGTCTATGAATCGAATCACCTTGGTGCAAATGATATCTTATTCTTTCATACTCCTTATAACGACTCAACTTTTCGTGCACTTTTCACATTATGCGCCATATACACCACCGATGATGAGTGGCTGGTGAAATACATGTTTAATGGCATTTTTCAATGCCGCGCATTGATCGGTAATAATTGCCTTTGAGCACATTCTGCATACATGACAACCAAGTTTTAAACAACCGTGATAAAAGACATCGTGGTCTTCACGAGAGACAAGTCCGCACCCTAATAGTGATCGATTGACCATGATGATTTACGGTGACAAAAGTGAGCGAACGGCATGCCATACCTATTCACAAGCACGCTGTGTCAAATGTCACAACATCACCAAACTCATTACAAGCTACCCCTGATCGTATGCGTTAGCCCAAAAGACATTACTAAGCCGACCTTTGTCATCTAAATCCAATGCATGTAAGAATTCCTCATTATCCGCTCTTCATTCTAAGAAAATACTTATTCATTGCTTCAAGATCACCTTCGCAAGCCGAAAATCCGGCCTTTGGTAGATAATTATGGGAGTCCCTTTGAGTAAATGAAAGCTTTTCCGGTCCTCCCGCCTCATTCTCAAGTAAATCAAATGATTGGTTCAATTTGATCCCAAACTAAGTCACATAGTACAAGCTTTTTTGGTCGGCTCATCAATTCTTCTATTACTCCCCAAATATTTACCTTTCCCGACTTCGCTCATGGTTATAGTCTAAGAAAACAAATTTCAATGTATATTTATCATTGTGTGATTAAGTACATGAATCCTGGATGGACAATTCAATTTAGATCATGGTCGTGGATTTAATAAGGTTTATCCTTTATTACTAAGCTTTCCAAACTTTGTAGTATTCATTGTAACATATCTTAACTTTCTATCTTTCTCCTTTTGAACTTCTTTTATACAATCGAAAAATCCTCTTGATTAGCATATCTTGCATAATAATCAAAATTGCATCATAAGTATCAAACTCCATCCTTGCCTTTGGTGTATCAATTATTACATCACCTGCAACCTTTGGTGTATCAATTTCAACATCACAAACAGTAATCTTGACACATAAATCTTTGACATTCATCGGATTCACTTGATGAATATTTACCTTCCATGCTACAATCTTCTTCCAAAACAAAGCCAATAAAATAAAAAGATCACGCTGCAAGAAGCAAAATGTAAACTTTAGACAAATTGAAAATTAACATTTGTCCAATTCTTGCAAAACCACATTATAGACATTCAAATGAAAATCATATACAATAATAAAGCCGCTCCAATGAAACGATATATACATTTTGTTTGGAACCATCGCTTTTGTATTTTACTCCGCTTATCGAATTGAACTCATGACACCAAACTTTGTAGTGGTGTTATTGTATTAACTAGGCCCCGACTCATAGTAAACCAAACTATTGCACATGACTAAGAAATTAAGGAAAATAGAAATGCTCAACATACCAATTGAATCACCGCGTATGATCGGTGCCCACGCTCGAGGTGAAAATATGGTTTTCATCTTCCTCCATTCCACATGGTCATCTTCCTCCATTCGCCGCCACCGGTCTTATTTGCGTGTAAGGTGGCCACCGATTAGGCGTCGATGGTCGCTAATTGTCGAGAGAAGGGACGGGAGAGGCTTGGTCGGAAATGGGTTTTGGTGGAAGGGAGAAGAGAGTGTCGCCGTGAAAATGTTTCCTCCCAGATCCGCACTAATTATTATTACTAGTTAACGGAGTCAGGCAAGGCACGGGCGGGTCGAATATAAATCGTTACCAACGATAAAATCAAAGAATAGATCCTCAACGTGAAATAAATTGCGTAAGCTTAAACCCAGAATAAATTCAAAGCACAAGACAAAGAAAGCAAGAGAAATATATCACATTTTCTCCAAGAGCTAGCTCTTTCTTAGAGACATAAAGATTATGAATCACCTCTCTTCCAGCCCTATCAATAGTTTCCATCTACAAAATAAACCACAATATGATGTATCGGAGAACAATGTCATAAAGTCGATCACTTTAGCTTCGAATTTACGCAATGAAACATTATAGAAAAACAATAAGCGGACCATAACTACATGGTCAAATCTCACGAGACGCCTTAGCTTCCAGATCATTAATATGCTTGAAAATGTGTTTCACTCATTTTCTATACACATTTCTTTTTTATCATTAATAAATACGCTATTGATCTCATGTTCATTCATTTGGTAGAAAAAAACACGTGTCAAACGGGTCAAGAATATAAAAAGTGATTTGGTATTCCAACGCCAATTTTAGTGACGTCAGATTGCAAATGGCCATCGGTTTCACCGACGTTATGTTGTTCAAAATAATAAATATATTTAATGTGGTGTCCACACGGTTTTATTCAATTGTTGTGTCAAATCTAAAATTTTCGGTTCATTGAAATTTAAAACTAATCAGATCGCCAATGGAGGTACTAAAATGAACCGTGACGTAAATATAAACTTTGTTGTGTATAATATTCAATTGTTGTGTCGAATCGAATTGAGAAATTGAAAATTTTCGTTGATTGAATTTTAAAGCCTCATTCGGTTTATATATAACGATAACCTAAATTCGGTTTTTATCAAGAGATGGAAAAAGAATTTTGATGCCACGTGTCACCCAAGAGGTCGCCACGTGGCCTCTTGTGGGCAAAGTGTCTTTTTTTAAGGAATAGTGGGTTAAATGAAGAAATGGGGCCCATATGATATGATGATGTGTCTTCCACATACATTCTTCTGTAAAAATTCGGTAGACTTAATTTTGTATACCTATCATTCCCCATTCAACCATACATCATCGTCGAAGAAAATTAGGAAATTAGGTGTCTTTCAATCAGGGCCGTTAGACCATTGGACGACTATACCCATCTATGAACAAACATAATATAAGGGGTACTGGACTCCAGGACAAAGAAGATGGTAAAATTGGCAAAAATGATGAGGGTGGAAAATTGCATTATTAATAGACTCAAACACCCTAAGGAGAAATTATACAATCATGCTACCGTATGGACTCATATTTTTGTCGTCGTCAGAAAGGTATTTAACATTTTTTTGAGTCCCCTGTTGAATCTTCAACGGGCTGGTTGATTTTTTTCAGGAAAAGAAAGCCACGCTGAATTGTAAGGAAGGCCAAGAAGTTGAAATTCAACGGGCATTTCGCCCGCTGAAAATGAAGAATGCGGCGCCAATATTAAACGCACTGCGTGAATCAGAATTGAATTAAATGTCAAATCGCCGTTTTTTCCTACATTTTCACAATATCATCATCTTCTTCACCCAATATCATCATCTTTATCACCCAAATTTCTCCACAAAATTATCGTAAAAATCATCATATTATTGGGTGTTGTAAAGGGAAATCAACCAACAGAAATCAATCTACGCCTGGTCTTCCGCCTTTAAACAAGAGGGTAAGCATTTCACTAATCATTTTTGTGTGAATAATTTTAAATATCGATTTGTTTTGATTGTTCTTCTTACATATCAATAGATGATTATGTTTGAGGTAATTAACCTTTTAAAATTATAAAATTTTGATTTTTTTGTGTAGTGAAAAGATGAAGCTTCTATTTATGTGGTAGTGAAATGATAAAGTTTCGATTTTTAGGTAGTGAAAGGATAAAATTTTGATTTTTAAGGTAGCTAAATGATTAATTTTTATGAGATAGTTCAATAATGAAATTGATATTCGTTGGAGAAAATTGTACTTTATATATTTGTTTTTCGATTGATATCATTGTGATTGCTCGTAGTAAAATATGAAACTTGTGTTTTATTAGTTTGGTTATAAAGTTGATTTATAAAAATTAATGTGAAATTGATAAACTTATTTGTATTTTATTACATTTTTGTAATCATTTCAAAGACGTCCTATGAAATTATCGGTAACAACATAATGAATTTTTGTAAGAAAATGAACCGCATTTATTTAATCTCGACATATTCTATTGTACGCCGACCGATGAGGTTCTTAGAAATGCATGCATCCACCTTTCAAAAAAATGCTTGCATCCCTGGGGTGTTTTCAATCCTTCGATCCGCGTGTCAACCTAATCCCTGTGCATTGTATCGGGGCTCTTATATAGCGAGCTCGAGAAAATTTCCTTAGGTCCGCCAATAGTGCATATTTTTCCGCTCGTGAGCTTGGCAAAGCCTCCTCTAAGTAAGGCTTCCATTAGATCGAAAGTGTAAGCCTGCTCGCTGGCTGGCCCAAAGATCTGCTCTCCTCTTCATCATCAAATATTCTATGACGCTGGTAAAAGAATCTTCTTCATAATATTACCCCAATACCGTTATAACACAACAACATTCTAAAATAAACCTATATACACACACAAATATGGTTAGGTTTATTTTGAATGTCGTTGTGTTGTGTTGTGTTGTAACGGTAGATTGGGGTAATGGAAGAGAATATATACATATATATATATATATATATATATATATATATATATATATATATATATATATATATATATATGTGTGTGTGTGTGTGTGTGTGTGTGTGTTTGTGTGTGTGTATATAAGTATACATATAAGTATACATACATAAAATCCATTCCATGTTAATTTTACAATAATATTTAGACAACACAACAATATTCAGAAAAATCCTAACCATGTGAATAAATGATTGTTTCACTGATAACAACACAGTGTCCGTTATGTTTTTATTTGGTGGAGAGTGGAAATACCATGAAGATAGCAACAAATGGTCTTATAAAAGATGAAAATTGTATGTGGTTCGTGTGAAGACCGATACGACATTGGATGAAGTGAAGGCCAAAGTGTATCTGAAAGTAGGAATTGATGTCTCAAACAATACATTGATCATGAAACTAATGTACGTAGATTACGACCAACCGATGGATGTTTTTGACAATGATACATGGATAGGCTACTTTGATGATATTATGAGAAAAGAACCCCGTGAAACTATGCGTTAACGCTAAACCGGTTATGGACGATGACCATATGGAAGATGAGAACGCAGTTGAATTAAATGATAGAGGAATTGAGGATTTTACATCCGAAGCCTGGATCAGAATCAAAATTTTCAAGATCATGTTGTACCTATTACACCGCCTTAGCCCTCATGAAATTGCAATAAAATCAAATACAACTTTACCCCAACAAGTCATTGACATAACAAGTGAACCTGACTACGATTGGAGAATAATTGCGAATATGATTTGTTGGAAATAAAATTTATCTTTTGATGATGATTCATCACTTATTCGGGCTATTGCTTTTAGACCCCATTGATGATGTGTCATAACTAGTCGTTATAGTGCAAAGCAAAAAGATGTCTGTAAATCAATGTATAAGATTTAATGTAGTCCGATATTTGTATAAGTTAAATCGCAAGCAATCGTAATAGTTCTAGGTTCTCGAATCGAGAAATTGAGGTAAATATCCTAAGAAAAATGAGATCCTAGAAGGTAAATCGAGATCCAAAGGAGATACTAAAAATCGACTGTACTACACCAAGACAGAATCAAGAAGGTAAGTTCATTGAGGGTACAAACTCGCTGGCTTATCTAGAAGAGTAAAGAATCGAGGGTTCAAACTCGCTTATTGAAGATAAGAACCGAGGTTCAAACTCGCTTTATGAAGACTAAGTCGAGAGTGTAAAGTTAGACTTCAGGCAAGATTGTGATGACCTGAACTGACTTTATGGATCTTGTATGAAGAACTAAGAGTCATAAGGTCAATGAACTCGCAGATGATATATACTTATGGTGTACTCTGATTTAGTCAATTATAATCAGATGAAGGAAAGAGTGGTGAGATTTTGAAGAAGAGTAAAAACTCAGTTAATGCTCTTAAAATCGGAATCGATCACGCCATGGTTAAATCCGCTTTTAGTCGAAGAGAAATCGCACTGCTATAAATCAAGCAATTTAATTGGTCTATAAAAGTGTCCTTTCTCACACTGACACACAGAAGAGAAGCAGGACCACTAACGGCTAGATTCAAATTCAAATGAACTAACCGTTAGAGAAACCCCTATAAATAGAGTTCGTCTACAACAAGAAGAAATGCGGAATTCTAAGAATCAATTTAATCAAGAAAGATCATACTAAGGGGGAAAGCAAATCATAAGAATTCCTGCTAAGCACTTTATTGCAAGATCAAGAAATATCTTCAAGTGATCTTCAAAGCATTCAAAGAAAGATCAAGATTAATCATTTGAAGAAATACAGAGTCAGGCATAACTTTTATATCTAGAAGAAGAAGCTCAAATCACAATTGAATCATAGTTATTGATTCAAGTCTCAACTTTGATTTTATCAAAGGTTTTAGACAAATGAAACACCAAGAAGGTGTGAAGGACGGCTTGAGTGCAAATGTGAAGACTGTGTTTGTGATGAGTCGTGAAGAGGCAATTCAACCTCCAAGGACTAGTGTAGAAAGCTTAGTTCAAACAAAGAATTCTACCTGCAAGATCAAGCTTAAGATTGTGAAGCTGGGGATTAGTGAAGGACAATCAAGTGTCTAGAATTTACTTTGTGTCTTGTAATCGTAAGCCTCAAGAACATAGTGAATTTGGCCTCGGCCCGCATCACGTGGGAAGAGAGGACCGACATGTGATTACACCACTTGGAACCTCTATAATTCTTGTTCATTTACATTACGATTTATTTACTCATGATTACGCTTTTGTTCATATACTCAAGAAATACTAGAAATCGAGTCAAGATATTAATCGATAACTCATTTTAATAAAGGCTTAATTTAATCCACACGCCGCTAACTCGCTTAATGATAAGTCGCTTTGACTTATACTCGCCTAAGTTAGCTTAACTCCGCACAAGTTTTTAAGTCGAACTAAATCTAGTTTATGATTCAGTTTTCAGGTGAGCTTTGGGTGACAAGTTTACCCCTACCTACTACACTTAGTTTGAGAGGGGTGTTAGTTTGACAAGATCTACCCCTACCTTCGATAGACAAGATCTACCCCTACCTACTACACTTAGTTTGAGAGGGGGTGTTAAGTAAGTAATTAAGGGTGTATGTGCAATTGTGTAATACTGCTGAGGGTGTTTTAGTAATTTATACTAATGCCATGTGGCATTCAGTTTGTAACCGATGGAACAATTAATATGTGGTCTGTACCACATAATCTAGCAATGAAAACATTTTTCTGTCTTATTTATAACTTTCTCTCACAACGGCTAATGCACATATTCTGTAGGCAAGATCTTACACCGTGAAGCATCAAATCTCACAAAAAGTAACATAGTAGCTATAAAGTTCCCATAGGTCAAAACAACAAACTTACAAGTTCCAAAAGTGGATGAAGAATATAGTATTGCTTCAGTATCTTTGGACAAGATTTAGGCCTTGATCCAAAGTGAGATCAGTAGACAAAAGCTTATGAAAACATGGTTCCCACTGTGATCAAATAAGAATGCAACCATTTTGGCATTACCACCAACTCCAACTCCCTTGCCCTCGGTATCACCATTCATCAATAAACTGTGCAATAACCTCTTAGAATCAGAAGCACTTTGTATCTGATTTAGGTACTTATCTTCGGTAGGATTACAACTTGCGAAGTACATCTCACTGCAAATATCAAACTCACCAAATATAGTAGGGTTTCGTTCAATTTCCAGGTGATTGAGTATTGTCTAGCTTACATCTGATTTGGGCCAAATTCCATGTAAATATTCTTTAATAAAAAGGGTAAGGTATGCATCCACCATCATGGGAACAAATCGGATCATTAGCATTGCAACACATAACCGGGGAACATGCTCAAAACTAATTTGAAAGCTCAACTTTCCATAACAATTTCAATTTTATAAAAGAGTTTAGCCCAATTGTCAATACCTCTATCCCACATGGTGTTAGTGGCGGTTGCGAATTGCATCATCAACTCAAGCTGAATAGAGGAAACTCTTGTGTTGCACTGAACTGGCTCGCTAACAACATTGTTCAAATATGTAGGACAACTCCCGTGATGAAATTTGTTGTCCGAGGACTCTTTCACAAAGGTCGCTTTGTGACTTGATCTCTAAAACTCGTGGAACTAACTCAAAGTCGGGCTTTTGTGGAAGTGAAACTAAGATTTGGAGAAAACTTAGAAAACCGAAGTTTTAGTAGAAAATCGAGTTTTGTGGAAATCGAGTTTTTGGGAAACCGAGTTTGTTGAAGTTCTACATCCGAGTTTGTTGATTAGAAGTGGAAAATAGAGTTTTCTCGAAAAGAGAGTTTTCATCCGGTGGAGTCAATTTGAGCCGATCCAGATTCGAGACATTTATGACAATCCGGCTGCAGAGATCCTATGGCGGCTAGGGTTTAGTGGATTTGTGTCTATAAATACCATTTGTTGTAATCAATGTTGTGTGTGTTTTTAAAGAGTGAGAAAATTATTGTAACTTCTGTGCATAATAAAATATCTCATTTTCTGCCCGTGGATTAGTCGGAACAATGCCAGATACCACGTTAAATCATTGTGTTCTCTTTGTTTCTGTGTTTTATCAATTTCCACCTTATTTTTATGTTAGATTGCATCTGTTTTATCTTTCTTAAACTACAAGTTTCTCGATGTTTTTCAACAAACCGGTATCAAAGCGCCAAAGTTGAAGATTTAGAGAGATTTGCAAAGTTGAACAGAGTTGATCTTCACCAAGACCGTGACCGTGCTAGGATTTTGTGATCAAAGGTCCGTTTTAACAAGAAAGATGTCAAGATTTAACGTAAAGATTGATAAATTTATAGGGATGAACAGCTTCACCTGCGGGCAAATCAAGATGTAGGCCTTGATAAAACAAGGATTGTGGACTCCTTTATCTCGTAAACGGGATGCCAAAGGCACATGACACGCCGCCAGAGGAGAAAGCACATTCTACCATCATGTTGTGCTTATCTGATGATGTTATCACAGAAGTTGCTGAGGAAGACACCGCTGCTAAGTTATGGTCAAAGCCTGAAACATTGTATATGACTAAGTCATTGACCAACAAGTTGCTGGTAAAGTAGAGGCTGTTTAGCCTAAGGATGCATGAGGGGGATCAGCTGAGAGATCATCTTGATCAGTTGAACACAATATTACTTGATCTCAGGAATATTGATGTGAAGATCGAGGATGAAGATGCAGCTCTGATTTTGTTGGTATCACTACCAGCTTCTTATAAGAACTTTTTGCAATCCTTCATAGTTGGGAAGGATACAGTTGCATTGGAAGATGTAAGGTCAGCTTTACCTGCCAGGGATCTGAGACATAAGGCAGCTGTGCCAGACATTCAGGCTATTGGACTAGTAGTCAGCAGCAATGGTGGAAAAAGACATGCGCAGTAGTCTGGGAAGAAGAAGAAATCCAAGAAGACATGGTCCAAAGGTCATAAATCCATAGATGTTTGCAATTACTATAAGGAACAAGGACATTGGAAGTCCAACTGTCCAAAGAAAAATAAACAACAGGAGAACAAGATGGTACATACCGCCACAGTAAATTGAGTTTGATTCAGAGGAGGACATGGTTCTAGAGTTTGAGAATCAACACATCATGCCGATGTGTGGATTCTGACTCAAGCATCTTATCATATTTGTCCACACAAAGAGTGGTTCTCAAGTTATCAATGATAGATGGTGGTCATATAGCTATGGCAAACAAAGAAGGTCTGCAAGATAGTTGGGTTGACTGGGCCAACTGAGGACAGAGGATGGTAAATTTTGTACGTTGAGTGAAGTTAGACATGTTCCACAGATGACCATGAACTTTGTATCTCGCGCTTTTGACATGTGCAAGTGATCTGGCTTTAAAGGTGAAGGTGGTAAACTTAGTGTCTACAAAACTCGCCCGCTTATCGTGAGTCAAAAGGAACCTTGTATATTTTGCAAGAATCGGGCTTGTGTCTGGTCTGCCATCAGAGTATCTCGTTGAAATTCATCGCCGCAGCTACAAAATCGTGGGCATATGAGACTGGGTCACATAGATGAAAAGAGGATGCGGATTCTTTCACAAATTAATCTTCTTGGAGGATGTAAGGTCAAGAATCTGGAATTTTGTGAGCATTGTGTGTTTGGGAAATTTCACAGAGGCAAGTTCTCAAAAGGAATACACAACACAAAGTCATCACTTGATTACATTCATTCTGATTGTTGGGGCCTTCAAAGGTGGCGTCATTGGGTGGTCACAGATATTTTGTGCCATTCATAGATGACTATTCAAGGATGACTTGGGTGGTGCTGATGAAACACAAAAGTGAGGCATTTAATAACTTCAAGTTGTGGAAAGCTCTAGTTGAAAATCAGTTGGGAAAGAAGATCAAGAGGCTTCGTACAAATAATGGTCTGGAATTCTGCTGGACTGAGTTTGATACATTTTGCAAAACTGAGGGTATTGCTAGACATCACACTGTAAGGAATTCACCTCAGCAAAATGGTGTAGTTGAGAGAATGAATCAAACTCTTCTGGAGAGGGCAAGATGTATGCACTCTAATGTTGGTTTATCAAGAAGATTTTGGGCAGAAGCTATAAGCACATCTTGTTACTTAATCAACAAGAGTCCTCACGCAGGGATCAGTTTCAAGGCACTGGTTGAAATGTGTCAGGAAAGCCTACTAATTACTCAGTTCTAAGGGTATTAGGAAGCACAGATTACTATCATGTCAGTGAAAGGAAACTGGAACAAAGAGCCAAGAAAGGAGGTTGTGGGGTATGGTGATGGAGTGAAAGGTTATAGGATCTGGTCATCAGCAGAGAACAAAGTTATTCTCAGCAGAGATGTTGTTTTTGATGAGAATTCTATGATCAGCTCATCAGTGGGGGGGAGGATAACTGAAACTGAAACCAGTGTTGAAACTGAGAGAACTGACAGTATGGTGGAGCTTCAGGTGGAGTCAGCTGAGATGCAACACTTGTTAGGAAAATATCATCGCAACGGAAGCGATTTAAGGATCTAGATCTATATAATACACGTAATAAAACATTAAATCTACATCTACAAGTAAGTTTGTAGATCATACCTCTTGGATCTCTAAATCCAAGTTGGAGAACCGCTATTAGGATGATCGAACAATGATGTGAAGAACACCACGATCTTCCGCACGTGTGATCCAAGCAATTCCCGTGGAAGGAATTCTCGACTCGAACCCTCCGATATGCTACCCGAAAATCTCCAAGATTTCTCCTCCTCTACTTGGCCTAAAATTCTATCTTCTCTCTAAGAGTTGATAGTCGAATTTACATGTGTGTTAAGGCTTGGGAGAACTCTCTTTATATGTAAGAGTAATCCTTGTCCTCCAAGGATTTTATAATTAATACAAAATCAATTATAATAATCCTATTAAATAAAAGATAATCTCAAAATATTCTAGAACAAATCAAGAATATTTTTATCTTTATTATTTACCATAAATATTTATCCAATAAATATTTTATGCACATGTCTTATTAATCCACAAGAAACTAATTCTTGTTTCCTAAATTAATACATGGGGCTTAAAATTGCTTGTGACCTAGTCACCAATTAATTTCGACCAACACACATAAATTGGGCCAAGATTATGAAAAATGTCTTTTCCACATATTTAATTATTTAGCCCAACTAATTTAATAGTCCACTAAACAATTAATTCACATATCGCTTTAATAAAGTCCAACATGAACTAAATCAATATTATCGTGATTCGACGTCCGAGAATATACATGCTATATTGTGGAGGCACGTTGGGACCATGGACTAATAATAATCGCCCGATAAATCAAATAAATAATTATCTTATGAATGTAATAATTATATTCGATAAATCAATCAGGTGAATATGCCACCATAATCCCGTGATCGCACTCCTCCGATTATAAGATTATATTTATCTCCTCACGAAAGTAATAAGCGCCCACCGATATAATCATTTCATATGGATTAATCCTCCATAGATCGCTCATTCTAAATCGGGAAGTTACCGTTAACCCTTTTCGTAACATCTTGTCCTTACTTTACCATTAACCCCTAGTGATCAATAATTCAAATAACTCACCGGTAGCTAATCGCTGTAATATGAATCCCATGGATCGATCAATGTCTGTGATTAACTCATAAGGGAATCTGTTTCATCTACTTCCATAAATGGAAGGAATGGATTCCGATTCCGTGATAACACGACTACTCACTCAATCTAGTACAATGCCAAGACGGGGTAATCAGATCACGCACTCGGTGTAATCCTTAACCGCCAAGTCAAACCTCATAATCGATTCAAGCAAATTTTGACTCAGATCACCTCAGATTAAGATATATCCATAATATGATCATCTAATGATTCGATAAGACTTTCAATTACGGAATTATATTGAGAACTCGATCAAATCGTCCAAAATTTATATGATATATCTATCATATATAAATGCCCCATTAGGTTCCCCTTAACCGAAAGTCCGATAAGACGATCACACCTATCGTGTTATGGGCGCATTAATAGTAACGTTAAAGGGGAGACCCGATACTCTCGATTAACTTTACTACGGACTAATTGTATTTTAAGTACATCTTCACTAACTCAATCCTCCCGTATATCTCATACACCGAAGTTAAGTGATTACATAAACGATATACTCATGGTTTCTCAGAAGGTAAATACTATTGTCACATCGGTGATTATGAGAATAATAAATATGAATAATAATATCATTTCATTTATTAAATAAAACAATTACAAAAATTGTCTTTCGGCATCACACCTAACAATCTCCCACTTGCACTAAAAGCTTGTGATTAATTGTTTTAGAGCACACCCTATTATTTAAAACTACAAAGAAACTACATCTCCCACTTGCTCTAAAGCAATTGAGACTCATCCCGCATTTTAGTACTCCACAAACCTTATCATAACCATTTCAGATTCCAAAATACACCCGAGTATGCCGTCGTAGGATAGGTCGCTGACTCGGGAGCACCTATATCTCGAATGTCATGGGTCTTAATGATCACAAAGTTGTCGGCTCGAGGCGATCCGTAGAATCAAACGTCGCCGGTCCATCTAATCATGTGGTACCTACTCAATATGCTCTTGAACTCAAATGATTTCGAAATCCTTATAAGCTACCCTTCATCGCTTGCACAATGATGTGGTATCGCTTTCCAAATCTAGAATGACTCCAGATATGGAAAGGAAATCCTAAGCTATATCGCCTCTAGCTACTACGTAAGCCGCTAATCCCCCAACTAGTTAAAGTCGAGTTGGCGCTGCTCGATTTCTCCAGGCAATAGCTTCAACAAGAGTAAACACTAAGCCCGAGATCGACTTTAACGATCATCCTCAACTGACTTAAAGTCAAAATCGTGGTATCACACATATCCAAGCTCATACATGAATATGTCCGCATATTATTCCTCGTTCTCTCAAGATACTAAAGGACATACTAAACTTGCTTCATAACCGCCGAATCTAAGATTCGATCAAAATTGACGCTCAATAACCCGACCATCTCTTGTCACAAAGAGAATCCATCCCATTTCTCTTTATCTCAAGATTTGTAGAGTCATTCCCGAGGCATAGGGTAGAACTTCCTCGTTGAATGTTGCATACACATGATGCATCATCTTAACCAATAAGATGGATGGGAAACCAAAGGATCGATTCTAATGAATTCGACCGAGTCAAACTCAGAGAATGTTGTCCAAATCTCATACAGTAGAATTGTGGCTTTGTCGATTTCGACTTCGTGATAACACACCCATGTTGTTACCAACTCAAGTGCAAGGTCATCCTTCACAAACACTAATATATATTTATATATATTAACTACTTTACTAATATTGATATCTAGTCTACAAAAAGACTTATCAATTTGTCGGGTCGAATCCACATGTTTTTAGAAACAGTGACTTCTAATGACCAAGAGGTTTTCTTCTTATCCACAAAGGACATAAGCCTTGACAACCATCCCGTCATGGGTTCATAAGGCAATGCCCTTCTCGTTCGAATGAATCCAGATTCCTTTTGTTTGGCAAGAAAATCTCAGGAAATCACCCCTATTTTCTCGCTTTTGAACGAAATCATGCTATACTAAGTGGTAAGAGAGTCCACGGTCCGATTAACTCTCTACTTCTAGGGAATTACCCTCTAGACCACTCAAGCTTTGCTCAAAGATAAACTTTCCTATTCATTCTACTCTTTCCATGTAGATCCAATTACTCCCACTGGCCCCGAGACACTGTGGTTCTACAAGAGTATGAATAACTCCTGAGTACCAAACTCCATTCACTGTGGTTATGGCTTGTAAACCAACCTCTATTATCGTAATCCTATACACTCACAAAAGAGCCATAGGTCATCGGTCGATCCTCGTAGACTATTAAGTCCGCAGTAACCCATAATGGGTAATGGATAAACCATACTCCCACTATTTTCTTGGTGGATCAAATTGATTTAGTTCAAGAGTATTTAGTGTCATCACCAACAACCGATGTTGGATGTGGTCCGATTTTAATCGGGCTTAGTAACTACCTTGAGTAATCGTATTTCAAGGTTCAAGGTTTTACTGTTTCATGGATTCTATCGTAGCGATGCAACAAAGATAACGCCTTCCCGATTTCAAGAATCTTATAACAAACCTTTTTCTCAATTCTTCAAGATATATCACGATTTGGTCATCGACGAACGGTAATACGTGAAATTCGGCCCTACCATCAAGCATCATGTGCTAAATGCTTATGTTGACGGAATTTGGGTGAACCGAATCCACTCATTATTCGTTAATTCCAAAGCACATTCTAGGTAGACTTCTCGGTTCTACATTTCAATGTAAACCGTTATTTCACTTCCAATATCTTTATTGAGTTAAGCAAATGTATCAGAGCACATCTACAACTATGTAAGGCAATTCAATGGTTTCTTCCTTAGTGAAAGCATTTCACTACGAGGCAGCTTAACATCGCCTCAGACTATGTGATGGCCCATTTTCGAGTATAGAATACTCCATCTCCGATGTAATCCGAGACACCATAAAATATTTTGGATAAACTTACCGGAGTGTTTGAATAGTTATCGACAAGAAGTCACTACTGAAGCTCCTACTAGCTTGTATCTTTCATCGACTCAAGGTCGCCATGAACAAGCTATGTTACTTCTTTATAACCATTATCCTTTCCGATTGAAAGGAAACTTAGTCATTGAACCTTTGAGACAATATAACCAGACATCGAGAAAGGAATCACCCCGAGCCGCCTTCGTGTCTTGTCTTTTGTGGACTATGCACTAACTATGGAATATGAAGAAGCGCTTATCTAAATATAGAAACCAATTGCTTTTAATAGTTCTTAAGATGGTACATATAACGATTTCAACAATTCTTAGTGGTTTTGACTTTATCAAACAAAAGTCCGAGTCTTAGATTCAGACTACAAATGGTATATTCACTTTCTATAAGACAAACAAATTATCGAATAAAAGGTAAATCCATTCGCTCCAACGAATCTTAAATGTAAAAATAAATCTTCATGATATCCAAGGATTGAATACTTAGATTCATTTCCTCATATCACTCCCACTATTTTGCTAAAATTATCGCCCGCTGTCTATTAATCGTTAATGCACAACTATCTCGCTCTTCCAAAGAACATAGCCTAAGAGAAAATCACCAAGGATTCATAGGTTGGTGATCCAAATCACTATCCTTATCCTATGACTTTCGCTTTATTAATTTTCGGTTTTAGCCTTAAAATCAACTCGCTTTTAGATGACTAATACTTTTAGACATACTCTCCCATTCTTGACTTTCCGTAAATGGAAACAATCTTGAACTAGTTCATGTGAGTGAGACACTACTCTTGAACCGTGGGATGTCTATTTCGAGTGTTACTTGTCGTGACTTCGGATTTTCTAATATACCATAAAAACTACAAATCATAAAACTCCCACTAGTTCATCGATTCCAAATATCGCCTAACTAGCTTACATTTCATGATTTTCCGATTTTTCAATTAGAATGGTTACGATGTACTTAGTTACACTTTTCTAATGTTCTAGAAAAACAACAAATCATAAAGCTCCCACTAGTTCATCGATTCTAAATATCGTCCAACTAGCGACACTTCATGATTTTTCGATTTTTCAATTAGAAAATTACTCGTGTAATCACTACACACTTAAAAATTCACTGTAAGAATTTCAAAGTCCAAATCACCTTTGATCAAACTAAGTTTGTCTCCGCTTAACACAATGACACTAGTGACATACCCATATGTCACTCTTGGTTTTTAAAAGGCTTAAGAGAAAATATCTCTTTCAAAAATAATTGCATTATCGATTAACTAGTTCAACGCCCTAGTTACTTTCCACTTTTAAAGAAGTCAATACTAGTCAATTATAAATTTTAAGCAATTTAGTAAGTGGATATAATGTCGTAAATAAAATGACATATATTAATTCAAGTTTAACACTACTATATTATTTTATTTTAGGAATTGTAAACTAAAAGTAAGTCTACTCTACCATTCCAAGGTTTTAACCTTTCATCTCAATGTCGCCAGTAGGTAGGTCAAAGAGATCAACGGTTAAATCAATGAATAACTTGTGAGAATCAGACATCCCACACAGAATCGAACATCCCTTTATTCATTGACTACCTTCCTTTTAGCCTAGGTATTTATCAAAAATACCCTTGATGAGTGTGACCTACTATATCGATCTCTTAGGTACGCGCGAAAGTGTGCCGTCGTAGGATAGGTCGCTGACCCGACGAGTACCTGTAAATCCTATCCTTTCGGAGACCAAGCCATGAATGTTGATAGGGTGAACACCATCCGTAGGGGGACGAAATCAAAGTTACGCGCGAGCGCCACCCTTCTCTCACTTACTTGCATCTATAGTAGAGGCCGTGGGGGTTGGCGCTTCCCGCGCTCCCACTCAATATTTTGGAAGTGGTGGTGGGTTAACTAACCACGCCTTTTGATGTTAACATAAAAGCACATAAAATCAAGGATTCCGAATGGTGTCGGTAACGAGGCAAGCCTACCCTTCCTATTCGTTGGAACATATGTGACATGCTGGACTAAATCGGGTCAAGAGAGCCCTATTGAGATTAGAAGGAATCACCCTCCGCCTCGGTTTGGCTTAGTCTTGCCGGACCCCAGGCATACATCACACTAGGAGGGTTAAGTCGCTTGAGCGAAGCTCGATTGACCACCCAACCTAAAGGCGAACCGCTTTTATCCAAGATTTATTGTTTTACCATCATTCAATCTCGTAGAGACACTACGAATTGAAAACGTGATCTCGCTTTCGCTTTAAGGCGGTTCACCGAGAACACACACCTAAAGGCTAACGATTTCATAACCCGCCCTCGGATCTTTAATTAGTTACTAAATTAATTAATTACCACGATTAATTAAATTTCAACTAATTACGCGAGTTGTATATACATGCCTATTTTAATTGCCAAAATTAAAATTCTACATGTATGCATGGAGTGGATTTATGATATGATGACATGTCATGGCAATTCGATTTTATGTCATTTTATGATCAAACACATAAAAATAAAATTGCGGAAAATTTAAACACCGTAGATTGATCGTTGGCACTTCAGAATTCAATCTATTAGAAAATAAAAAACAAAACCCTAACTAGGGTTTACTACTTTCTAACAAAAACTGCAGCTGTTCGAACTCTTCATGATCGGGAAACCAAACGAACTCGGATCGACTAAACTTTCCAGATCTTTTCTTCACTTCTCGAACTCCAATATGGACGGTTGGATCGGAGCTTTGACTTGTCAATTTTCTCCAGTTAACCGCCCAACTTGCTGCTGAATTTAACTTTGACTGCACCGCATCAAGGATTTCCTAAGGCAGATCGGGAATCGAGATGAACTCGATCGATCTGAAATTTTTATGGTACCTCCAAAACTCCAATTTGATCAATCTGAACGGTCGGATTTTCGTTTCAACGGTCCAAACTCTCCCAGAAAATCGAGGAAGTCACAGGTAGTGTATCTGTGAATCCTGCGTTTTCTGTTACAGCAGCCTCTTCGCAGCATCAAACGGATATCGAAACGGACCCTGATCGACGCCAAAATTTGTGGAGTTGATCATCTTCTTCTAATCTTGATTCTGACCGGAGGGATCTTCGTTTCAACGGTTCGATCAACGGAAAAGCAAAATACGAAACAGCTACAAACTAGATCTATTTGCTGGAAATTAAACTTGCAATAAAGATAAATTACATATTTTCCTATACTCATATGAACGAATTTTCATCATTCATATGAGTGTACAATAGATCTAACGGGTAAACAACGCCAACACCAATCCATCTCTTCAACCACAACAATCGCAAGCATTCATCATAAAATTTTCAAAATAATAAAATTAAAAACTAAAATAATGCAATCTACACACATGATATTCCACTTTAGATCTAATATTTTATACTTAATAAATATAGATCCCTCTGGCATCGATACCATCGTTAGGAAAATATCATCGCAACGGAAAGCGATTTAAGGATCTAGATCTATATAATACACGTAATAAAACATTAAATCTACATCTACAAGTAAGTTTGTAGCATACCTCTTGGATCTCTAAATCCAAGTTGGAGAACCGCTATTAGGATGATCGAACAATGATGTGAAGAACACCACGATCTTCCATGACGTGTGATCCAAGCAATTCCCTCGTGGAAGGAATTCTCGACTTAACCCTCCGATATGCTACCCGGAAAAATCTCCAAGATTTTCCTCCTCTACTTGGCCGAAAAATTCTATCTTCTCTCTAAGAGTTGATAGCCTAATTTACATGTGTTAAGGCAATTATAACTCTCTTTATATGTAAGAAAGTTAATCTGTGTCTCCTCCAAGCGATTTTATAATTAATACAAAATCAATTATAATAATCCTATTAAATAAAAGATAATCTCAAAATATTCTAGAACAAATCAAGAATATTTTTATCTTTATTATTTACCATAAATATTTATCCAATAAATATTTTAATAATGTCTTATTAATCCACAAAAGATAATTCTTGTTTCTAAATTAATACATGGGGCTTAAAATTGCTTGTGACCTAGTCACCAATTAATTTCACCAACACACATAAATTGTAGCCAAGACATGATAAAAATGCCTTTTCCACATATTTAATTATTTAGCCCAACTAATTTAATAGTACCACTAAACAATTAATTCACATATCGCTTTAATAAAGTCCAACATGAACTAAATCAATATTATCGTGATTCGACGTCCGAGTAATATACACGCTATATTGTGATGCACGCTCATCGACCATAAATAATGACTAATAATCTAATAATATCATTTCATTTATTAAATAAAACAATTACAAAAAATTGTCTTCGGGCATCACACCTAACAACACTCATTGAACAAAGTCATTTCAATGGCTCGAACCAACATTGAAAACGCCAGGGTCGCTGATGAAACCGATATTGGTCAAGAAAGTATACACACAGAGCTAGAAGATCCAATGTTGTGGTACCTTTCTGGGGATGGGTTTGAAGATTTTAGTATCAAGTTTGTTGGATGGTTTTGAACCTTCCTTACAGTGGAATTGATATGAGAGTCATCTTATATGCAAATGGATCTTCAATCTTGTTGCACAAAACGGAGAGGAATGGATCTTCAATAAACGGAAGGAAGAAGAGTCAAGTATAAGGCACGCTTGGTTGCCAGAGGGTTCACTAAAAGAAGGGGTGGACTTTGATGAGATATTCTCACCAGTAGTCCGAAATACTTCAACCAGAGTGTTACTAGAAATGGTGGCACAACAAGATCTTGAACTTGAGCAGTTACATGTGAATACAGCTTTTCTACATGGTGAGGTAGACAAAGAGATATACATGACTCAACTAGAGGGATTTCAAGTTCCTGGTAAAGAAGCATTTGTTTGTAAGCTAAAAAAGTCATTGTATGGATTGAAGCAGGCTCCTAGACAGTGGTATAAAAGGTTTGACAGTTACATGATCCAGCTGGGTTATATCAGAAGTCCTTATGATTGTTGTGTCTACAATAGTCAGTTGAAAGATGGATCATACATTTGTCTTGTTCTGTATGTGGATGATATGTTGATAGCTGCAAGAAAGAAGTCTGATATTCAGAATCTAAAAGACCTTCTTAAGGTCGAATTTGAAATGAAAGATTTGGGTGCAATGCAAGAAAATCTTGGGAATGGAGATTTAGAGAGATGAAGTCGTAAGAAACTGCTTTTATCTCAAGAGGCTATGTACGTAAGATTTTGGCAAGTATGGTATGTCAGCTGCAAATCCAATAGATACTCCATTAGCATCAAATGTTCTTTTGTCAGTTATGCTTCACATTCAGCTAAGGAGGAGGAATATATGTCAAGAGTTCTATATGCTAGTGCAGCTTGGTAGTCCGATGTATGCCATGGTTTGCACTAGCCTCGATCTCGCTCAGCAAAATGTTGTCAAGCAGGTTTATGGCTCAACCTCGGAAAGGAACACCGAAAGTCGTGAAAAGAATGTTTGTGTACCTGTGGGTACAAATTGATGTTGGTCTCATTTATGGAGGTGATACTCAGAGTTTGGTCACAGGATACCGTGATGCCGAGTATGCAGTGATGTGAGAAAGAGAAAATAAATGATTGGTTATGTTTTCATATCGGGGACTTTCTTATCAACAACCGAGGCAGAGTATAAGGCTCTTACCGGGCAACCAAGGAAGCAACTGCTGAAGCGGTCTAGTCGCTGATTTGGGGCTACATCAGATCAAGCCGAGATTTATTGTGACGCTTTGAGTGCAATTTTTCTAGCTAAGGATCAGTTCATCATGAGAGAACCAAGCATATTGATGTGAGATATCATTTTCTATGAATAAGAAAAGTGGTTGTAGGTGAGTTAAGATCAAGCACTAAGGAAAATCCTCGCCGATATGCTTACTAAACCGCTCAACAAAGCAAGTTTCAGCTTATGTTTGGACTTGCTTAACATTCAAAGCTTATAATCGCTCGAAACTCGCTGAGGGCATGTCACTAAGTGGATTTCGTGGAGAAGTCCGCACAAGTACATTCGCAATGACGAATGCATCCGGTACAAGTACATCCGATTATGCAACTGGGTGACGTTGAATGAGAGTTCAAGTCAATGTAGAGATTTGTCAGTTTTGTGACTTGATCTCTAAAACTGGTGGAACTAATCTGAAAGTCAGTTTTGTGAAGTGAAACTGAGTTTTGGAGAAAACTTAGAAAATTGAGTTTTAGTAGAAAACTGAGTTTTGAGGAAACTGAGTTTGCAGAGTTCTACATCTGAGTTTGTTGATTACAAGGGAAAAGTGAGTTTTCAGGAAAAGTGATTTTTAATCTGGTGGAGTCAGTTTGAGCTGGGATCCACATCTGGGGCATTTATGACTATCCAACAGAGATCCTATGGCGGCTAGGGTTTAGGGATTTGTGTCTATAAATACCATATGTTGTAATCAATGCTATGTGTGTTTTTAAAGAGAGAATATTCTTGTAACTTCTGTGCATAATAAAATATCTCTTTTTCTGTCAGTGGATTAGTAGGCACAACGCCGGATACCACGTTAAATCATCGTGTTCTTTTTGTTTTTGTGTTTTATCAATTTCTGCTTATTTTTCTGTTAGATTGAATCTGTTTTATCTTTCTTAAATTACAAGTTTCTCATATGTGTTTCAACACATAGGAAATGGTTTCATCATACGTCTTTCGCAACTCCAGTAAAGTCTAGCATGGTTGTCGCAGTCAGCATACTCTAGTTTTGAATATGTGAATAAGGCTGTTGAGTCTGCTGTATTCTCTATTTGGACCTCATCATTAGTTGTCTCATTATCGCAATTTGGTTCTTGTTCACCATCTAAATCCTCATCCTTCATACTATTCCCATATGCATCTAGTGTATCAGGTGGCAGACATTCATCACAATTACACCCCTATATGTTTGGACGCTGATAGTGGAATTCATCCGTGGATCTACCATCGCTTGTCTTATTTGTATCATGTACGTAAAGTTGGTTGAAGAAAGGGGTCGAACACTTGCTGGGTGATAATCCAGAAGCCTTTGGGTGCCGCACTACATTAGTTACCCTTCCAGTTTGCTTCAACGTACCTATAGCTTGGCTACTGTTGTGAACTTTTGCTGACCATTTCGTCGAGCATGTGGCGGGCCTGAAGTCCGTAAGTAATAGAAATTTCATCCTTGTCCATATTTTAATCTCCGATGCACCCTTTAAAATCCTCTGATGTTGCATATTTCTCTGCCACAGTTCAGCCTCTCCTTCATAGGCATAATATGTCAGTTTACACTTTAAATTCTCCGTTGGTTGTAATTCGTCGAAAAATCGATCGACTACCTCAACCCATTCAAGAAGATCTTTCATGTTTGATGTACCACTTAAGATGGAACATGCGATATGATCCAACGTCGGTTAGTGGTTTTTTCCGATAGTCTCCGGCCGCTGAAGAGCAATGCCACTCTTGCCCAGCTCGTCTGAAATAACCGATGTCATCTCTCTTATAGGAATGAGGGAGATCTCGTCTATAATGGGAAACATCATGCTCCAAGTTGTGATGCTGCTCATTCAATCCTTGATTTAGTTTGGAAGTAAAAGAACCAAGCTTTTGATTAAGCCTATGCAGGAATATCTGATTGGATATTCGAATCCCGAACACCGTCATGGATCTGGCCATCTTCCTAACTCATTTTAGTCATTAGAGGTGCCTAAGGGAAAACCTTGCTCTGAATACTAAATGATGTAGAACATCTACAAAGTAAATATATAAACACAAGAGCTAATCCAAGCTCTTAAATGATTTCATTCTCAAAAGAGAAAATATGATTCAAGATTGCATTCCTCCCCTTAGCTTCTAAAACTCCAACTATTTATAGGCTAAAATGTCCATTTAGGTAAAACCTAACTAAAAGGCCCCATATCTATCCAATTAATTAAAACATTGAATAAAATACTATTAATTAGCTTAAATGTGCTACATCACATTTCCCATAGCTACAGGGCGATCATGCGGTAGTGAATGAGTGTGGATTAAAGCATGCATAGGATTTACGCCGTTCGTCCGGAATTCATGTTTCCTAATGGTATGTATGTGTATCCAGAAAGGCATTCTTAAAAGGAGTTTTTTTTTATATTTTCGATAGCGTTTGCTAAGCGGAAGTAATTGTTACTTAGAGAATATAATATTCATATTATACAATACAGTTGTTGATGTATGGACACTCAAATAACGACTGTATGGATATTGCGTATGCGAAAGGATTCCATTTACACGGTAATCATTTCACATGAAAGATTGTAATCATAGCATATGCCTCTTCCGATAATTGAGGATCATAACACATTGCTAGATGCCAGTGACGATCGTTAAGTATGAAGAGTATTTTGTTAATGCACTTTATACTTACGGCCAACATATTCGAAATCCTATCAGGTCACACACAAGACCAACTCTCCGTAATTAAATTGGGTTATGCGATAACTAAACAATGATTTATTATGCTTATTCTAATGTGTTGTAGTGGAACTAATATTCATATTATTTATTTTGAATAAATAATGTTAATATTATAAATTAATATGATATATTAATTAAAAGGCATAATTAGTTAATTAAAAGATTATTTAATACAAAAAATCCTAAATCCTTAATTATTTTTATGAAAAGAGTTCATTATTCTCTACCCCAAGTAAATACCTAATCCCAACCCACTAGGCTAGGAAAGTGGCGCCACCTCTCCGTATATATGTGACGAGATGCTAAGCTCTCTTTTGTACCACTACACATCTTGCAATTCACAAGAGCGAAGAGAGTGTTTTGGGGAAGAAGAAAATGCACTATCAGTCGATCTTTCCTAATAGCAGTCGTTTGAGTATTCCGATAGGTTGTTGGTGTAGATATATATTGCCGCTCGAGGACTAACACTTGACGACTTTATGCTTAAACCATGAACCGTAAGATAAAATATGAACTTTGAATATCAGCTATTAGTCTTCTTAATCGCCTTGAAGTCTCAACACTTTATAACTCAACAAAATTCAGCTCAAATCTTGTCATTTTCAGCTCTAACATACTTAAACTTTAGCAGTTCATGAATTCGTTATAACATAAAATCCTTGACATGCATTGATCTAAAACTAAAATAACACTCAATCATTTTCTACTCTCAACGTAAAGAGCTATTATTTTACAAGATTTTACAACTTGTTGAGAATAATATCACCAAGTAGTTCATTAGTTATAATAATTTGTATTTTACCGCTTTTAGGCCTCTTATCTTATCGCCTATAAATACTTGATGTAACACTCATTATGAATATACACAATACAATTACCTTTACAAATTATCATATGGTATCGTAGACTCTCGAGATCAAAAAAAAACAAAACACAAAACCCTAGGCATCATGTCCGACGGGAAACCACCAAGCCGCCACCACTCATCCCCAACGGCTTACCAACGCTTCTTTTCCTTCGCTTACTCCTTCTTCGCAATCCGTATCACCCGCCTCACCCACAAAACTATAATCTTTCGCGGGCACAAATCGCTCCCTATCTTAAAGGCCAAGGTGTTTTTGGCTATGTTGATGGGAGTATTCCGCAGCCCACCATCCACCATTACTACCGGCGAGGAGCCGCCAGAACAACCACCACTTAATCCAGATTTCATCACGGACTCGCAACGACAACCTTATTCTTTCCACCATCACCTCTTCTCTTACCGACGAGGTCTTAATGCAGGTTTATACATCTCAATCATCCAAGGATATATGGACGGCCCTCGCAAAGACTCGCTTGTTTCACGTGAGTCGGTCCAAATTGGTCCAGCCTGCTCCGCCTTGGCTTCCTTCGCAGCGAGACACCATCGCCGCAGATTATTTTTTAAGGCAAAGCAAATTGCCGATCAATCGCCCTCGCAGTCACCCACGCCGGAGTGAGGATCTCATCGTGATACATCCTCTCCGCCTCGCCTGTAATTTGAATCCTCGTTACGATGTTATCGCTCAGCCTCTCTTATCTCTCTGATGATGTCTACTGCAATTGCTCACCGCCGAAGCTCGCCAACTTCATCATCGCCCCATTGTTGCAGCCTCGCCGCCGCTGCCTTCCTCCTCCGCCCATGCCGCAGCCAAACCGGGCCGGTCATTATGGTAATTTCGACCCCACGCCTCTTATTTTAATTATTTCGCACACCTCCACCTTATAATGTCGCTGCAATTTCTAATACTAATCGTGGACTTAGATATCGTAATGGCAATAATCGAGGTCGGGGCGTGGTGGTCGCGGGTGGTCACCGATCCTTCATCACCCCACTTTTCGCACCTTCGACCGAGCCCCGCCCAAGTGTCAAATTTAGTAAGACAGTCACACAAACCGACTTGCATCGGGCGCGATATCAATCTCGCGGCTCGCACCACGACCTCCCGCCTCCCGTGCCCCACATGCCTACGCCGCTACTCCACACCCACAAAGCTAGCCCCTACTACTCCGACCGATTGATTCCCCGACATCGAGCTACTCACCACATGACAAATAATTTTGGCAACCTCAATCTCCATTCCGAATCAGATGACGGCATTGATCGATTCATGTAGAGATGGCTCAGTTTACCTATTTCTCACTCGCTCATCCTCTATTTCTTCCCACCCCACACTTATCACTTATCTAATATACTTGTATCCCCTACCCTCACTAAAAATCTCCTTTCTGCTCAAAAATTTTCCACCGATAATTCCGCTTTGAGTTTCATGCCACCTTTTGTTGTGAAGGACTACTCGGGCAACATCCTACTTAAGGGTGTCGCCAAGGATGGACTCTACCACTTCACCTCAACCCACCGCTTCTCTTACTCAAGCTCTCTCCCGGCCCACAACTCTTCTACCACTTGGCATCGATTTACTTGGACATTGCTCCTTCCCGTTGCTCCAACAAGTCTTTCAAATGCTTTTCTTTAATGTTCCAAATAAGGCACCTACTAGTGTTTGTGCCCGTGTCAATCAAGCTAAAAGCCATCGCTTCTCTTTATACTGGATTTTACTTTAGTGCACCATTGATTTGATTTTTAGTGATGTTTGGGGTCCTTGTACCGATTTATCTACTTATGGTTCTCGTTATTATGTCGCTTTTCTTGATGATTTTACCAAGTATTTGTGGCTTTTTCCGCTTAAATTAAAATCCGACGTTGAAAAGATTTTTCCCGACTTCCTCACTTTAATTGAACGCCTTTTCTCCACTAAACTCAAAGCTTTACAATCCGATTGGGGGTGAATATCGCCACCCTCTCAAACCCTCACTACCTTAGTATTCAAAGATCGCCGCCGTGCTCCTCACACCCATGAACGAAGTCGGTGCTATTGAACGCCGCCACCGCCAAATTGTTGAAGTTGGTCTTTCTCTACTCGCCCAATCTAATCTTCCCCTTCCTTACTGGGAAGATGCCTTTATCACTGCCACCTACCTCATAAATCGCCTTCCCTCCAAAGCTATTGCCTATAAAACCCCTTATGAAATGGTCTACAATCGTCCTCCTGATTACTCCTTTCTCCGCGTCTTTGGCTGTGCTTGCTGGCCATACTTGCGCCCTTATAACCACCACAAAACTGACTATCGTTCCGCCACATGCATCTTCTTAGGTTATTCTCCAAACCATCATGGCTATAAATGTCTTGATCTCGCCACTGGTCGTCTCTATATTGCTCGACACGTCGTCTTTGATGAATCTCTCTTTCCCTACACACCAACCTCTACCCCCGTTCCCTCTACTCCTCTCACAGTCGCTCTACCCCACCTCCTCATCACCCCTCCTCCTACTTCGCCACCCGAACCCCACTCACCTCCTTCACCACACTCTACCGCACCTGAACCATCCAACACCCCCTCGGCCGAACCCTCCTCTCCTGGCCTACCCACGGCCTTGCTTCTTCCGCGCACCGCATCCAACAATCCCACCCGCATGCTCACCCGCACCCAAACCAATAAACTTAAACCGGTCCAAATGCCGACTACATTCGCTATCCTTTATCTCGGCTCTTCTTGCCACCGCTACCTTCTTTAGACCCTTCCTCCTATACCGATGCCTCTAAACATGAAATTTACGCCATGCGATGCTGGATGAGATTGATGCGCCGCTAAAAATAACACTTGGGATCTTGTGCCGCACACCCTCATATGAATATTGTTGGTAATAAGTGGGTTTACCGCATCAAACACCTTGCAGATGGTCGCCTCGAGCGCCATAAGGCACGCTTAGTTGCTAAAGGGTTTCATCTGCTGTAGGCGTGGATTATCGCGAGACCTTCACTCGTTGTTAAACCGGGCCACCATCCGCCTCGCTTCGCCTCTTGCGCCTCAGGGTTGGTCTCGCGCAAAGTTGATATACGTAATGCCTTTTTTGCATGGTCATCTCTCCGAGCCTCGCTCTACATGCAACAACCCCCTGTGGCTTCGGCCCATCCCCGACTTCCCAGATTACGCCTGCCGCTTAAAACGCAGCTTCTATGGCCTCAAGCAGTGCCTCGGCTTGGTTTTCTAGATTCATCGCGCGCGCCACGCTTGGCTTTATCGCTCTAAGGCCGACCCTCCCTATACATTTATTCTCGTGACGGGTACACGGGTTTATGTCTTTATTTACGTTGATGATATTATTATTATCGTTCGCCCTCCTCCCTTGTTGAAAGGTGTTATTCGGGCCTCACTACGCTTCTCGTGAAAGATCTTGGTGCCTTGTCTTACTTTCTTGGCATTGAAGTTCTTCCCACCGCCGACGGACTCTTTTCTCGACTCAACAGACGATATCCTACAAGCTATTACAAACAGGTATCCATGGATAAGGCTAAGCCTTGTCGACTCCTATGAGTGCCTCTACCGCTTGATTTGGGGTAACGGTCCTCCATGCTCGATCCTCGCGCTTCACCGCACCATTGTTGGTGGTCTTCAATACCTTGGTTTCACTCGCCTCGACATTGCCTTCTGCTCATAAGGTCAAGAAATACATGCACGCCCTACCGATGCGCATTGGATCGGGTCAAGCCGTATTCTTCGATATTTGAAGCACACGATTTTCGAGGGATTGTTTTTCTCTCGACTTCTCCTATTACCATCCGGCCTACTCGATTCGATTGGGCGGCCGACCGATAACCGCCGCCGCTTGGTGCTTATTGTGTCTTCTTGGGGTCAAATCTCATCACCGCGTATCAAGCAACATTTGACCGCCTCAAAGAGTAGCACCGAGGTCGAATACAAAACCTTGTCCAATATCGCCGAGATTCAATGGCTTTGCAAATTTGCTCACCGAAATGGAAGTTCCTTTATCGCCTACTCCGACTTTGGTGTGATAACATCGGGCGCTACCTATCTTGCTCATAATCCGTGTTTCATGCCCCCGCACTAAACATATCGAGATTGACTTTCACCATGTTCGCGAACTTGTTGCGCTCTAATCGCTTTACTATCTCCTTCATTACTTTCAAGGAACAACTTATGGATGTTTTAACCAAACCGCTGGTCACCGTTGTTTCATTCCATGAAGACCAATCTCCGTGTTCATCCACTTCCCACGGATCATGGGGGCGTGTTGAGAATAATATCACCAAGTAGTTCATTAGTTATAATAATTTATATTTTACCGCTTTAGGCCTCTTATCTTATCGCTTATAAATACTTGATGTAACACTCATTATGAATATACACAATACAATTACCTTTACAAATTATCATACAACTAAAATCGTAAAGGAACACAACTTTACAAACATACTAGCCTAAAATATAAGTCATCCTAGTGACACAATTAAGGAATTGGTTGAATGTCATTAATTTGAAGGTTAATGTCTAAAATACCCTTTGACTATCATTAATGCAATAGTTGTTAAGTAATGAAAAGTTGTTGAATTCCTAATAAATTGGTAAGATAGAGAGAGAGCAATAAAGTGACGCAGAATGTAGAAGACTTATATACATGACTTATAGTGTCAGCAGGATTTACTTATATTTTTCCGTAGATATCGGAGTGTAATTTGGTGATTACATATTTCAGAAGTGTTTGAGCTTATAACTTATAAATTCTCCGCAATTTTGTTTGTTCTCTTGTGTGTATAATGTGTATCACACATACTATTATTTGATGTCTTTTTGCGTAATGTATCACGTTTCCTTATTTTGTATCTTGATCATATTTTGATAGATATAATCTGCAAATTTATATCAAATTCTTTTCCTCAGGGAATTAGTACATTACAAGTATACATCTGTATAACATGTTATAAATGGTCGGTTAATATAATGATGTATGCTGATGTTAAACTTGTGTTAATGTCATTTTGAGACGCAACATGATAATAAGACATAACACATTGATACAATTGATCACACATTGATACATTTGAATACAATCAAACAAAATGAGATGCATTGACAAATACAGCATTAATCATCATGCATATTTCTCAACACAATGTAGGACAATCAACTTTATAAGGTTGATTCAAGTATAAGAGAATCAACTTTCATAAAGTTGATTATTGTACGATCGACATTCAAGAAGTTGATCGTAGAAAGTTGAATATCTCTAGCTGATATAAAATCGTGATTAATTATATAATTATCAATCTATGTTTAATTCCAAAATGTTCAATCCAATGATGTTCAAAACCTTCTTCGAGTCATCAAAATTCGTATTTTAAATATATGTGGAAAAAATGAAAAAGGTCTGATGGATATGAAAATAAAGGAATTGAAGACGAAGATAAAGACGAAAATGAAAAAATGATGATGAAGATTTTGTTAAGATGATAAATTGTTATGTAAAATGAAGATGTCGTAGATGAAGGATGAAAGAGGAAGAAAATGAAAAGATGGAGATGAAAAGGTTGTACTTTTTTTGGAGAGAAAATATGTTGTGTAATGGTATATGCGTGGTGTGTTCAGTAATAAGAAATTCAATGACCAGTATGAGCTATGAAATAAGAGTTATATTAGGCCTTGAGTGATATACCGATAAAATGTGTTGTATTAATAAAAAGGATAGATTATAGTTAATATGGAATGCAGATAAAACGTGGTCTATTAATAAAAAGGACAAATCATATTAATATGGAATGCAAATACATGATCTAGAGAAGATTCATTATTATGTGATGTAGTGATAATTGATAAGGTTATCAAATAAAAAAAGTGATAACCGATAAACTTGTTTCTTGTGATTCATTATAATATGGTGTAACGATAAACTTATATTAATATGTAATGACAAAGCAACTACGATGCAGAAATACATTCAACCTTGTGCAAATAAGAGCCTCATTTTAAATGCAGATGCTAAACAATTTAGTATACAAACCTCTGGAGTACGACTAATTTAAATGAGAGCTTTATTTGACTAATATTACTACCAGAAAGATTTACTTTACCATCAAAAGAAGGACCAATTCCCATGGATGGTATAGCATCTGATCCACTTGCACCTATAATCTTTGATGAAAATGATGATTTTCAAAGTTCCTCTGATGTGAGAATTAAGCAAGAAGTTAAGAGGCTTAAAAGATCTAGCACTTCAGAGAAGATGGATGATGTAGAAAATAAATTGTTAGTCACATCGACAAGCTAGAGAATTCAGAAGATGCAACAATTGAGGAATGCAATAAACTGTTAGATGAAATGCAAAGTATAAAAGAAAGGGACCCTCAATACTTGGCAGCTACTGGTATTTTTTGTGAAAATGATGCGTACAGGAAGCAATGGGTTAAAATGTCAGAGAAGTCAGAGGATATAAGAAAAGGCTGGATTTCGATGATGGCACGCAAATTAAATTTGATATAGTTTGATTGGTGACTTTGACTGTGGAATGTTTGATTTATTTTTTTTGAAATGTATGTTTGATTTATTTGTTATGCAACTTGTCATTGTTTAATTTTATTTTTTAGGTATTTATTTCGATGTATGAATATTCCTTTTTGGTATAAATAATTTATATTTCCTCTTGGCATTTATGTTTTCATGTTGTTGATGTTTTTTTTATCCATATCATGCAGAATGTTGAGACCCAAAAAAAAAAATCCAGAATGCTCAAGTATAAATCACTTCTCAAAGAAGTGACACTATTATTTGTGATAAAAAGATTAAAACGAAAAAAAAGCGGAAGGAGGCCGGACACAAATTCAGTGCTGTCAGGAAACAGTTACGTGAATGTGTGGAAATATTATGGTTAATATTACATTATTATTACACTCATAACATGTTACAATGTAACGTGTTACTTTTTATCAAGAGACATATTAATTGCATTGAATAAACAATTAATATGTCCTAATAGTCATAAAGTAACTATCCTTTGTCCTATTATGTAATAGCATAGACATAGCCAACTCTAGCATTTATTGTAGCCGGCTCTAGTTACTTTTACTTTACTAGCTAGGATCCTCTCTTGTAAGGATCCTCTCTTGTATCTATTTATACTCATTCTTCCAACATGAATAAACAAGTTGAAGTTTACTCTTGTGTTTATCACATTCTCAAACTCTCTTCATGGTATCGAGACTTAAAATCTCGAACCGCCGCAAATTCTCAAGACTTCGAATCAAGAATGTCTTCATTATCTCAAGCTTCTCACCTCGCTTGAGTCCCAAACTACCTCAAGCAGACTCGGGTCACCGACTCTTCATCTTACACAAATCATAGACTTGATGGCAACAACTACTTGCTATGGTCAAGGTCTATGAAAATGTACATCTCTCGACAAGGTAAGACGGGATACCGTCCGCTCTAAACCCGCCTCGCCAAGATGACCTGTGTTTTCAAGCACGGGATACTACTAATAATCAAGTCGCGACCATTCTCACAAGATCAATGACAAAAGAGATTAGTGAGAACTTTATGATGTATGATACCGCAGCGAGATCCGATAATGCCAGGGATCTTTACTCCAAGAAAGACAATACATCGTAAGTGTATGAACTTGAAGCTCAGATTCAAAATTGCGCATAGCGAGATATGTCTCAGAACTCAATACTTCAACCAATCGTTTAGGCATGGCAACACCTAGACATGTTGGAAACTCACCGAATGATGTCAAGGATGTCGCCTTTATAAGGACATTATTGAGAAAAAGAGAGTATTCAAGTTTCATCGGATCGAATCCTACTTGATGATGTTAGGGAAGAATCCTTGCAACAAAACCTCTCCCTCATTCAAATCCATGTTTGTCAAGTCAAACATGAGGAAAGCAGAGGAAAGTGATGTCGCCGAACTCCTCGCCGACAACCCCGCCGAGAGTGCTACTCCTCGCCGACCATCGTGAAGCCTCGCCGAGGTTATCGAGACCGCCAGAAGTTTCACCGATAGAATCGAAAGTTGTTCTGTGAGCACCGCAAACGCACAAATCACACCAAGGACACTTGTCGAAGCTACATGGCATGCCTAAATCCTCAAACCTACCAGGAAAGTCGTAAGGTGCATGTCCATGAAGAGGAGAATGACAACAAGTTGAATGCTCGCTTGTCGCATTCAAAGCTTTCTCACTCAACAAAAAGAAGGTAGTACTCTACCGACACGGCTACTCAAAGCAAGGTGTAAATTCTACTCTTCTATTAGTAATGAAACATGGATTGTTGATTCGGGGCCTCCTCCCATATGACTGGTAATAAAACCTCATAACTCACCTTATGCCATGTCAACAAATTCACAATGTTAAGATCTGGCCGATGGATCTATCTCTCAGGCAAAAGGTTTTGAAATGTTAAACTCACTAACAAGATATGTCTAAAGGATGTCCTATTTGTTCCAAAATTAGACCGCAATCTCATATCTCACAAGAGACTTGCAAAAGATTTAAATTGGATCGTTGTTTTTAATAAGAATCGCTGCACTTTCCAGACCCTTCTTCACAGAAGTGATCGGGAGGGCTAAACCCGCTTAGGATTGTATGTGGTCGACCTCGCCAAGATGTAAGATCAAGATCGAATCGCTCACCACCTGCACTCAAACCTTAGATAATATCATGTTATGGCATTATAGACTCAGACATCCAAGTTTTGGTTATTTGAAGTCCAGAATTCCTCGAATTATTTAAAGGATGTAATGTCAATGATCTTCAATGTGATATTTGTCAATTTGCCAAACTTACCAAATCTGTGTATGCCAAACTACCTTATTTGCCTTCCACACCTTTCACTTTAATTCATAGTGATGTACTGGGACCTTCAAGGGTAAAAAGTATAACAGAAAAAGGTGGTTTGTCACTTTCATTGATGATCATACCAGAACACATGGTCGCTTTTAATGAAGGATAAACCAAGTTGGACCGCTTTTTTCAGAATTCTACAACATGATCTCTACTCAATTTGACACTAAGATCAAGATCTTAAAGACCGATAATGCTCTTGAATACTATGAGTCTAACCTCAGAATTTCTTGATGAATAAGGGATTGTCCATATCGCTAGCCAGTGTGGAAACACCTCAACAAAACGGGTTGCCGAGAGAAAGAACAGCACCTACCGGAGATGGCTCGATCAATCATGTTCACTACCCATGTCCCAAAGTATATGTGGGGTGAAGCTATATTAATCGCCACATACTTAATCAACAGATTTCAAACAGAGTGTTAGCTTCAAAACTCCTATCCAAACCCTCCCGACCACACACTCCTCGCCTCATCTTATTTCCCAATTACCACCAAAAATCTTTGGTTGTACTCAGATTTGTTTATATCCATGCCCAACATGTATAAACTTGATCCCAAAGCTCACAAGTGCATTTTCCTAGATATGCAAAGGACAGAAAGGTTACAAGTGTTACTTCTTTCGGAAAAGAGATTTTACAATTCTATGGATGTAAAATTTTTGAAAGGACTCCCTACTACAAAGAAGTCCACTGAGGCGCCACCGATGGAAACTCGATTGAACTTGACCTAAATCCTTTCCTCAAGAAACTCTTGAACCTCAAGACTTAATCGACTCTCAAGATCCCATCGATCCTCAAGAACCTCCTCGAACTGTAGTTCATCGACCTGCAGCCTGGCCGAACCAGAGACTATCGACACTCAAAGAACCCATCGAGTCACAAACAGATCGAACCTCAAAGACCCATCGACTCTCAAAGAACCGACGCTGATGACACTCCATTGCTATCAGAAGTGGAAAGAGATCTTGCACCATCGATCACTCTATTCATAATTATCTATCCTATGATCGCTTATCACCTGCTTTTGCCATGTTTACACAGACTTGATTCTCACTCTATTCCTAAGAATATACAGAAGCTCTCCAACATGATAAGTGGTAAGGCAAACCACAAAACTGAAATGACGGCTCTCCTTGACAACCATACTGGGATCTCACCACTCTCCCACACGGAAAGAAGACAACCACCGCAAATGGTTGTTCACTATCAAGTACAATGTCGATGGTACTATTGACAAATACAAAGCTAGATCAAGCTGCAAAGGGATTCACTCAAACATATGGCCTTGACTACAAGGAAACCTTTGCACTGTGGGCAAAACTAAACACCGCAGTGGTAATCGATCTCAATTGTCATCCAACTTGATCGCCTCTACACCAATTGATATCAAGAATGCTTTCCTAAATGGTGACCTTACCGAGGAAGTCTATATGAATGTGCCTCCCGGTTTTTTCAACACTCACACTCAAGCGGAAAGTTTGCAAATTGAGGAAATCTCTATATGGCCTAAAGCAAGCCCCCCAGAGCCCGGTTTGGCAAACTCACCACCGTGGTTAAAGTCGCTGGATACCATCAATGCAACTCGGGATCACACAATGTTTATCAAAACAACAAACCGTAAAAGGTCCATTCTTATTGTCTATGTGGATGATATCATCCCCATCGGTGATGACCCGCCGAGATCCAACACTTGAAGACCCTCGCCGGCAAAAGTATTTCAAGTTAAAGATTTGGGCTACCTCAAGTACTTTCTTGGTATGGAAATAGCTAGAAATGCCAGTGGTATATCTGCTTTCACAGTAGGAAGTATGTGGCCGGACTCGCCAAGGAAATCGCATGCCGGGATGCAAACTCGTCAGATCCCCAAGAGACCCCCAAGAATACCTCGCCGCATGGTGACATTGTCGCCGTAAAGGATCAATATCAAAGACTTGTAGGAAACTCATTTATCTCGTCCCATACAAGACCCGATATTGCATACGGGCGCCACCGTTAGCCGCTTCATGCATTGCCCTACCGAGCAACATTGGGATGTCGTGGAACAGATAACCGAGGTACCAAGTCCACTCGGCCAGGGCTTACATTTCACCAAGTCTCCCGATAGATCAATCAAGCGTCTACACCGATGTCGACAATGGATGTCACATTGATGTAAGATCTACCACAAAGTTATTGCTCATATGTTCGGGGAAACCTAGTTACTTGAGAAGCAAGAAATGTACCATCAGGTCAAGCAAGCAAGGTCAAGTCGAACTCAGTGGCACTTGTACTTGGCATTTGTGAAGCTCGCGGGCTAAAAAGAGTACTCACCAAATTCAAAGAACCTCTTCAAAGAACCTATCACACTCTTGCGGACAATAATTCAAATTTTATGCATGGCAGAGGATCCACCATCATGATAAAACCAAACATGTGGACATTGACAGACACTTCCTAAGCGAGAAGATTGATGCCAAGATTATTCAACTCCAAGATAGTTCCTCAAACAGTAATGTAACGTCGATATTCTCACCAAGGCCATACCACCACTTATGCTCAAAGAGATTGAGTAGCAAACTTGGTCGTATAAACATATACAACCCAGCTTTGAGGGGGGTGGAAATATTATGGTTAATATTACATTATTATTACACTCATAACATGTTACAATGTAACGTGTTACTTTTTATCAAGAGACATATTAATTGCATTGAATAAACAATTAATATGTCCTAATAGTCATAAAGTAACTATCCTTTGTCCTATTATGTAATAAGATGTATATAGCCGACTTTAGCATTTATTGTAGCCGGCTCTAGTTATTTTTACTTTTACTAGCCAGATCCTCTCTTGTAAGGATCCTCTCTTGTATCTATTTATACTCATTCTTCCAACATGAATAAACAAGTTGAAGTTTACTCTTGTGTTTATCACATTCTCAAACTCTCTTCAGAATGAAATAATTCAAGGTAATCCAGCACACAGTAAAGAAATGCTACGAATGGAGAAAGATGTTTTCTTAACTTTGTGTGAGCATTTTCGGAGCAAAGGTTGGCTTCAAAATAGTCGTTATCTTTCGTGGAAGAAAAATGGCGATTTTTCTAACGACGTTAGACAGTGGACATTCAACTTGTGTTTTGAAAAGACGGTTCAATCATTCTACTCATACTATCCATAAATATTTTCACGAGGTGTTGCATGTCGTTTTAAAGTTCTCAAGATAGATGATTGTCCCTAATTATACACCGGTGCAAGTCGAGTGTCCAACAACGACGATTACGGTAGAATATTTCAAGGTATCATTGTATATTTTTTTTTTTCTTATAATATTGAATGCAAGCATGCAATTATTCGTAATATTGTTATTATTATTGTTGTTGATATAATTAAAGTGGATCATTTGATTCATATATCACATAATTTATCTTTCTAACAAAATGTTACTTCATAAGTGGTGCAATAGAGCACTTGATGGAACTCTCATAAAAGGTTGTACCTTCAAATAATAAAACTCCTTATAGGGGACGAGGCAAAGGTGAATGTTTTCAAAATGTTTTAGCGATATGTGACTTCAACATGATATTTACATTTATACGGGTCAAGTGGGAAGGTGTAGCACATGATTCCCGTGTTTTAACAGAGACATCGCGTGACCCAACAAATAATTTTCCAGTTCCTCCCCCAGGTATATGATCGATAATAATAATTTTATATATTTTCCAAAAATATGGAACAATATTTTATGTTTTTTTGTTTGTATTGTGTTTTTGCAGATAAGTATTACTTGTGCGATGCAGCTTATCCTCACACCAAAGGGTTTATGTCACCTTATCGTAACGTACGTTATTGGCTGTCTGATTTTCGAACGGCTCAACCAAGAACAAAGGAAGAGCTATTCAACCAGCATCATGCAAGGTTAAGAAATATCATCGAACGTGCTTTTGGTCCTAAAGTCACGTTTTCCAATTCTTAAAAGAATGCCTCCCTATCCGTTTTCAACTCAACGGGCATCGAATAGCACGCACGCAAATGATACATAATTATCTTCGCAGAAAAGTAAAGCAATGATATATGGTTTCAACAATTTGCTGTTGATGATGAAATAATGGAAAACGCTGGACACATGAATGATGATTCAATTGATCGTGATCTAGGCAGAGGTTCGCAAAATAATGACCAAGTGTTTATGATAAATTTACGTGAAGAAATTGCAACTCATATATTTAATGTTAGAACGCGTCGCAGTTAATGCGATTCTTTGTTGTGATTTTCTTATGATTATTTGACATTTTATGAATTATTAATTACATTATGTTTAAATACATATGCACGTGTTGAGAATTTGTAAATTGACATTTGTTTTGAAAAATAATAATTTTTTCACGCGCGTGAGGCGGATGGTAGCCCGAAAAGAAACATATTTTTTCAAGACAAAACCACTTATGAGTAGGAGGGGTGGGGTAAAATAGGTGGTAGGGGGGGGGTGGGATAGAGGGGGGTGGGGTGGTGGTGGTGGTGGTGGTGGGAGTGAGTGAGGCAGGGATGGGGTGGGGTGTGGTAATGAAAAATTCTAAGGGTAAAATTGTCAACTTAATAATTTTCGATATCATATTAATTATGTTATTATCAAACTAGTTAAAACCCGTGCATAATGCACGGGTCAACAAAAAAATAGAGGATGTGAAAATCAATTTGATTAAAGAAAATATGGAATATGATACATCCTGCAGTGTGCCCCCGATCACTTGCAGTGGGTAATGCCCTGCATAATAAACATTTGATAGATTTAGAGAGTTGCTTACACCTTTGAGCAAAATACTAAAGGTACATTTGGAAGTACATCTTATATCAAATTCTGAACACATCTAAAAACATAAACAACATGTTATGTTAAGTAAAAAGACCAAGATCACACATTTTATAGGAAAAGACAAAAAGACAATTTATGTACAAAAAGATAACAACACAAAACTCAGTAAAAGCCGCTTATTTATCAGACCACATCATCAACTTATAAATCTTTTTTCTATAAATATTTTCTTCATAATACATGGACTTTTTTTCAAAATCTTTATAGTGTGGATGACCACTATACATTAAAAATATAACTACACACAAAATTAAAATAAATAAAAAGAAATCTGCAGCTTTGAACCTGTTCAAGTTTTTAAAGATTTTTCTTAAAGTTTTATTGAGTCACTACTACTCCAAGTGGTGAAAACCTTTGTAAAAGCTTTCTACAAATTTTTTCACACCTCTACTGGAGATGCTCTAACATACGTAAGTCTACCATAACAAACAAAAAAATCCCTGTCCCTAACTTTTCAAAAAAAAAAAAAAACTTAACAATCTTCATCAATTTTTTCCATTGTATTAATGATATTAAAAGAGCATTTTAGTCTATTATTTTAAAATTTATGGCACTTTCACTTTTTAATTCCGTATGAAAATTTATGAAAAAGTCTGATAATTTGGGGCAGTTAGGAGTACATATCAAACAAAAAGTTCAAATAAATGAATAGAGGCAACAAGAATAATCATTGTTAAGAATAGACTGCTCATAGTAGAAACGGTAAGTCATTATGGACCTAAATACCAAAAAGGAAGGAAGAAAAGGAAAGCTTTTGCAAGAGGTTCCGATTCTCGGGAACCGCTTTTACACTCGGGCGGAGTACCACTTCCTTAAAAATAGAGAGGATATGGAACACGGGTGAAATGCTAATACATAGAAAATGTAAATAAGTAGATAACTACCTCATCGCATCAATGAAGAAAACATCGAAACTCACCTCATCCCACACATGCTAATCTTTGCGCCGCCCTTCTCCTCTCTTGAACAATGACACCTTCAAAATTGCAGTAAAGCTACTTCCTATTGAAATTTAAGAGTTCCCATTAACCAAATCATATACAAAGTACATCACCGTGTTATAAATTTTCTAACCATCACTTAACAGGATGTAAATTGTCCAGATATCTTTGTCAAACTAAATTAACATCAATGTAAAACATGTAGCCAAAGAAGGAATACCATCTTTTGTCAATTTATTCAAGAAGATCATTTGAAGACTTCACCATTGGATGCTTCCAAGACGATCAAATGTAATGAGATCGCTTTGTCAACAATTCTTCAACCTGGTGATGCTTTCAAATGATAATATAGAAACCAAAATATACCAATCGCACATTTAAAATTGACATCAATAAGACATACAAATAATTAAAAATTAGAAAATTACATTACATTTACCTTTCGTGATGAGGATGACTTAAGATTACTTTGCTACCCATCATTCAATCGCCCACCTCCTTCCCCGCCTGCCTTGCGCAAATCCCATATGTCAATTTCCTTGCTCGCTGGAGTTTGATCAAAATTGAAACAGAAATTGATAAACGGTAAGTGTATTAAATTTCGATGATTGGAAGTTTCTGAACGATTTTCTCCGATTTGTTGAGATTTGACTTGAATTTGGAAAAGGAAAATGGATATGGCAATAGAAAGTTGTGATGGGAAGTTTCAATCAAGACCGATATTCTTGAGGATTTTATTTTTTAAAACGGATCGATCTTAAGTTTTTTTTCTTTTCTTTGAGGGGAGCGATCTTAAGTTTCGAGAGAGGATTTTTCACGAATATTTTTTTTTTTTTTATTTTTTAAAGTTGATCAGGTAATGCTTTTGCAAAAATAGGTAGATAACCGGTTTTTAGCGGGTCAATCAAGTTAAATCCTCCTTTCCAATATATATATATACTAGTTTTTACTTATCATGATGCACGGCGATAAAGATTAAATATAAGTGAATCTATACTATGGATATTCAATTTTACACACATGAAAAGATAATAATTAGTTAATAGCAAATTATAAATAAAACTTCAAAGGCAGTAAATACGCATATTCCATTGTAATCAATAACATCAAATAAGATACTAATGAAATGTCAAGTTGTTCATAAGTACAACATGTTAATTTTCCATCAACTATGTTGATGGAGAGGTAATGATAATTGAGATGAATCCTCGTTGTCAAGAACTTCTATAATGTGGGCAAAAGCAAATGGCTTCCCAATAGCAAAAGATGGGTGCAAACCTCTTTTTTGGCTTCTCTTGTTGCCTTCTTAATATGTCGATACCTAATTATATGAAATGTAAGACATCAAATGAACATATGGGAAAAATGCACTATTTCATTAGCCGGAGATCTTATGTAGAGTATAAGGTAACAACAACCCACTTGCACATTATTACACCATACACCGCCAATTGAAGTACTCAAATGATGTCGAGCCTCGATGTCTCTTTCCAACTAAAATTAAATATCACATAAGGTTACCAAACATGAAAGATTAAACGCTTATCGTTCAACGCCGATAAAAAATCAAGAACGGGCTAACTAAGTTAAGCCACGCCCCAATCTCCGACAACATCTAATCAAGAACGATACTTATAACGCCATGAAACGAGCCTCAAATAAGTCGATTCTTATTAACACGAGCGGTATATGAAGCTCTATTCCGCTCATTGGATTATTCAATACTTAGAAAATTGATGGACGAATTTGCGGGAAGACAAATATCGACTCTAATTAGTTTCAAGCGGAGCCAAGAAAGAGATGCATCAAGAATGAACGAATTCTCTCGATTATACATGAGAATAGTTTTGAGGGTTACCGCAACAAATCAATAAGTATTCGTGAGTAGCAAAATCATTTTTAAATGATCACGATCGTTAAGCCAAATTCAAGAATGATTTAAGACTTACATTCATTCCAACAACTCTCGAGCGTTGAATTTCTTCCGTGAAGTAAACCATGCAAGTGAATTCTAAAGTTCAAATCCAAATAAAGTGGGTAAAGGGTCAAACAACACCATGTCGAACCATGAAATTCCACAAATCAACATGAGAAGTTAAAAATAGATCAATAAAGCAAACCAATTAGAATTAGTCAAAAATCACAATGAATCAAAAGGCATCTCCTAAAAAGTTATAACAATCAATTAAAAGTGAAGTGGTGATTTACCAAAAGCTTGTTCATTATATAGCTTAGAAAAAGGATTAACTTCAAAATTGTAAAACCATCAAAGTTGGGCTTAAATAAGAAAAGAAATTAAAAGCAATTTCCTATGGTATCCAACTATCCATAAAAGAAGCACACATCTCAGAACTCTAAAGCCTTTCACAAAGGCAAGAGCATTAAATTAATCAAACTATAAATCCTTTTACAAAGCAAAGAAGAGCTTTAAGATTCACCTCCCGAGGACATATATTTCATTTCAAACATGCATGTTGGCAAATACCCATACGAAGATGAACAAAAGTGAAGGACAACAACTACTCTTAACATGTTGGCCAAATTTAAAATAAACAACACTAATGATAGTCTTTCATGTTTGACACATTAAACCATGTTACCGTAAGTGAAAAAAACAAACGAAAAACTAACCGAAGTGAAAATATTGCACATTAAACCATGTTACCAGAAACGTCATCCATGATACAACAAAAATGAGAAAAATATTGTTACACCGAATACTCTTCAAGAGAAACAATTCAAAGACATCTTAGCATAGAAAATGTAAGGTCTCGCCTCACCGAAAAAAATCAAAACAAAAAAGGAAGACATCAACCTCTAATCCATTTCCAACTCCTTTCCTCGCCAATAATTTGAAATCTAAGAGCTTAAACATGTTTCTTAGATGTTGAAAGATGTCCTCCTTTTCAATAGCAGCTTATTGTAGATCAACATCCGCCGAAAGCATGTTGGAAAGTGTTTACTCTGCTTCGAAGTCCCACATGCTCGATTTTTCACGCATAAATATCACATATTTACAAAGGAAACTAATTAATAAACATGATTTGCAAATATGACCAAAGAATAAACTCAGAGCTAAGAAAGAGAATGTATTCTACATACATGATAATAAGACGATGGTCGGGCGTAATAGTCATGAAGACATGAACAATCTTGTAAATTTCCTGATAACAGAGTATGATCTCAAGCACATGAATCTTTCCCGCACCAGCTGAGTTTTCCACTCGCTATGGTGATCGCAGCCCCAAAATGAACCCAACCACCACCCACAACTACACTAAGAAATAAAACAAATTAGTATAGGTTAAAGATTGAGCGTGTTTGATTAATGGCTCCAAGATGTTCATTAACACTAACAAGAATATCTTATCAAATAAGATAAACAATGTAAAAATTCAAGGAGAGATAGGGGTTGAAAAGAAAAGAAAATCACCGAGCAAACGTACTCAAATGAGCCCCATTATGAATCAATCAAAAAGTGACAAATTGTCGATAATAATGGAGAAAACAGAAAACAGATCTTTTTTCCTTCACTTTCACCGTAAAATTAAGGTGAGAGTGTATGGATAAGGCCGGAAATCAAGAATTTCTATTATCAACAACAATGCAACATACCGCTTAACGGGCTCTCCGTAAATCAAGAATTTCTATTATCAACAACAATGCAACATTCGTGAGAATGGTTCTCTCGCCGCCGACGCCCGTGGAGGAACCGCAAAGGGACATGAATGAAAGGAGTAGAACAAAAAGTCATGAAAGATTTAAATGAATGATTTCAATGAAGTCTCACTGAATCTCTACAATTAGAAAATATGGAAGGTGATAAAGCAAAAATGCTTAGTCCGAAACAAAGTTTTTTTCATTAGCAAATAATTGTGTACCCATGCTCCTAAAAACATAATCAAATTCAAGTACTGGTCTCCTAATACAATATTTGCGCCGACGCTCTCGATTCATCACAAGACTCCATGTCTTCCTCACACCTCTCTCCTCAATGTCCAACTCAATCTTGTGCATATGTCATACCACCACCTACATCACCTAAAATGAGAATCAATAAATAAGACTCAAACAAATAAACACTATATCCATGAATATTACATGAATTCTCGATCAACACATAGCAGAAAGTAAGTATCAACATCCGAATCAAAACCCGTGAGTTCGATAGTTTAAACTTTAGATAAACTAAAGAACTCTTACAGAGACTAAATTTACGGAGCATTAAAAACTATACAACTAAACATTAGATTGAATATAATGAGATAATGGAAAAGAAGAAGCCCTATGAAAAGGAACAATCCGGATAAGAATCTTACATCATAAGTATTAATCAGATATTACTCACTCAAGAATCAATCCGGAATTCAGATTTATCTTCATTGACCACAACTCTCAAACCCTAATTCGTAATTTTAAATAGCTTCTCAAAGAAGATTCTCTCGAGCGGTATATCTCGCAACATCCAATTCAAAAATCTACAAATTTGATGAAAATTGGTGCACGTTATGACATAAAGACAACAAAAATGAAAACTTTTTACACGTTGAATAAGAAATGCATATCATTTTGCATCAATATTCATTGCCAAAGCATTAGCTAATATGAAGTCATGAATCAGAAGAATGTAGCATTCACTCATCAAGTAGGAAAAAGATAATGGGACAACATGAACAGAGAAAAAAAAAAAGAGGAAAAAAACTATGAAATTACTTTAGATATGAAAAAAGAAATCTCGATTTAAGGCAAATCATGATTTTAAATCATATCAATGATCAAAATGATAAATTATCAGAATTTTACCTCTTTAACTAATGAGCAATAACATTTCGGAGGAGGAAGTGTATAAATCTTGGAAGACTGATTATCCATGGGGTTTGTTGCAGATATGATGTGATCCTGAAAATACAGCTATATAAAAAGGATTTGAAATTTGAGTGATCTGATTTTCAATCGGAGATTGTTAGAAATGATCTCGATTTCAGATTTCATAGCGCCATTTGCATTTTTCTGTGGTTGCAACTAATTTAGGAAATGAGTTGTACAAAGGATGCACATGTTGATAAGAACGGGTATACATCGGTTTATTTTACGGGTTTGGTTCTTATTTCCCAGACTCCAAGTTAAATCATCCTTTAAATATATATGATATATATATATATGTATTGATCTTATTATTTTCAGTTCAGATTCAGACATTTATAAAAATGTTTTCAGCACTTTAACAAATTAAGTTACTTATAACATTTAGATTTCGTGACTTCGTGTTTTCAGATTTAACAAACTACTTCTTAAAAGTGTACTGAGGGAAAAAAATCGGTACAGTCACTTTAACGGGAAAACATTCATCGTTCAAAGTGTTAGAACCCTCTGTTTATCCGTAGAAACGCATTCCCAGTTCTTAAAACCTAAACAGAAGAAATCCCAATTTTCCCGCTAAATTCTACTCTCTCAAATTTCCTAATCATTTGTATTATTATTGCCTATAGGGTTTAGAGAGCTTAATTCGAATTACAAATCATGTACGGCGGAGATCCTCAGCACCAGCGGCCGCCTGGTCCACCATTGCCGCCTGGTCCACCGCCGCCTCAGCATCTTCAGCATCAACGTCCGCCTGTATACCAGCAGCAGCACATGCAGCAGCAGCAGCAGCACATGCAACAGCAACACCTACACCACCAACAACAGCAGCAGCAGCAGCAGCAACAGCACCTACAACAGCAGCATCCAGGTGGAAACTTCCCGAGGGGCCCACCGGGCCCACCTCCGATGATGCGGCCAACTCTTAATGCCCCGCCATCTCAACCTCCTCCTGCTGAGTATCACCACCACCCTTCTTCTGTCGCTCCACCGTCTAGTGGCCATCCTTACCCTCCTTATGATTGTAAGCTTTTGTGTTCTTGAACTCTTTCGGTTGGTTTTCATCCTGGTAAATTGTGTATTATGCCACTGCGTTACTTGAAGTAAATTGTGTTTTTTTAGGACACATATTTCCCCCCTACTTTTTATGAAATTTGGCTCTTTTGTGTAAATTGATTATGTGGTTCGTATCTATTTGATATTAATATTGCAGCATTCTGTAACGCTCAAGAGTATTATTACTTTGTGATCACTGTTAAGTTCAATAACAGAATTGGCTTCCGAGTAAGATAGGAATGACACAATTTGTTTGTGCTTTCCCTTTTAAAATGATAATTATCATGTGTTTTTTCCCCAGTAATGTGTATTGTAAGGCATCTGATCTTGTGGAGATTGGTAATGGGGCAACAACGTTGGTCTTAAGTTGAATTTTTTCTTAACTCCCCTATCCCCCTCTTCTTTTGACCTTCAAATGCTGAGTGAGAGTCTCAACGTTCGAGTTCTGATAGTTAGTAACTCAGAGGTGTTGTACCTGTTTAGATTCCCCAGAGATGTGAAGTTGTCCATACACCTTAGAGAGGATTCTTTTACTTCTTTTGGGTGTTACCTTGTCATGCCAAGCATTGATGACATTTTTTGTTGCGGAAGTATGCTCCTTAGGATTTGATATCTTAAATTTGTTATGAATGTATGTTTGAATGCCTTGTGTTGTGATAAATGCCAGGTTGGTTGAGCTGTTCTACATCTATATGTAAAATCATTTTTATATCCTAGTTCGGAAGACTTTTCCTGCCTTCCTGTGTTTACTATGACGGTGCTATGCTACATGTTGTGAGCTTGGAATCTCTTAAAACAATGACTTGAAAATGGGATGTTGTTATATTTTTTCACCTAATATTCAGTAGAATTGCGTTAAAGTACTAAAGTAGTGCTCCATTCTTAAGAGGATTCTTGGCTCCACTTTCCATTAATGCAGTCATCTCCTTCACCTACTATTGCATGTATAAATGATATCACCATGTTTACCTGGATAATGATTGCTAAGTTCACACTTGAAATTGGGATATAGTTTCTGGGTGGAGCTGGTTTATGTGGATTTGACATGACCATTCTACTGTGTGCCATCAAAAGTCTAAAGCTATGAATATACTCCCTCCGTCCCGAAATATATGGCTTTTTGCTTTTTGTTTTTGTCCCAAAATATAAGTCCTTTCAGAGACGATGGAGCACTCATTATATTTTTCTTCCTCCTACCCCTTATTCATTATCAATTCAACAACTTTGATCACTTTATTACTATTACATCAATGATAGTCGGTATTTTAGATTTATGTCCTCAAAATTTACGATTTTATTGACTTTCTTAAATTGTGTGAAAACTCTAAAAAAACCTTTTTATTTGGGATGGAGGAAGTAATAAGTTATCTGCGCGTTTGTAGTTTTATTCTTGTAATCAAATTTATGAAAGATATCAGCTTTCCTTCAAATTCATTTTTTTTTTTCTGTGTGCAGCTCAGAGTGACTTTGCCATGAAAAGAATGAGAAAGATTGGGCAAAGAAGAGCTGTAGATTATACAAGCACCATTGTGCGTTATATGCAGGTAATAACTGCTGGGTTTGTGCTGTAGATATCCCATCCTTACAGGCTATTATTTAATATTTTGGAAAAATAGTTTCTATGGAATGATAGTTACTCGAATTTTATTTTGGGACTTTAATTCAATTAAAATTTTCTGCCATTAATTTAAGTTTAATAGGCTTATTAGAATTTGGCACTAAACAAAATGGTTCTAATGAAATGATACAATCGTTCCTCCCGCTTTTGTTGAGAAGTTGACCATTGACGGGAAAATGAGAATCAATAATCATGTTCTTTTTAGCAGGAGGTTTGTTTAGTATTTGAACTTGAACTATATGAGGTTTATGTTGTATAAGGGATGTGGTAATTTGCAGTTTTTTTCCCATTTTCCAGTGTGGGCATTGGACTTGGTTGGGGACTTCCAAGGCTTTGAACGGTTAGAGCTGTTTGCAGATATGATGTTCATTTAATTCTGTGCAGATTCGTATGTGGCAACGTGGTTCAAGGGACAAGACAGTTTTGCAAGCTACCCCTGCTGCGGCTATTGATGTCAGTTGGCATACTATGAGTAGTTTCCGTGCACTTTTCTCGCCTCTTTGAACCATCCAATCACTGTTATTTTTTTCGAGTCCTTGACACCTCTCAACATGTTTCACTATCCTCTTGGCTTTGCTTTCAATAATTTCCCTTGGAAATTATGGATGGGAAGTGAAGATTGTAGTTATCGATAATGTATGTATCTTCATGATGAATATGGAGCCAACTTTTTTGTCTTTAATTGATACAGATGCTACCGCCTGTGGCTTACTTAGATAATCCGTCCACAAGTTTTGCTTCAAGTTTGTCCATACATCTCTTAACAAAACCGCTGCTCAATTAATCGCGCTGTGGTAAGTTGAAACAGAACTCATGTAGCGTTGTTAATTATTTTCATATGTTTTGAAGTAGAATTGCAACAAAGTAAATATAGTTAGTTCAGCACCTGAGGCCCCTATTAATGTCTTAAAGTGAAATGCGACATTGTTTCTAACAACGTGTCATTGAGTTCAAGTACTTCTCAAGTTTTATGTTTCTGAAGCTCCCTTTGACAAAAACTGCAGGCCTAACCCAAGTAAATAGAGCTAACATGTTCAGATCGTGAGGTCCTATAATCAATCCCCACCAATTACGTGTGGCTTTTCCTATCCCTAGGACATCTCTTGTTAATGAAAGACTCCCTTTTGATTGGTCATTTTTTCTTGAGTGTTTTTTGTTTTTTGTTTTGTTATATTGCCATGTGCGGTTTATTGATTCTTCTGTACCAACCTGAAAAATCTGCCAAAAAAACTTGTGGGTTACTTTGCAATATTTATCAATTGCCCTCTTCATGGCTATGATTTCTCTCTGTTTCTGGCTTTTTACATGTTCTCTTGCCTAATCAGTTGCTATTTTTTCTCCTGTTGAAAGTGGACTCCTAGTGGTAGGCGACTGATAACTGGATCTCAAAGTGGTGAATTTACCCTCTGGAATGGGCAGTCTTTTAACTTTGAAATGATACTACAGGTATCAGTTTCTGATTAGTTATTAATATTTTTGAACTGCATAGGATAAGTTGTCGAATTTCCTACTTGGTTTTGACTGTTCTTACCCTGCTTTTAGGCTCATGATCAAGCTGTCAGATCTATGGTATGGAGTTATAACGATAACTGGATGGTTACCGTGATGATGGTGGCGCAATCAAGTAAGAGGCCTGATCTATATCAATTTCATTTAGGAAGTACCTGCCGATGGAATTTCATATAATTTTCCATGTGTTGATGCAGGTACTGGCAAAATAATATGAATAATGTCAAAGCAAATAAAACTGCACATAAAGAATCAGTGCGCGACCTAAGGTGCGGATCCTGATTTACGATTCTCTAGTGTTTTTCTCACGTCTCTGAAATCTTTGCTAAGAATGCAAACACATTTTTTTTTTTTTTTTTGGTTTTAGTTTTTTCCCTTTTATAGATTTCCCCTTGATATTTTTTTTTTTATTCTCCTGAACCATGCACTGCACCCATTCTAGTTTTATGTTTTTCCCCATCCTTTTTTGACATGCTGCTTTGATCTGTGAGCAGGTTGCAATTTTTTTTTTTTGATAGGATGTGGTTATTGTTTCAATTTATGATTTGAAATTTGAATGGTAGTGAAGCATCTTGAAATTGAGCTTAATTGTGCATCACCATATAGTTATGTGTTGAAAACCATTTGAAATAATAGGGCAGTGTGATGCATGGTAGCATATTGTTTATGTCGGATCTAGGGAAGGGGTGGAGCATTTAGGCTTATGATACACATTCGTAACTTATCTTTTCTATAAGAGGACATGTCTAAGAATATTTATTGCGACTGTGGGAATACTAACCATGAAGCCTTGGATTTCAACAGCTTCTGCAGGACTGATTTGAAGTTCTGTTCCTGTTCTGATGACAATACTGTTAAAGTTTGGGACTTTGCTCGGTGTCAAGAGGAATGCTCTTTATCTGGTAATGTTTTTGCTGAATCAATTTTTAGGCATTTGAGGATAAATTTATTGTCCCAGTTTGTGACATGGATGTTTGTTGCTGTTATTATCTTACCCTTTTATCCCGTGAAATCCCGTTCCACCTTTGAATTTCAGTTCTCTGCCTTGATTTTCAATGTCCTCAGCTTTAAATTCCATAATGATAGAAGGCATCTACTTTGTTATACTCTGTCCAATGTACTTTATCAAATTGGTTCCTGTAGTTGATCTAGTATTGAACATGAGTTGTGGGATATTGTGATGGAACGGGAATGTGGGGTGGTATATTCATTTATGGGATATCCCTTGTAATAATTCCTTAATCTTCCATGAATCTGAAGCGTGACCTCTCCTTGAAGCTGTCTACTTTTAGGGGCCTCGCATGTGGGGTGGTTTTAACAAAGTTCTATTCAGTATGCACACACTCCATGATACTAGGTAATGTAAGGACATGGTATATGCTTTCTTGATTTGACACCGCAGTATGTTCTGAAAACATTATTCCAGTATGGAGTAAGATTTACGCATTTGGGTTTTAACCAATACCATGGGCGACTAATATTCTGTGCTAGAGAATTACTTCAAAGTTTAGCAGAATTTCAAAATACGACCGCTGCAACTTTTTATGCAATTTTTTTTGAGATTAAATCTGAATAAGTGAATTGACAAGTTTCCTGCTTATATAATTCTTGGTGAACAAGGATTTATCTCAGTTGCTGTTATATGGTGCCCTAAGAATGTTGTCTTGTATCCTTTGAACTCAGGCAGGCCATGGTTGGGATGTTAAAAGTGTTGATTGGCATCCAATGAAGTCATTGTTAGTTTCAGGTATGTGGGGTTTTTCTTCATTAGCTATTTGTTCAGTGCTTATTGGTCATTTGATACAGTTAAATGATGCATATGTCGTGGCTTCTCTTAGGTGGGAAAGACAGCCTGGTTAAACTTTGGGATGCGAAATCGGGGAAGGAGCTTTGCTCATTGTCGGTGGACGTATTTTTATTTGTCAATCTGTGTATATTGGCTCATTAATTACTGAATTCCCTTTTCTTTTGTATGCGTTTAAGCATTTTGTTCCTTGTTGCAGTCATGGACATAAACAAATTGTGCTTTCTGTAAAATGGAATCAGAATGGGAACTGGCTTTTGACTGCTTCCAAGGATCAAAGTATCAAGGTTGAATGGTTGATAGAACTCTTCGTACTATTATCATTATCTTTCCAAGTTAATGGTTTTTGTTGTAACTGCCTTGTTAACCCTTCCATATGAAGACAATGAAAAGGTCTTTCTTTCTGTAGGGTTTACTCATTATGTTGGTGTCATTTCCTATTTACAGCTTTATGACATAAGGGCTATGAAGGAGCTTGGATCCTTTCGAGGGCATCGGAAAGATGTCACTGGTAAGCTTATAAAGTGTTTGATAAAGTTGGCTGGATTTGTATCCTGTGGAGTTGGTTTGAGATTGTCATCCAATAATTTGATTCTCCCTTTGATGATTTATAATTTTATCTTTTTCTGGTGCAATATTCAAACATACATATGCTTATTATTCAGCCTACTTAATTTCTTAAACCTTATGTTATTCTTTACATGCGGATGATCTTGGTCTTACCTTGATCTATTTTTCTAAGTTGCAGCAAGCGAGTCAGTAAGAAGCTTAATCATACATTTGCTAGGATATGGAAACCTTTTTCCCTTATTCAACATCCCAGAGGCACCTCTTTAGGATTTTTTATTTTATTTTTTGTAAATGCTGTCACCTTGTTGCTTGAATTTGGAAACACTCAATACCAAGTATGGCTGGTATTAAATAAACTAAATGTATGATGTCAAGCCTGAATAAAGCAACCCTCAGTACCTTTCTGTTCCTCGCGTCCATGCATCGGTGCGCACTGACATTGTCGGTAAACGCAACAACCAATGTCCATGCTTCTGTGCTTTAAAGCCCACATTAGATGTACAAAAGAAACTATGTGTCGTACCTATATCATATCTCTCATCAACCAGCATACTTCTGAACCATTGGATTATTTTTTGTAGTCATTTTAGAGAGACTGCCCATAGACCATAGTGGTAAATATATCATTTTACAAATCATAGATAACAATATCTATTAGGATTTTCTTATTTTAATTTTTATTATAATTATTGTAGAAAAGATAGGAGGAAACTAAGTATTATTGCTTAAAAAGCCTTATGAGACCATAAGGAGTGATTACAATATAAAGGAAAACCTCCAACGGCAGGATACACTGTTCCAACGGTTATGAACAGTGTATCCTAGCCAAAAACAGAGAAAAGACAAAAACAAGGAAAAGGTCCCTAAGAAAAAGGAGAATAAGCTATACTAAACTATTTTACAACATAACAGCAGATATATAGCCTATATTTTAACACCCCTCCTCAAGCTTGATTGTGGATAGAGTAACAACCTAGCTTGCTTCTCATCTTGATAAATATAGGTAGAAAGCAGACTTTTTAGTGAAAATATCACCAATTTTGATCTTGAGAAGGTATGAACTCAATGTTGATATCTTGATTTTCAACCTTTTCCTTGATAAAGTGTCTATCAATATCTATGTGTTTGGACTCGCATGGTGAACATGATTCTCGAGACATGTTTATAGCAGTATACATTATCACAAGATAAGAGAATAGGATGATCTTTCTTGATGTGTAGATGAGCCGTAATCTTTGAAGCCACAACTCTTCACAAATCCCTAGGCAAGTGGCCCTTAATTCCGCCTCTGACCGCTTCAGAGACCACAGTTGCTTCTTGCTTCTCCAGTAGTGAGATTACCCCAAAAATAGGAGCAAGAACTAGAGAGTAGACCTCTCTATCAATAAATGATCCCGCCACCAAGATCAGTATAAACTTGGATTTTTCTTTCTGTTGATTTCTTGAAAAGAAGGCCTTGACCAAAGATCCCTTTTAGTACCTCAACATCCTATGCACAATATCAAGGTGTTCTTGGCAAGGATGATGCATGAACCGACTCACCGGACTAACAAAGCATAGCAAATGTCTGGTCTGGTATGGGCCAAGTAAATAAGCTTTCCCACCAGGCTTTGGTATTGGCCACCATTCACAGGAGGAGATTTGCTTTCCTTTTCCAACTTCATCCCTGGGTCAATAGGGGTGGAAGAAGGCTTGCAGTCAAGCATCCCAGTTTGAGTAAGAAGATCAGTAATATACTTCCTCTGAGAGATGAAGATCCCCTCCTGAGACCTGGCCACTTCCATTCCAAGGAAGTATTTCATTTGGCCAAGGTCTTTAACCTCAAACTCTTTAGCAAGTGAACACCTTTAGTGAAAGAATTCCAGGGGTATCATCACTAGTGATGATAATGTCATCTACATAGACAATAAGGATGACCCTTTTTCCAGTAGGTGAAACCTTGGTAAACATAGTATGATCAGATTGGCCTTGCCTGAATCCAAGGCTTTTAATCACTTTGGTAAACCTACCAAACCAGGCTCTAAGAGACTGCTTTAGTCCATAGAGAGCTTTGTGCAATTTGCACACTTTGTTTTCTGCCCCTGGATAGTCAATTCCAGGAGGCAACTTTAAGTAGACTTCCTCTTTTAGGTCACCATTTGGGAAGGCATTCTTCACATCAAGTTGGTGCAAGGGCCAATCCTGGTTCACAGCAATAGACAGGAGCACCCTTATGGTGTTTAGCTTTGCCACTGGTGCAAAGGTCTCCTGATAGTCTATGCCATGGGTCTGGGTGTAACCCCTAGCAACCAACCTGGTTTTATGCCTACATATGGTTCCATCAGAGTTAAATTTCAGTGAAAAAATCCACTTGCACCCAACAGTCTTCTTTCCCTTGGGAAGAGGAGTTAGGGTCCAAGTATGATTATCATTTAGAGCTTGCAATTCATCATGAACAGCCTTTTTCCTTTCAGGGACCTCAAGGGCTTCCTGAATAGATACAGGAATATGATGCTTGTCCAAGTTTTGTACAAACACTTGGTAGGAACTAGATAGGTTCTCTGTAGTTAAAAGATTATACAGAGGGTACCGAGTACAGGTTCTAGTCCCCTTTCTCACAGCAATGGGTCTATCATCATAGTTCACAGTGCTTACAGATTTATCAGGGGAATCTGAGGTAGCAACATCCTCAGATTGATGTTGATCCTCTTGAGGATCAAGATTATGCATGTTTCTTCCGGAATAAACCCGCTTGTCTTTGGAGGTCTTGGACACAAAGATCCTCTTCGGGACTCGAGTTGAAGTAGGATGAGTATTATCGAGGTAATTACTTCCTCTTGATTTGTACTTCCCATATCCAAAGAACTAAGTGGTATTAGGACTCATCTCCCATCCTTGAGAGGAGGATATATAGTCCCTGGTTCGGGACTTTTTCGATCAAAGAAGTGGCTTATCTTCAAAGAAGGTAACATCCATGGAGTTAATGAACTCCCTGGTTTGAGGACGATGAGCATTTGTACCCCTTTGTCTAGGTGAGTACCCAATAAAGACACACTAGAGTGCCTTAGGCTCAAGTTTAGTTCTATGGTGAATATGCACAAACACAAGACACCCAAAGACCTTAGGAGGAAGGTTTTGGATCAAGTGTCTAGATGGTAAACTTTTCCGATGTAACATCAACAAAGTGGTTTTAAACTTCAACACCCTGAAGGCATCCTATTAATCGATCGGTGGCGGTCAGGATGACCTCTCCCAGAAATGCTTTGGCACTGCATGGCAAACATGGGAGGCCCTTGCGATATCAAGCGAGATGCCTGCTTTTTCCTTTCACCACCCCATTTTGTTGGGGGTGTCAACACAGGAGTTAGGTGAATTATACCCTTCTCCCTAAAGAATTTTCCAAGTTGTTTTTCAAGATATTCGATCCATTATCGATTTCAGAGATCTTGATATCGAGATCAAAGCGTGTTTTGATCATGTTATAAAAGTTCATGAATATAGGACCGACTTCACTTCTCCTTCATTAAGAACACCCAAAGAAAGTCTCGTGTGATCATCAATGAAGGTGATAAACCATCTTGTACCGGTGATATTCTTGGCCTTGGAAGGTCCCCACATATCACCGTGTATAAGGTGCAAGTGCTTAGAAGGAGTATGAGACTTGGAGTGATACACATACCCTACATTGTTTAGCCATACAACAAACTTCACATTGAAATTGAGAGACATTTTTATTAATGAACAAACGAGGCATGAGCCTCTTCAAATACAGAAAATTGGGGTGACCCAATCTGTAGTGCCATAGAACAATTTTGTCACTACAATTGTTCAAACCAGAATCGACACACAAGCGAGTTTGATCATTCTCGAATCACATAAAGCAAAGCAAAGATGTAGAGACCCGGAAGTTGCACTAGCATTGCCAATCATCTTCCCTGAGTTGGTCTCTGTAAAACACACTTGTTTTCATGAAAAACGACCGAGATGTTCTGTCTCTTGGTCAATTTGTTCACAGACAAGAGATTACAGGACAGATTTGGGACATAGAGCACCTGATCAAGGATGATATTCCTTGAAAAACTGATGGATCCTACCCCATGAACTCTGGAGGTAGATCCTTCTGCAATTTTCACAAACCTTTCCTGTTTACAGGGAATAAGAGAGTGAAACAGCCTCCTATTCCCAGTCATATGTTCAGAGGCACCAGAATTAGCAATCCATTGTTGTGGACCATGGTCAGAAATAGTATAAGATAGAGAAGTTTTACCAGAATGAGCAACAGAAGCTGTTGAAGTTGTGGATGGAGTGGCAGAGTTAGGAGCAGATTGCATGAGTCTCCTTAGAACTTCCATTTGTTCATGAGAGAAAGCAGGTGCCTCCCTAGGTGCACCCTCACTCATATGAGCAGATGGGAGGCCTTGAGGCTCCTTTCCAGCCCTATTTCTGGGTTTCCAATCAGCAGGCTTTCCATAAAGCTTCCATCATGAATCTTTTTGATGGCCAACTTTCTTGCAATTATCACAAAAGGGCCTCTCCTTCTTGTTCCTTGGAGGTGGGCCACCTTTTGAGAGAAGGGCAGAGGCAGAGACTTCAGATTGAACTGAGGGTTGGTGGGGTTGAGTTCCTAGCATCAGTGTTCTCCTACTCTCCTCATGTTTGACTTCTGAAAAAGAAGATTTGAGGCCACGTAGGGGAGATTTGCCAAGAATCCTACCCCGCACATCATCAAGACTAGGGCTTAGACCCATAAGGAAAGTAAAGACCCTGTCATTTTCAGTATTGTCCTTGTGGATTTTTGCATCAGCAGTGCATTTCCATTTGTAATCACTGAAAAGATCAAGTTGTTGTCATATTTTGTTCAACTGATTGTAGTACTGAGTGACTTCTTGATCCCCTTGCCTTAGATCCTTCAATTTTGACTTTAGATCATAGATGGCTGAAGTATTGTCCTTCTTGGAGTGGAGATCATGGACAGCAGACCAGATTTCTGCAGCAGAATTGTAGAACATGAAGTTCTCACTTTGCTCCTTGGTCATAGACCCCACAAGCCATGACATAGTCACATTGTTCTCAGCCTTCCATTGCCTTAGTTGAGGATCATTAGCAGGAGGCTCAGTGATTTCTCCAGTTAAATACCCCTCTCTGCTCTTTCCAGCGATGAACATGAGCAGAGATCTGGACCACAGATGGTAATTGTTACCATCGAACCTGTGGTTAGTAAGAAGATGGGAGTTATAATTGCTACCCCCTTGATTGAGAGAAGCTCCAGTTGAAGCTGGAGTTACATCAGAGGAATCAGCACTAGATGCCATTTTTGTGGTTTTTTGAAAAAACTCAGAAAAATGGGATTGAGGAAGAAGATGAAGATTTTAAGCACAAGGCTCTGCTACCATGTAGAAAAGATAGGAGGAAAATAAGTATTATTGCTTAAAAAGCCTTATGAGACCATAAGGAGTGATTACAATATAAAGGAAAACCTCCAACGATAGGATACACTGTTCCAACGGTTATGAACAGTGTATCCTGGCCAAAAACAGAGAAAAGACAAAAACAAGGAAAAGGTCCCTAAAAAACACCATTAGGTCCCTAAGAAAAAGGAGAATAAGCTATACTAAACTATTATACAACATAACAGCAGATATATAGCCTATATTTTAACAATTACTTCCCCCTAAAAAATGGAAGTGTTATTTGATAACAGACACAAACAATATACTGGGCTTGAATAACTTGATCCCATTCTCTTCTATTCATTACTTTATATAGATTACAACCACAACATAAACATTAAAAAACATAATCCTATAGGGAATAGGATACTACTCTTAGACTGACTTACTACTAACCGACTTATAATGTATGACTAGATAGTAGACACGGTAGCACACACTAGCCACAATACTAACTTACATTTATTCTGACACTCCCCCTCAACTTGGAGCATTGATATCTAACATGCCCAATTTGGAACAAACAAATTCAAGACGACTCCCAGTTAACGCTTGTAGACACATCTGCCATCTGATCCCCGAACATACGAATGGAGTACAAATCTCTTCAGCCATGATCTTGTCTCTACCAAGTGACAATCCACTTCAATGTGCTTTGCCCTATTAGGGAACACATGGTTGGAGGCAATATATATTGCTGCTTGGCTATTACAATGCAGTGGCACTGACCCTTCTATAGTCTGCAAGAAAATGTTTGATCTATGTCAACTCACTACACGTGTGTGCCATGGCTTTGTATTATGCCTCTGCACTAGATCTCGATACTATAGTCTGCTTCTTGTATTTCCAGGTTATCAGATTCCCACCTAGGAATGTGCAATAGCCTGTTGTGGACTTCTATCTGATGGTGAACCAGCCCAATCAGCATCAGTGTACCTCTCTACTCTCAAATGTCCATTCGGTCTGAATATAATGCCAAGGTCAGGGCTTCATTTTGGATACCCCAAAATTCTTGTCAGTTGTCATTGCATCGTAGTGAGGCTTTCTCAGACATTCTAGAGATTGACTCACCACAGTAACTGCACAAGAAATGTCTGGTATGATAATAGTCAAGTAGTTGAGTTTAACAACCATTTTTCTATACTGCCTGGGGTTCTCTAGAATTTCACCTTCTGTTCTGTAACATTTTCTGATTTGGATCCAGAGGAGTATCTAGTGGTCTTCCCACGAGCATACCTGTCTCGCTTAAAAGGTCAAGGACATACTTTCTTTAACATAACATAATGCCTTTCTGTGATTGGCAACCTCAATACCAAGGAAATCATGTAAATATCCCAGATCCTTTCCTTAGTGTGAAATTCACTGCTAAGGAACTGATTTAATCAAATATTGCCATCTTCATCATCTTTAGTAATTACAATATCATCTTTATACAATAAAAATACATAGCCTGATTCAATTTTCATATGAAAGATGGAGAAGTCAGTTTGACAACTTTTCATCCCAAACATGTTTACCATGTCCGAGAATTTCCCAAGTCATGCACATTGGGACTGTTTAAGCCCATATTTCAGTAATCTGCAAGAAACAATCCTTGGTGGTTGCTCCATGTAAACTTCATGCAAGCCGCAAAGGAGAAACACATTTTTGACGTCTAGTTGCGACAATAGAGATTAGGATGCAAATTGATGGCCTCTTAGCGACCAGAGAGAAAGTCTTCTAATACTCTAACCCATAAGTTTGGGTGTAACCTTTCGCAACCAATCTTGCCTTATTTAACCTTGTAAACCCATCGACAACCCACCATCTGTTTACCTGGTGGTAATGGGACCCAACTCCCACATACTATTTTCAACTTTTCATGAAGAGTATGCATTTCCTTCTTCATTCTCTCTCTCCAATTCTCATTGGGTAATGCCTCCTGTAGGTTATAGGGATTTGATTGATGTGGAGTGACATAATCATCAATCGGGTGTTTGGTGACACATGATCGAGTTCCTTTGCGTAACGCAATAGGTAGTTGATCATCAGATGGCTCAGGGCCCCCAAAAGAGTTGTTTCCGAGTTATGAGTAATGGGAATACGTGGTCTGCGAGTATACACTTGTGTACTCGGGGGAAGAGGATCAGGTGGATCAGGTACAGGAATGGAAGCATGTATTTCCAAAGGTTCTAAGTATGGAACAGTATCTATTTTTGGGGCATTTTGGCTGGACTTGGTGCCTTCTTTAAGAAAGGCTATATCTTGAATATGTGTAGTTTAGTATGGTGTTATTTCAGAGAAGGTGACATTGGCTGAAGTTTAATATTGACGTGACGCTGGACTATAACACTTGTATCCTTTATGAGTGCATGAATAACCCAAAAAGTTACACTTATTTGCCCGAGGATGAAAGTTATCAAATCAAAGGCCTAAGTTATAGACATAACTCACACATCCAAATATTTTTGGTAGAAGAAGGAACGATGGACTCTTTCTTTGGGAAAAGAACGGAGAAAGGAGACTCATCATTCAATGTTTTAGTTGGCATTTTATTTATAAGGTAACATGAGGTAGAACATCACTCCAAAAATGTTCAAGGAGACTCGTGTATAATTAATGTCCGTGCAACATCAATAAGACCAAGACTGATAGATAATGTCCGTGCAACATCAATAAGACCAAGACTTATTACTTTTTGCTACTCCATTTTGTTGTGGAGTATAATGAGACCAAGACTGATAGATAATGCCATCGATATTGAGAAACTCATAAAATTGACTTTTATATTCCTTTGGCTTTATCTGTACTGTCCATACGGACTTGACAGTCAAATTGAGTTTGAATTTGCTGTTGATATACTCCCCCTGTTCCTTTTTATTTGAGTGAGCCTTCAGAATTACACATATTAAGGAAGTAGCTTAATGCTTTGACTTTAACAATAAAATGACTAAAAGCCCCTTGGATGTAATTAATGGCATCTTCTTCTTCATCACTTACCTAGCAATAAATAAGGGTATGGTGGGAAATGATGCTTTGGAAATTGAACTACATCAAATGAAAAGGAACAAATAATTTTAGCAAGTGCATCAATTAAAAAGGAACGTAGGGAATTTCTTAATGCTAGAAATATCTTAAACTGTGATAACTACATTTTTGGTAGAAGAGGGAATGATGAGCTCTTTGGGAAAAGAACGGAGAAAGGAAACTCATAATTCAAGGTTTTAGTGGGCATTCTGTTTATAAGGAAACATGAGGTAAGAAATTTACTCCAAAAATGTTTAGGCTTTCATGTGTTTCATTAATGTCCGTGCAATATCATTTAGGTGATGGTTCTTACGTTCGGCTACTCCATTTTGTTGTGGAGTATAAGGTCACGAAGGCTGATGGATAATGCGTGGGTAGTGGGAAACTCAGAAAATTGACTTTTATATTCCTTGGCATTATCTGTAAGGACCATACGGACTTTACAGCTAAACTGAGTTTGAATTTCTTGTTGAAATATCTTAAAGCAAGAAATTATTTCAGTTCGTGATACGAGAGTAATCATCAACAAAGGTAACACAGTACCGAATTTTATTGAGAACTTATATGGTAATGACCTCATACATCAGAATGGACTAACTCGAAGGGGGACTGCATTTGTTTATGAGTAACTTTAAAAGGATGACCTACAATGTTTACTCAATCGACACGTTTCACATCGTAAAGACTCTATGTGTGAAATGCCATCAACTAGTTTCTTCAAAATTTGGAGGGATGATTGTCCTAGTCGAGAATTCTAATGAATTGGAGTTGTACTTGCTTGAAGGGCAGCCAGACATGTACTAGGATCATCAAAAAGATATAAACCTCAGCTCTCATGACCCGTACCAATCTTCTTCCTCGTCTGGAGATCCTGTAAAATGTACATCACAAGAATCGGGAAGAACGTAAGTGAACAATTTAGATCTGTTGTGATTTTTACAGACTGATAACAAGCTGAAAGGAAATTTAGGGACCTGAAGAGTAGAGGAAATGCAAATATCAGAATTTAAGCATATTTTATTAACACTAGAAACTTTGGCTGATGACCCATTCGCAAGGGTTACTTAATTCAGGATCAAGCAATGATTTGTAATTGGATAAATGCTCAGTTGAACCTGTTGTTCTGTGGCTCCGGAATCTAGGATCCACTTCTTCAGTTTAGAGCAGTACTATGCTGTTGAACCAGATTAGATGTTGTAGAAGGCAGAATTTCTATTTCTGTTCGGTTAATCTCTTGTTTTCTTCTCGAGATAACACCCATTCGCAAGGGTTACGAATTCAGGTTCAAGCAAAGATTTATAATTGGACAATGCTGAGTTGAACCTGTTGTGCTGTGGCTCCAGAATCTAGGATCCACTTCTTCAGTTTAGAGCAGTACTACCAGATTAGATGTTGTGGAAGGCTGAATTTCTACTTTCCGTCCGGTTAATCTCTTGTTTTCTTCTCGAGATAACACCACCTTAACACGAGATACAGATCTGTGCATCATCTTGTCTCCAAGAACTTGCTCGTGGATCATTTTTTTCTGGTTTATTACAAACTGAATGATGATCCATGTCTTTTTCAGTAAAGAAAATCTCAACAGAGCGTGACCATAGTGTATAAATCTAACCGTTCAACCTTATGATCGCTGGAAGGTATTTGCGGTTGTTGATGGATTGAACAGGCCGGTTGACTTGCCGTTAGGCTTCTATACCATGTTGGATTCTGACATGGTGAACTACTAGGTTAATACGACCTAGGGTTTAATTAGAATAGAAACTTGGCTCTGATACCATGTTATTCAATAAAAGACAGCTATTTATCAGGATGGAATAACTTGATCCCGTTCTCTTTCATTCATTACTTTATATAGAGAGTACAACCACAAGATAACATGAAAAACAGAATCCTAGGATTAGATTACTACTCTTAGACTGACTTACTGACTGATTTATAGCTTATGACTAGATACGGCAGCACACATTAACCACAATACTAACTTATATTTATTTCTAACAGAAAAATCTATTTTACCAAGATTGTAACAATGTAGCGTGTCTTTAAAAGAAAAGCTGTAAAAGAATACTGACATTGAGGACAACAATGATGTGAGGTATGGAATACGATGACAACTGTGATATGTCTTGCATCGTAGTATATCAACTTCACATCTGGAGAGTAACTTCTCTCTATTTTCAGGTAGTATAGGTAATTATTAACTTTCTACTTCCTTTATCTTTTAAGTATCTTTTATGTCTCTTAGCCTGGCTCTGCAAGTAACCTCTTCAGCTTCTTGTGTTGGCTCTTCCAAAATTTTAATCATTTAAATTGTGCAGCTCTAATGCTTAATCTATTCACTCATTTTTTTGACGGGGTTCTACCTTGACAGCATTGGCATGGCATCCATTTCATGAAGAGTATTTTGTTAGTGGGAGTTATGATGGATCAATTTTCCATTGGCTTGTTGAGTAAGTCCTCTACTCTTGCTTTCCTTCCTGTTTCTTCCCCATGACTTCAGTAAGGTTTGTATGATAATTCTTGACCGTGGAGATTTTCTGTCAAGTGTGCTGGAACCTAGTATATCTGAGCTTTGCGACCTGGTTAGATGTGTGTCCATGATTATTTAGCCCCTTTTGTGTATGGATTATCCATAGTTAAGGCGATCTTCTTGGCGACGCCTAGGCGAGAGGCAAACTGGTGGCGCTTTCTTCCCGCCTTTTTCTCGGGTTGCATGACCATAAAGCTTTGACGATTTTTCTTCAACCAAAGATGGTAAATCCGAGGCTTTTGCTGAACTCATGTTTGATTAGATGGGCCACTACTCACCTCACTAGCCATGGCGGCTCCAAGATACATTTTTGATCTAGGGTTTTAGGGGACCCTAGCTTTGATACCATGTGAGAAATAGGAATGGAAAACAAGAATCTTTTTATTATATTTCTTATTCAAATACAACACCGATCCAGCATATATATAGTCATTAGGCTGAGAGTCTTACCTCCTTACAACTTAAATTCAGGGATTACAATCACATAAAAATGGAACAGAATAACAGAATAAAACCGCACTTACGGCTCCTTATTTGACATTAACCATAACACATTAATTATAACAGAAAGACCAAAATACCCCTCATTCTTCACAAAGTTGCATCCACGATTGAGCCCAAGAGAGGAGGAAATGCCACCTATTCCTCATCTGCTCTACTGGTGTCACGAAGATTAAATGGGGCCAATTATCTGGAATGGTCCCAGACAATGAAATTGGCCATTGAAGGCAGAGGAAAGCTCACAGGAGAATCCAAGATGCCAGGACTGAATGTTCCCAAACTTGGATCTTGGAAGTCAGAAAAATCTAACAATGGCATGGCTCATTAATTCCATGGAGCCGACCATTGCTAGACTCCACATGTTTCTTCCAACAACAAAGGATATTTGGGAGGCTGTGAGAGATGTACCCAGACCATGAGAACTCCTCATAGATCTATGATTTGAAAACCAGACTCTGGAATCTCGCAGAGAACTAGAGGCGTGACCACATATTATAATGAGATAGTCATCCTATGGCAGGAGTTGGATATCTGCCATGAAGACTGCTGGGAATGCTCTGTATATAGCACCAAATTCAAGAAGAGGGAAGAGAATGAGAGGGTGTACTCATTCTTAGCAGGCCTGGATCAAAGTCTGGATGAGGTTTGGGGGAGGAATCTGGGAGGATCACCCTTACCATCCCTTAGGGAAGACTTGTGTGAAGTAAGAAGAGAGGAATCCAAAAGGAAAGTAATTACCATAACAAAAACCCAGAAACCACAATAGGGACTTCATCCTTAGTGTCTGCCAGAGAAGACAACAGGAATAGAAAGCAAAAACCTTGGTGTTGATTATCCTATGCAGCCATAACTGGGATGTGACCACATATTATAATGAGATAGTCAGCCTATGGAAGGAGTTGGATACCTGCCATGATGACAGCTGGGAATGCTCTGCAGATAGCACCAAATTCAAGAAGAGGAGGAGAATGAGAGGGTGTACTCATTCTTAGCAGGTCTGGATCAAAGTCTGGATGAGGTTTGTGGGAGGATTCTGGGAATATCACCCTTACCATCCCTTAGGGAGGTCTTCTGTGAAGAAGAGAGGAATCCAGAAGGAAAGTAATGACCATAACAAAAAACCCAGAAATCACAATGGAGACTTTAGCCTTAGTGGCTGCCAGAGGAGACAACAAGAATAGAAAGAAAAAACCTTGGTGCTGATTATCCTATGCAGCCATAGCTGGGAAAGGATCTGTTAGCATTTCACCTTCTCTTACCCTTCATAGAGCTTTCCATGTTCCTAAATTATCTTGTAACCTAGTATTTGTTTGCAAGTTAGCCTCAAAGACTAACTGAAATCTAATATTTTCCCCTGTTGATTGTAAGTTCCAGGAGGTGAATTTGGGAAGGAGATCGGGAATGCTAAAATGCAAGATGGTCTCTACATTCGGAGGAAAGAGATATTATCAGATCTGAGGCTGACTCTGGATTTAAGTGCTACAACACATTAATTATGTCCATTAATGAAACCATGACGTGGCATGCTAGTCTAGGTCATCCCAGCTTTAGTTGTTTGCAAAAATTGTTTCCCGAACTTTTCATTAATAAAAAGTTGTCTGATTTTCAATGTGGAGTGGGTGAGGTATCCAAGCACAAAAGAAGTACCTATAGCATTCAACCCTACAAACCCACCAAACCATTCACTTTCATTCATAGTGATGTTCGGGGTTCCTCAAGACATCAAACCGTGAATGGAAAGAGATGGATTGTGTGATTTATAGATGATCACACACGTTTAACTTGGGTTTACTTGTTAAACGAGAAATCAGAAGTTAAAAATGCCTTCATACAGTTCTATAATATGATAAGACCCAGTTCCATACTCATGTTGAAAATCTGTAAACATATAATGATACTGAGAACTACAAGGGCCTTTTACAAGATTTTTTGTCAGCAGAGAGGGTCATACACCCAACCTCTTGTGTCAACACACCACAACAAAATGGTGTTTCTGAGAGAAAGAATAGGCACTTGAGCTGGTGAGATCCCTTATGCTAGCCTCTAAACGTCCTAAATATTTTTGGGGAGTGGCCCTATTGATTGGAGTGTATCTGATCAATAGGCTTCCCTCCAGAACTTTTAACTTTGAGAAACCCATTGATGAACTTTAAAGACATTTTCCCAACACTAGACTGGTTCAAAACTTGCCTCTAAAAGTGTTCGGATGTGTGGCATTCACACAAACATACAATCAGGCAAAGCTAGATCCAAGATCTACCAAGTGTGTGAGGATACATAGTTTCTCACAAACTTTCATTGATCCTTGATTCGAAAGCGAGAGGATACATAGTTTCCTGACATTTCTACATAGGATCATCAATATTCACAAATGTTGGAAAGTTATTGCCTGGCATGGTCAGACGATGCCTAGATGTCGCCTAGTCGACCAGGCGATCCCTCTTTGTCTTGGCATCGCTTAGCACTTTAACAACTATGGGATTATCAGATCTTTTTGGTAACATTGCTCCTTTTGCGAGATAATTGTAAGATCTTTAGAGTTAGGTGCTTCCGGAGAGGCTGAGATTGGAAGAATGTCAAGTTCATTTTTCTATAGCTTGGTCATGGTTTCTAGTGGCTTAATATCAGTAGCCAAAGTGAAGTATATTTAAAACATAACGTTCGGCTATCATTTTCTTTTTGAATCATTGTGGCCAAGCACCTTCTCAGAAATGGATAAAAGGAAATATGGAAGGCTTCTTCCATTGGTTTTGATTTTTATTTTTGTAAATGATTCTTCCATTTGAGCAATATTTTTGGCCTTCCATTATCTGATGTTGCTATTATGACGGGAATAAAATACTGGAAATTTGCTGAAAAGTTTTCTGTATCCTCGAACTATACTTAAAGGGAAGCTGCTTTCCTTGGAATAGGCCCCAAACCTTTTTCTGTGCTAACCGTACCTAAAGTACTAAGAATTGGGGTTTTCAGGACTTCTCAAGGATTCTATGCTGAGTTGTTAGTCCAAACCTTTCGTTGTTTAATCCCTCAGGCTGGTTCACATAATGAACTTTGGAAAGTTCAACTTCTTTTTGTATTCTAGAATAGCTTTAGCACTATGGATGCATTTCTTGACTTACTTGACAAAGAGAAAATGAGCTGCTTATGATGCAAAATTTATCTGCTTGTACCCTTCTGTGTTGTTTTGTTCTAACCCTATATTGGTAGTTGGGCTGTAGTCATGTGCTGTTCTAGGGGTTGTGGCAAATCTATGAAGAGAAAGAAAAGTTGTAGAAGCGTGTATCTTCATGAGCGGCTTCTACTTTGTTGACATCGTGCATGTTCTATCTTTAACAATAAGACGTACTGCTACAATTTCTCAAAATCTTATTAGTAAATCTATGTGGACAGGCATGAAACTCCTCAGGTTGAAATTGCTAATGCTCATGATAACAGTGTTTGGGACCTTGCTTGGCATCCTAGTGGCTACCTTCTTTGCAGGTAAAATAGTTTTCCAAATGTTATATACTGATGCACATCTTCTCGTAATTGCTTTTGCTTGTCTTATTGCACTTGGAATCTCAATAGTATGACATAATTGAAGGGACTTGGTGCAAGGGTAGAAATTGTCCCTTTGTGACTAGAGGTCATGGGTTTGAGATGCAGGATAACTTTAAGAATATAGGATAATCCCTTGTATAGTAGGCTTAAATAGCATGGTTTTTTCCAAATTAGGGTGAGAAAGAAAAACTTGAATACCTAGTGTACCTCCGTAAATCATGTTTGAGTCATTCACAATACCAAAAGAGTACCTACTAACATTTTTCCTCATCTCACCCCTAATTTATATCCATCCAACCACTTTTACTTCACAACTATTTCATTTATGATAGTTTAAGGGTGTATACATTTAACCACTTTCTTGAACTATGTGAAAACTCTAGGATGACATATATTTAGAAACGGAGGGAGTATCTTTCTTTTGTTGATATTTCAGCCTTTGTGTTTGCGTTCTTGGCCAATGAATTTTCTAGTCAACAAACCTAGACTGCCTCCCTCAAAGCAAATGCAGCGGAAGAATAATCTGTATTCTCATACATTATTTTAATGTTGAAGATGCTTTCTATCCCATATGAAGATTTCTGAATTAGGATTTAATAATGTCATTGACAGTTTAAATGGATTCAAAATTTTGTTTCTTATGATATTTTATATTTTTGGTGGTTTTATTGGATTTTCTAGTCTTCATATTATCATTTCATTGATAAGGAGAGTTACGGGTGTTCAACATTTTTAAAACCGAACGGAACCGATACAAACTGAACCATTTAGATGTTTTTTAATACTAAAACCGAACCGAACCAATTTGAATTGGTTTGGTTTTGTTTTAAAAAAATAAGACCGAAAAAACCGAATCAAACCGAACCGACAACTAATATATATATATATATATATATATATATATATATATATATATATATATTTGCAATTCAACTTGAGGGTCATATCAACAAGGTGACTTGTAGATCTATTACGCATGTATATGTTGAAATTCGTTTAATTTTGGCACCTTTTTATGACTGAAATTTTCTAGTATTGGTTTATCGGTTATTGTTTGTTTTGATTGCAATTATAAAACGTGTTGTCGCGCTTGATTGCATACCTTTTTTAGACGGGGTATTTTTCTTTCTTTATTAATGCGACTTAGTACCCCTGTGTAGTAGCTTGTAATGACATAATGAATCATATAACTTAATAGACAGAATTTGTCTTTCATGGGAAAATAGTGTGTATTAGATCAAGTTAGTTACCATGTTTGATTTGCGGTAGTATTTGTAGTGTTAATCAACCAACCGATGAAATGAAGACCGAACTGAACCAAACCAAATTTAATATGAATAATTTGGTTTCATAATTCTCAAACAAAAATATTTGGTTTGGTTTAGAAAATCCTTAAAACCTGAAGTTCCCGGCATCTTGTTTTGGCAGAATACCTATTTACTGTTTCGGGACTGGAGTACCTGTTGATTTATTTTGAGACTAGAATAGCCATTAGTTAATTTGGAATCTATGTACCCATTTCTTGTTTGTAACCAGAGTACGCATTTGTTGTCTTGGGACATCTTTAAGTTGGTCTTTAGGTGATAATTTGCCAACTCCTTTTTATGCTGAATGTTTCTTCTCTAAGTTCATCTATATAATTCACCAAAGTTATCATTGAAAAGCCCATCCTTCATATATAATACAATTTCTTTTTGCTTGTGATGATGAATAAGATTAGTATTTAGTGTCTTTGTGGCAAGTTGAGCATGTATGATATTCATGCACCATTTTAAGGAGGATGCTAAGAGAATTACACGTTGTCTTTATCACTCATTAAGGATGGTCAAACATTACATGTTTTGGATAGTCATGATCTTGAAGTTTGATCCAGAGTGATCTTGTCTCATATTCTTACATCTCTTGTATTTCCTACTCCTGTTTACACGAATAAATAAAGGGAGAGGGAGAACACATTCTCTCCCACCTTTTCCCTTCATTTATGTATTACCAACAATTTACATATATAAAGATTTTATTTTTCACATGCAAAATAAAACGAAACCAAAGGTTTAAATAGTAAAAGACTGGAATGGAAATGATTTTCCATTAATATCCGTGAGTAGTGCATGGCCTAGTTTTATACTGTACAAGTGATAACTGCCAAAATAAAAACAAATCAGGCTTTTGGCTATCAAAGGTAAGAGAGGAATCTTCCTTATTACACATGATCCTATATAATCACATCGTTTCCGCTGAAGTTAATTGTGCTTAACATGTGAATTACCTAACTCCCAACAATTTAAGCTTTTGGAAAGATGGTACCAGAGCAAGAGATCATGGGTTCAAACCTCTCTACCAAATTTGCCTTCCCGTTTTTATCGTTCACATGTTATGCTTCTTTGCTGGCCATGTTGTGCTCTTTATATACTTTTGTGTATAAAGTTGACCCAGGCGCTTTGTTACGGACCCACTCTTGGAGGGCGTCTTGAAGTATGTTGTCTTTAAATGTATCAATTTTAGAAAAAAGAGATTAGGAAGGAGAAATGTATCGTTTCTCTGTATTCTTCTCAACAAGAGCTGAGGAGTTCAAATACATAAGGTTGCCGCCCAAGGCAACAGATAAAGTAGACAAACAGTCACTAACAGATTAAATATAAACTAATGCCTAAAACTAGACGTTTAAGGCTCAACAAATAAAAGAATATCGAAAACATACAAATCTAACATTAGAAAGAAGTAACATGAGGATAATTTCAGTACCCTTAACCAATATCCAAATATACCAACATAAATTACTCACCCGCCCAACAACTTAAGATTTCGGGAGAGATGGTAATTCAACAGCATCCCAGATATTTTGGGATTATATACAGAAAATTCAATCTATTCTGTAATTTTCCCAAGTGAATAATGCAAGATGCAAAGCAGTTCATACCATTGGGTTTCATAGTGTTTTGGATTATCGCTTTTACAAACCATACTGGTTTATTATACTAGGAAAGAACCAAAATAAACCAAACCGAACCCAAATACACTCCTATGCGGACCCTATATAAACGAGATTTTTCTATGCACCAGATCATGTTTTCTCGGTTTCGTGATTTACTGCCTCAACAAAGTTTCTCGTCTGTTGTTAATGCGTTTAAGTCATCCAGAATTGAAATGCTACCTGCGCCATAATTTCTTTTTTTTGATTGATCTCTTTTCCACCCTCTTATTTGCTTTGGGCCTCTTTATTTGGCTTGGTTTTGATGCTGGACTGTTGTTTTATCTATGTGTGGTTTGAGGTAAAGTATTCAAAGTGCGCAATCATCATTACTTTGGTGGTTTGTTCTTGTAAAACATTAATTGTTATGTTTTTGATGCAGTGGTGGCAATGACCACACAACTAAATTCTGGTGCAGAAATAGGCCTGGGGATACTGCTCGAGAGAAATCAAATGCAGGTATCTTTTTTCTTAAAGAAATTTCTTGGGTTTCTATGTTTCTTTTTAAATAAGATAAAGAATGAAAAAGCAGTTGGATATGATGATATTCTAAGTGGTACCGTTATACACAAAATGGAAGTCATACATAGGACTGCCAACCATCGAGCATTAAGTGAAATGAGCCTCATACTGAAACTTTGGAAGTGTTATCGTGATACTCTTGATCCATACTGGTGCACAATTTGAATATAGATTTTGTATTTTGGGCGTTACAAGTAGCGCAGAAGCTAGAACTTACGTATTTGAGAGATTTGAGTAGAGATTTTGCTGCAAATGATTTTTTGGTGAATCTGAAAGGTTTGGAGTTTTATTTTACAGTATCATCTTGTTTTACTTTTACAATATCTAATGTAGGTGGTGTCATAACTTGTAATTTTTCCTGTTGATGCATTTCCCTTTCAGGATTTCAGATTGAATATAGAGAAAATATATTCCTTCCATTCTCTATTTCCCTACTAGGGGGAAAAAAGTCCTTATCTTGAAGTTGTAACATGTCTACAGAGTGTTCCACACTTGCCAGAATTGAGCATCTCTTCTTAAGGAGACATGTCAATAATTCAAAAACATTTTTCAAGGATGAAGGCTATTTTGTGGGGAACCCCTTCTTGGGTTTCACAACTACGACCACTTTTCATTTTGTGATTTTTTAAGTATCATAACTTGTATTTTTCCGGTGAATGATGCAGGTTTTAGTGAGCAAAATGCTGGACCAGGAGGTCATGCGTTTGGTAATTATCCAGGTCCTGAGGTTCCCACAACTCCTGGGCCATTTGCAGGTGGATTGGCGAGAAATGATGGAACTATTCCTGGCATCGGACTGGCAATGCCACTCTCCGTTCAATCTGTTGATTCGTCAGTCCAAGGAGATCAGAAGCCACCGACATCTGGATCTTTGCCTCCAGGGGCCCCTCCTCTTCCCCCTGGTCCTCATCCTTCTCTATATATGGGTAATCAGCAGCAAGCTTATCAACAAAATGTTCAGATTCAACACCAATCAATGCCTCCACAAATATCTTCTTCGCCTATGCCCCCACCAAATATGCCCCCGCAACATTTGATGCCTCATGCTAACTTACCGCGTCCCGGACCGCAGCTCCAACCGTTGAATATGCCTTCAAATATCCCATCCTCCATGCCAGGATCAATTCCAATGGTAATATATCATCTGTTTTTGTTTCTCTTTTTCATTTAGTAAATGGAACGAAATTGTGGACATCTTGTTATGAAGATTTGAAGTGGTTGCAGTACTATAAGCAAAATGCTCCCCCTCTCCCCTGAGCTATCTGTATCTTATAGTGCATTTCTTTTAAAAAACTTGCCCTACTGCTGTCATAAGGTATTTGTCCAAAGGATTGTTCATGGGAAGTGTGTTTGGTAACATATAATCCTGTAATCACTCTTTATTTTAATGACTAATTTCTTTCTACCAAGATTTTGGTTAGTGAATTGAGCATTCGATGCTCATACACCCATTAATCTTATTTTCAAATTGCTAACTCAGTTTTGTAATATAGGTCTTGTTGACTCTGATTTTTTTTGTCCCATAAGTCTTTTTGGAATACCAAGAGGACTAATTACTTTTTTCTTCATTTTACCCTTAATTTAAACTTTACAACTAGTACATTAATTATAGTCAAAGGGTGTTTTATACATTTTCATTCAATATTTATGACATTCATCCATTTTCTTAATCTGTGGGGTAATACAAAAGACTTGGGTAACTTCGGCGCTAGTCACCACCTCAGTGTCATCAATGATTATATCTATATATGCATGATATGGATTATGCTTATGTATATATCTTTATACATACATACACATACTCATGTGTGTGTGTGTAAATATAGATATAGATATATATAGATGTATTTGTGGATATACTTGTCTATGTGTATGCATGTATATGAATATGCATATACATACATGGACACATAAAATGTATGTATGTATATATATGTAGACATACATGGAGAAATACATGATATATATACATATACATAATATATGCATGTATAAGCTTTCACACACACATTGTCGTGGAAATCTTAAGTTGCTTATATTGTACCCAAAGTGGTCGAACCCTTGTAGTTCGCAAACAAGGGAAACTATTTTAATGCATCTTATTGTGATTTTATTTCTTCAGGGACATCCAGGCCATTTAAATCAAATGGGTCCTCCAATGCCTCAAGGTCACTATATGGGCATGAATATGATGCCTTCTGGAGCTGGTCCGGGAGGCAATATGCTGCCTGGTGGTGTTCCAAATGGATTACGAAATATGCAAGCACCACCTTCAAACGCTGGTGGTCCACAAATGTTTTCCTCTGGAGGTGGTTTTGGTCGGCCACAATCCGGTCAGATGCCCTTGATGCAAGGTCCTAACTCATACCAGGTAAGATCCTTATCTGTTTTATAATTCCTTTTGATGGTAGTATTAGTGTTACTACATGCTTGCATTTTTACGAATCATTTTTCCGTTTAATTTATAGATTGATATTATCTATACTTTTCTTCTAATCTTTTCCTGTCACTATCAATTGGACATCAATTTGAGTTGGACCGGAACATGTGTCTATAACCGATGCATCCTTTTATTCATTGTTAAGCAACAAAATTAGGGTTTACATAAGTTTTACATATGCAACTGTTCTTGTTACATGATAATTACGGAAAATAAACTAATCCAATGTTTCAACGACTATTTAGTAATCTTCCCATTGCATCGTAAGACCAATTCACAACATCCAATGCATCAATCTAGGTAAATAGTCAAACTTGCTCCTGTGAAAATGTTTTCACAAGAGGCGTGAGTTAAGAACGTCCGTCCAAATGATACTAGATAAATCTGCCGAACCTTTTTTCTGTTTATATCCTTTTTCTCCATTCTTTATTGTATGGTTCATGCTATTGTTCATCTGGTGCGTTGAGGAATTTGTCAGCTTTGGTAAAAACTTCTGGTATATTTTTTTCTGATTATGTTGCGATTCATCCGCATAACATTGAATACTACCGTGATGTAGATGCAGCCTGGAAATCCAAATGCTCCTCCTGCAGCAAGAAGTTTTGGTCATCCATCTGGAATGCAACCTCCACTGCCACCTGGACCCCCACCACATGGTCAAACACATCAGTAGATTTTCGTGTCATGTTCATGTATTTTACATCTAAAAGATGTAGCAAACCCTTCGGGTGAACCAGAGGAAGAAACCATTTTCGTTTTTCTTTTCCCGAAAAACAAATGCATCATTAATTTATTGTGCGGCTGTTGTCAAGGTTCTGACTGGCTCGTGATTTCGCCTTTTTATGTCATCTTGTAGTAGGTAAAGATAACTGAGGGTATAGCAAGCTCTCTATTGTTATGCTTAGTTTGTCTAGTTTTACTTGGGGTTAGGATTTCCTTTTTTTTTTTTTTTTTGGGGGGTTGGTGTTAGGATTTCTAGTGGAGAACATATCAATTGTCTAGTATAATGAGCATTTACTGTTGTTTCCATTCGAATTTTCAGTTGACCTTTTTTCTCATTTTCTTATTTTCTTGAGGAAAATAACATTTTGAACTTCTCTCCGAAAATGTTTCTTATTTATTCATCTTTTCATGGATGGAAAATAGTACAATACTTTGTGTAGGCTTGGACATGAAATGTCCCACCTTCATTTTTATTGCCTCGAACTTTTGGGTTTTTGATGCGTGATTGATTGTATTTATGTGTTGTCCTGAATAAGTAGTGTATTGCGACCAAAAAAAGAGAGAAAATATAAGCTTATTATCCATTTAAAAAGAAGTTTGAATTAATGTGTGGTAACCGCACCCGTCTTTTTTGCTACTATGTCTCGGTGAATATTCTGTAAACTTTATTTTATCTAGAAAGGAAAGTTATATATTTTATGGTGCGCCTTGTTTCAAGGAATGCAATGTAGCAAAGAAAATAGTTTTTGTTTTGGGACAAGGGTCTCAAATGATACAATATAGAAGATGGCAGGCAAAAATGACTATAAGAAATTTTTTGCCAAAAATGATATTTCACTAATTCGCTTGAAAGTGAATTACATTGATTTTCAGTATAAAATCAACGTAATTCGCTTGAAAGTGAATTACATTGATTTTCAGTACAAAATCAACGTAATTCGCTTTTAAATTCACTTTCATTTTCACCGATGAAATGTTATTTTTGACAAAAACTTTTTTTTTATAATCTTAAAATCCTGACATCTTCCTAAATGTTCTAACTGACAATTAACCCTTTTTCTTTCATCACACCCCCCATCAAATATTTATCACCACTCTACACGTCACATTTAAAACCCAATCTCTTTTTGCACAACATTGGGTTTTTTTAAAATTTTCATTTTTTAGTTGCACCTTGATTTCTAACTTCACACCACACGAAATTGGAGTCGTTACCTTATTGGGAAAAGTAAATCGATCGTAGGAGAAAAATGGGAATCGGCACCCCAGCTGCAGCGAAAGCCACACCTCTGAGGCGGCGGTCTCAGATCCGATTATGTTCTGGCCGATCGTATGTTCAATACACAATACACAATACACTACCATGTAAGGTTCGGTCAGCATGAAATTATTATTTTAAGAATATTATTATTATTTATCGACAGATATTGGCTGGATAAGATATTTGAAGATCAGATCAGGAGGAATATGTAAGTGTACATGAATGGCCGCTTAGCTAAGTGCAGATCCAATCAAAGATTATTTGACATATCTACAGGATGTTTTTGGAGTCCTCTATCAGACCAAAATGCGGCTGACCCCAAATAAATGTAACTTTGCAGTGAGAGAAAATTCCTAGGATATATGTATCCAACGATGCAACTAGAGTAAATTCGAAAAAAAGTGGATGTACACCTAAACATGTCACCTCTTAAGAACATAAAGGAATTGAAGAGATTGAATGGGAGAATGACCATGTTGAGCATATTCTTGTTCAGGTCGGCAGAACGAGCTCTACCCTTCTTCCGGATACTCAAGATACAGAACGTGTTCCAGTGAGATGAGGAATGTCAAAAAGCCTTTGATGAACTCAAGGCATACTTAACCAAACTGCCTACACTCACATCGCATTAGAAAGGGGAAATGTTATTTCTTTACTTTGCAGTTTGACAAGAGACCTCTGTGCTCATGAGAGAAGAAAATGGCCTACAAACGCCTATATTTTACGTTAGTAAATCTCTACATGGACCTAAAGTTAGATACTCGGACGTCGAAAAGCTAGTTTCTGGCACTGGTCCATGCAGCTAGAAAGCTAAGGCCACTTTTTAGTCTCACCTATCAGCCGCTCAGAATTTTTTGGCCCGACTAGAGACCTTGTGGAGAATGAAAAAATGTTTGGTTGAGCTTGCTGAATACGATCTGGAGTTCAGGCTCCGCACTGCCATAAAGGCGCCGACTCATAGCTGAAGAAAATGCCATTTTGTAGTCCATGTACACCCAAATTTCGATGCAAAGCAATGGATTCTATATGTCGATGGTGCATTAAGTAGATAAGAAGCAGGGACAGGGATCCTGATAATTAGCCCCGAAGGGGAGAGTTTTTGTATGCACTCATATTTTCCTTCTCAGCCACAAAAAATGAAGTTGAGTATGAGGCTCTAATAACTAGAATGAACCTAGAAAGGTCATGATAAAATTCTTATCAAAGGGTCCATGCACCCCACGCCTACCATGCTGGGTCCGCCCCTGCGTATAACGAATCCCAATTGGCGGTCAACCAGTTTAAAGGAGAATGTAAAGCAAACATGAACCCATGATAAAATTCTTATCAAAGGTCAAACAACTAGCGCCAAGTTTGAGCAGTTTAAGGTCGAGCAGGTCTTTGATCCCAAAATAAAAAGGCAGATGCCCTATCTAAACGCTTCCTCATCTCTGTCACAAACAAATGTGATGGTTGACCTCAGGATGGACCCAACTGTTGTTAGGTGTAGTGCCCGAAAGACAATTTTTGTAATTGTTTTAATTAATAAATGACAGATTTTATTATTCTTCTTATTTGCTTATACACTGCTGCAAACCCTAAGTATATCTGTATGTAACCACTTAGCTCAGTGTATGGAATGCACGAGAGGATTGAGTTAGTGGTGATATACTTAAAGCTGTTAGTCCGTGGTGAACTTAATCGAGTTTAGGGTCTCTTGATTAAAACACCAATAATGCATGAGAACACCTTAGGGTGTGATAGTCTTATCCGGACTATCGGGTAGAGGTACCTTTGTGGGGCATTTATATATGATGGCATTCATATAGAAATTTGGACCGATTTAATCTGTATTTCGATATAATTCCGTAATCGAGGAATCTCATTAATTCATTAGATGGTCATATATGGATCAACCTTAATCTGAGGTGATCACGAGTGCTTTGCTTGTCTCGGGGTAGTGTTTGATGTGTTAATTACGGTTCACTTAAATATGTGTTCCAAGCCACTTCTCGTTGGCACTATCTCCGATGAGTGAGTAGTTACGATTTTCACAGACATGGAATCCATTCCTTCCTCGTGGGAAGTAGACACGATCCCTTATTTGTTAGCCTAAGAAAGTGATCGATCCCGGAGTTCGCATTTGACTAATTAGCTACTAGTCGATATGCATACTAATTGATCATCGAGGAGGTTAATCGTAAATAAGGATAAGATATTCTCGAGTCGGGTTCACGGAGACTTCCCACTCAAAATGACATGATCTATGGAGGGTTAATCCGTATGTAGTGATTATATCAATGGACGCTTATTCACTACATGGGTTGAGTGTAAGTATACATCTATAATCGGCGAGTTCGGTTTCGGGTTTATGGTGGCGTAATCCCGGAATTAATAATTAATGTATTTATTATGTTCGATGAATAATTAATTATTGGATTTCTAAGTTATAGGTGCGTGGTCCCCGATGTGGCTTCACGTAATTCGGAATGATATTCTTGTTATTTGGGCTCGAGAAATAATTAATCATTTGGCCAATTAATTGATATCACGAAATATTATTTAGTTAAATTTAAATAATATAATACTGTAAAATACATTTTAAAGTGGGCCAAAAACCTAGTGTGTGTGGCGCCTCTTTGAGATAAAATGCAAGAATTGATTTTCTTGTGTGATTAATTATTTACTTGTTAAATAATTAATTAATAAAAGATAATTGATTTGTAATTGATTGATTGATTAATCACAATCTTTTATAAATGTAATTATCCTTTATTATGATTTCTTTTTAATTATTTATTTAATTAATTAGAAACTTGGAGGCCAAGGATTTACTCTCCTATATAAAGAGAGTTTTTCCAAGACATATGGCAATGCAATTTTCGCCCCACAAATACATACATAGAGAGAAAAATTTGTTTCTTGTCTTGGGTTTCTGGTTGAAGAAAAACTTGGAGTTTTTCTTGGTGTTGCATATCAAGGAGGTTCATTTATCAAGAAGGGTGTCCACCAACCGCCGTTTGGTAACATAATCTTAACCCCCTTGTAGTAGTTTAAGTCCTTTAATTATGTATTGTGGTATATAAGTCGTGATCCATCCGCTGCGCGTAGATCGAACTCGTTTAGATCTAAGATCCTACATCCTTCAACTGTTCCATTCGAGAAGTATTGTATGTTGCATGTGGACCCGAAGGAGGTTAAAAAGCTCCAAACACAGGCTATAATGTATGTTTTACAAAACGATGCTCTTTATCGCAAATCATTTTTTCTGACCCGGTTAAAATGGGTTAGTAAAAAAGAAGGAGAAATATATACTCCGAGAAGTACACAAAGGTGTCTGTGGGAATTATTTGGGAGCTTGTTCTCGCATGGATATTTCTGGCTAAACATGCATGATGATGCTAAAGCACTAGTGCAAACACGACAATATTGTCTACTACATAGCTCCGTATCACATCAGGCCTCGCTGAACATGATTCGACTTTCTAGTCCTTGGCCTTTTGATCAGTTGGGAATTGACCTAACTGGCCCTCTTCTCTAAGCTGCTGAAAATGTCAAGTTTTAAGTGGTCGCGATAGATTACTTTACCAAATGGATCAAGGCAAAGCCTTTGGCCACCATTAACCAAGGATGGAGGTGTGTATAAATTGAGGGGGGATAAGCCCACCCGGGCAAAAAAATAGTACACTAAAAAATATGTGTAGTCTAGTCGGATCCATAAAATATTCTTAATCCTGCCCACCCGACGAACTCGATATAGTCCATTAGCCCACCCTGATTTAAAATCCTGGCTCCGTCCTTGCCATTAACGTTAATAACATCCACATATTTATTTGGAATAATATCATATGTAGATACGGACTTACTAGGTGCCTCATATCCGACAAGGGTACGCAATTCCAGATAGATCTGTTCAAGAATGGCGTGCCCGAGCTAAACATTCAGAAACATTTTACGTCGGTGGGACACCCATAGGCTAATAGACAGGTTGTGCAGGCTAACCAAACGATAATAAAGGGCAAAAACCCGCCTGGAGAAAGAAGGACCCACTATGCATGGTAGACTATGTACCCAACATTCTATGGGCCTACCGAACCACACCTTCTACAACAACCAAAGAAACTCCATTTGCATTAACTTATGGATGCGAAGCAGTCATCCCGGAAAAGGTCGACGTTCTATCCATTAGAATGAAGTTATTCTCTTAAACAAATAACGAACTCAATTTATGAGAGCATAAAGACAACATAGAGGAAAGAAGATAAGTTGCGTCCATCAGAATGTCTATGTACAAACAGAAACTCTCAGAATATTACAACTTTAAGATCTAACATTCATACTTCAGGGTCGAAGATCTGGTGCTCACAAAAAATGAGGCCATAATTCTTATCATCCAGGATCACTTGTAGGAATGACATAATGCTAATCCATGTTCCACACGCACGGCTAAGGAAGCATCGCTTTTTAATTTTTTAATCTCATCGGGACAATGTTCATTTTAATTGGGGGTTTCGAGACTTATTTTGTAAAACAGGGATAAATTTTACAATTATTCACCGCTTACATTTGTAGTCCCATGCATAGAATAAGGAGACACAGAACCCGTTAGCTTTAAAAATTGACTATCTTAATATTTTATTTAACTTGATAGATGAGCTTAGGCTAACCGGTGGAAGTAGTTTATTATTATTAATTACTCCCTTCGTCCTATTTTATTTGTTCTGTTTGACTTTTCAAAGAGATTTTGACTAGCGTATTTAATGTTTTGAAACTCATTACATGATCCAATATTTTTACATATGATAAAGTACTACTTAAATGATATAAATGTAAAAATATTGGAATATTTAATGAGATTCAAAGTATTAAATATAATTAAAATATCTTTAAAAAGTCAAACATGACAAATAAAATAGGACGGAGGGAGTACTTGTTTTACCTTTGAATCGACATTTTTAAACACGCGTGCCTTTAGTGTTGTTGCCATTTAAATGAGTGAGATGACTGATTATATTTACCGGAAATCGATACCCCATCGTCTGAAGTTGTTCTAACCCTTTTGTCAAGAAAATGAAGGAATAAGTCTAGGAACCACAGCGTACGTTAAAATGGGAGTTCACGGTCTTGCGAGTGGAAAAATAAAGACCTAATAAAAGAAAAGAGAGAACTGCCAGAAACAAAAGATACATCAAAGATACCTCATTTATTTTCAAAAAAAAAAAAAAAAAAAAAAAAAAAAAAAAAAACCTCATTTGACGAACCACACAACCCTTGCATAAATATGAAACAAACGAGTAACGTACTCGGTTTCCATGTCCGACGGACTGACCGACTCGAGTGGGGTTTAGCTTTGTTCATGTGGTTTAGAAATAATTGGGCAGAAGGACGAACATGGATGACTGACGGGTTGATATTGTGAGGGAAGTATAATTCTATTCTTTTCACGATCACGGGAACACGAGGGAGCATTCACACACAAGTCGGTTCAGAGTTGAGCAGTGCTTAATAGGTAACTCATGGACATATGTTGGTGTATGCTTCGTTTTGAAAGTTTGAATAAACGTGTTTTTGATTAGTTGATTTCGTTTCGGAAGTACATTTGACTTAATTCTTTGGTCGGGACGATCAAAGGCTAAATGGGGGTAGTTGATGAGAGTAAACTTTACATCGTTTATTTCATCAACATTGCCCTATATATGAGCTGAATTGACTAAATCCAACCCAAAACGACGAGTTATTTGCGTTGATTTTGTATTTAGTAGCGTGTGGCTCCTACTATTGGTATTTGCACTATTTATCCCGGAAACCGGTATTACTTCTTTATATCTTGTGTGTTTGGTAGGAATGGGAGCACAAGTGTTATGGAGAAAAGCCTGAGAGCAGAAATGCTGGCGAATTATGCTGAACAGAGAGCAAAGAAGTCCAGGACCGAGGCGGCGCAAAATAGACCAAGATTTCCAAGCCGCGGTGAGAGTATATAGCACACGTTTCGGAGAGAATCGAGATTTATGTGGCCGACTTATTTGATGCGTTTAGGGTTAGGGTTTTAGGTTTTACCTATGTCGGCCAAAACACTATAAAAAGGCCTTAGGTGTTGCGATTTTCACACAGTTTTTCTCATTCACAAATACATTTTACATTTCCCATTTCTTTGGCAGTAAAAGTTTTCTTCAGTTTTCACTTATGTTTGAATGCTTGCTTGTCAGGGATCCATCAGATTCACCGGTTAGAGAGTGAATAGAGGAGTGGGAGCAACGCTCTTCGTCAAGTGTAAGTTACAACTTTGCTTAATCCCATAATTCAGATTTGTCTGTTTTCATGAAGTATTAGTATCAACCTGTTCTACCCAACTATGTAGTAATTACGAACCCCAAATCACGATTATGTCTGGCTCGTTGGCCGTGAGAAACACAAATTCCAGATCTGCGCCACTCTCGCTGCGGCGGTGGCCTTTACCACGCAGATCGGGCATACGTGCATTCGGCATCAGATACGTCTGGTTTTCTGTTTTAATTTATGTGTAGTATCGTGATCAACTTACAGCATGAATTCGTAAATTAACATGAAGGAACTCCGGTTGAAGTTTTAATTAGGATGTAGTTAATTGGATTGCTTAGGTTTAGCTAGCCCGTCAACGGTGGCTACCTAGATGGGGTTGAGGTTTATTTGGCATTCTTAGTTCGTAATGCATGTGAAATTTAATACGTTCTAACCTGTGCACGGTAAAAGGTTAATTGCACATAGGGTTTTGCTGTCTCGGAAAAAAAAGTAGTAACCACATTAGACAATTGCACCCGTAGCTATAAAAAATTAAGATTTGATGATTGCCTAACAAGTTAGATGGTATCATTTATTTTGGGGGGAGTTTTGATCACTCATATTCTGGGTAGTATCTTGTGACAGCTAGTAGAACTCAATCAATTTGTGTTTTTGTGTGACTTTCTTTACTATCCGTTTAAATTGGTCTGAGACTGCACCTTGGTCCTAACTCCGGATTTGTTGGATATACGCAAACGGTATCGAGTTCCTGTGGGATCGACTTTGATCACAAACATAGCTATACTACAGCCGACCTAGTCCGCTTGCTAGTGTAGTTGTGATTTTCGCGATCGATGATTTGCCAACATCGTCAGTTTTTGAATTCAATTATCTTCTTTCAGAAGTGCAACACTATCGACTTCCTTACACATGGACAAGTACAAAAACAATTGTTCCCTTCAAGAGAATAAGTCGGTGTTGGCAACTCGGCCAAGTAAGCTTTGAGAGGAGAAAGTTATTTTCTCTTGGAATCAGTGACGGACCTAAAAAAAATCTCAGTGGGGGCACCGGAACAAATTTGAAAGGCGAGTGGGGGCATCAATAGTGGTTTTACATTTTTTACCAATAAAAACGCGTCGATTTTCGGATCTCAGTGGAGGCCGTGCACCCCCTTTTAAAGAGCTGGGTCCGTCCCTGCTTGGAATTGTGTTATGTTGTGAAGAAAACATCTATTCCATTTTGTAGATAGATGTGGCACCCAATCAGCTTGGAATCGGGAGGAAGAAAATTTTCAAGGATTCTATTTAATAAATAGATAACTATGCTTTAATTACTTTAATCCTATCAAGGAGGTAACTGTTAGTAATATCATCCGCAACAGAAGTGATTTAAGGATCTAGATCTATAATTTACACGTAATAAAATAACTAGATCTACTCTACAAGGGGGTTGTAGAACATACCTCTTGGATCTCAAAATCCAAGTAGAAGAACCGCAATAGGAAAAACAATAGATGGTGTGAAGAGCACCACGATCTTCCGCACGTGTGATCCGAGCAACTCCCGGTGGAAGGAAATCCTCGTCTCGAATCCTTCCGATATGCTACCCGGAAAACCTCCAAGATTTTCCTCTTACTCACCCTTGGCCGAAATTTACCTTCACTCTCTCTAAGAGGTGGAGTCGAAATTATGTGTGTGTAAGGCTTGGGAGAACTCTCTTTATATAAAAGAGTAATCCTTGACCTCCAAGGATATTTATTATGCAAATAAATAAATCCAATAAATAAAAATAATCCTATAATATTCTAGAACAAACTAGAATAATATTTATCTTTATTTCTTACCATAAATATTTATTCAATAAATATTTTGTGCACATGTCTTATTAAATCACAAAACTAATTTCTTGTTGACTAATCATCACACCTGGCCGAAAATTTCATTATTGACCTAGTCAACATTATTTTCGGCCACAACACACTTTTGGGCCAAGATTATGAAAAATGTCTTTTTCACATATTTAATTATTTAGCCCAACTAATTTAATAGTCCACTAAACAATTAATTCACATATCGTTTTAATTAAATTCTAACAAGAACTAAATTAATATTATTAGGATTCGACGTCCGAGAATAGCTATGCTTTATATTTGGAAGCACGTCGGGACCATGGACTAATAATCAGTGGCTCCGATAAATCAAATAAATAATTATCTTACGAAGAATAATTATATTCGATAAATCAATCACGAGAATATGCCACCATAATCCCGCGATCGCACTCCTCCGATTATAAGATTATATTTATCTCCTCACGAGAATAATAATAAGCGTCCATTGATATAATCATTACATATGGATTAATCCTCCATAGACATTTATTCATTCTAAATCGGGAAGTTGCCGTTAACCCTTTTTAGAACCTCTTATCCTTATTTACCATTAACCCCTAGTGATCAATTAATTCATACAACTCTTTGGTAGCTAATCGTTGTAATATGAACTCGCGCGATCGATCGTTTCTAGGATTAACAAATAAGAGGAATCGTTCTATCTACTTCCATAAATGGAAGGAATGGATTCCGTATCTGTGATAACACAGACTACTCACTCAATCCAGTACAATGCCAAGATGGGGTAATTCAGATCACTGACTCAGTGTAATCCTTAACCGTCAAGTCAAACTCATACTGATTCAAGCAGTTGACTGTGATCACCTCGACTGTGATCACCTCAGGATTAAGATATATCCATAAATATGATCATCTATTGATTCGATAAGACTTCTCGATTACGGAATTATATCGTGAACTCTAATCAAATCGGTCCAAATTCTATATGATATATCTATCATATATAAATGCCCCACTAGGTTCTCTTAACCGAAAGTCCGGATAAGACAATCACACCAATTGTGTTTCAGGCGCATTAATAGCACGTTAAAGGAGAGACCCAATACTCTCGATTAACTTCACTACGGGCTAATTGTATTTTAAGTACATCTTCACTAACTCAATCCTCCCGTATATCCCATACCTTTGAATTAAGTGATTACATAAACGATATACTTTCGGGTTTTCTGTAGTGTAAATATTATTGTCACATCGGTGAATATGAGAATAATAAATATGAATAATAATATCATTTCATTTATTAAATAAAACAATTACAAAATTGTCTTTCGGGCATCACACCTAACAATCTCCCACTTGCACGAAAGCATGTGATTAATTGTTTTGGAGCACACCCAATTATTTAAAATACAACAAACTACATCTCCCACTTGCTCTAAAGCAATGGAGACCCATCCCGTATTCTAGTACCCATTAAGCATATCATAACCATTGCCAGATGACAAAGTACACTCCGAGTGTGCCGTCGTAGGATAGGTCAGTGACTCGGGGAGTACCTACATCTAAATGTCATGGGTCTTAATGATTAGTCAAAGTTGTCGGCTCGAGACGATCCGTAGAATCGAAGCGTTACGGTCCATCTAATCATGTGGTACTTTCCCAATTTGCTTTTGACCTCTAGTGATTTCGAAAATCCTTATAAGCTACCCCTTCATCGTTTGCACAATGAGGTGGTATCGGCTTCCAAATCTAGAATCACTTCCAGATATGAAAAGGAAATCCTTAAGCTATATCGCCTCTCTAGCTACTACAAAAGCCGCTAATCACCCAACTAGTTAAAGTCGAGTTGGCGTTGCTGGATTCCTCCAGGCAATAGCTTCAACATAAGAGTAAACACTGAGCCCGAGATCGACTTAACGATCATCATCAATCTGACTTAAAGTCAAAATCAGTGTATCACACATATCCAAGTTCACACATGAATATGTCCGCATATTGTTCCTCGTTCTCTTCAAGATACTAAAGGACATACTAAACTTGCTTTGGTAACCGCCGAATCTAAGATTCGATCAAAGTTGATGTTCAATAACCTGACCATCTCTTACTAGAAAGAGAATCTATCCCATTTCTCATGATCCGATGATTTAGAGAGTCATTCCTGAGGCATAGGGTAGAACTTCCTCGTTGAATGTTGCATACATAGATGCATCATCTTAACCAATAAGATGCATGGGAAACCAGTGATTGATTCTAATGAATTCGACCGAGTCAAACTCTTTAGAATGTTGTCCAAATCTCTGTTGCAGAGAATTGTGGTATTGTCAGATTCTGACTTCAGATAACACACCCATGTTGATTCCAACTGGTGCAGTGTTATCCTTCACAAACACTAATGTATATATTCACTATTGTACTAAAATTGATATCCAGTCTACAAAAGACTTATCAATATTCGGTCAAATCCCATATTGTAGAAATATATGACTTTCAATGACCGAGAGGTTTGCTTTTTATCCACAAAGGACATAAGCCTTGTGGCGGTCATCTGTCGCATAAGTTCATAAGGCAATACCCTTTTGTTCCGAATGAATCCATACTCCGTTTGTTTGGCAAGAAAATCTCAGGGAATCACCCCTATTTTCTGCTTTTGAACGAAATCATGCAATACTAAGTGGTAAGAGAGTCCAAGGTCCGATTAACTCTCTACTTCTTAGGGAATTACCCCTAGACCACTCAATCTTTGCTCAAAGATAAACTTTCCTATTCATTCTACTCTTTCCGTGTAGATCCAATTACTCCCACTAGGCACGAGACGCTCGGGTGGTTCTACAAGAGTATGAACAGAATCGAGTACCGAACTCCATTCACAGGGTTATGGCTATTAAACCAACCTCAATAATCGAGAATCTATCTCGCTCACAAAAGAGCCATAGGTCATCAATCGATCCTCGGACTACAAAGTCCGCAGAAACCGTAATGGGTAATGGATAAACCATACTCCCAATACTTACTGGGTGGATCGAAATTCTGATCTAGTTTAGTAGTGTTATCACCAACAACCGATGTTGGATGTGGTCTGATTTTAATCAGTTAGTAACTACCTTGAGTAAACGTACTTCAAGGTTCAAGGTTTTGCTGATCATGGATTCTATCAGAAAGAATGCAACAGTATAACTGTCTCTTCCCAATTTCAAGAATCCTATATCTAACCTTTATACTCAATAGGTTAAAAGATATAGCACGATTGGTCATTGACAGAACGTATGCGCGAAATTCCCAGTCTTACCTCCAAGCACCGTGTGCTAAATGCTTATATTTATGGAAGTGGGGTGAACCGAATCCACACCTTATCCGTAAATTCCAAAGCATATTCTAGGTAGACTTCTCGGTCTTACATTTCAATGTAGACCGTTATTTCGATTCCAATATCTTTATTGAGTTAAGCAGTGTATTATAGCACATCTAAAACTATGTAAGGCAATTTAACGGTTTCTCACTTAGTGAGAACATGTCACAATGAGGCAGGCTGAGCATCAGTCTCGAGGACTATGAATGGCCTATTCCGAGTATAGAATACTCTATCTCTGTTGAAAACAGATAAACCTCAAAATATTTTGGATAAACTTACCGGAGTGTTTGAATAGTTATCAAACAAGAAGTCACTACTCGGAAGCTACTACTGGCTTGTATCTTTCATCAGACCCTGAAGGTCGTCATGAACAAGCTATGTTACTTATTTATAACCATTATCCTTTCCCGATTGAAAGGAAACTTAGTCATTGAACCTTTGAGACAATATAACAGATCGGGAGAAAGGAATCACCCCTGAGCCGTCTTGTGTCTTGTCTTTTAAGGACTATGCACTAACTATGGAATATGAAGAAGCGTTTATCTAAATATAGAAACCAATTTCTTTTAATAGTTCTTAGGATGTGTTTTATATACATATTTCAAATAGATTGTAAGTGGTTTTGACTTTATCAAACAAAAGTCCGAGTCTTGGATTAAGACTACAAATGGTATATTCAATTTCTATACGACAAACAAATCATCGAATAGAAGGTAAATCCATTCGCTCCAACGAATCTTAAACATAAACTAATTTTTCCACGATATCCAATGATTGAATCCGAGATTCATTTCCTTATATCACTCCCACTATTCTAGCTAAAATTAACTGCCCGTTGATTACTCTTTTAATCGTTAAATGCACCGCTACCTTGTTCTTCCAAAGAACTTAGCTCGAGAAAATCGCCAAGGATTTATAGGTTGGTGATCCAAAATCACTGTCCTTATCCTATGATTTTCAGTTAATTAATTTTCGGTTCAGCCTTAAAGTTTTCTCAGTTTAGATGACTAACACTTTTAGACATATTCTCCCATTCTTGACTTTCCATGAATGGAAACAGTCTTGAACCATCGGTTCTTTTGAGTGGACACTACTCTTGAACCGTGGGATGTCTATTTCGAGTGTTACTCGTCGGGACTTCTCGGATTTTCTAATATACCAGAAAAAACAATAAATCATAACATTAAAGCTCCCACTAGTTTATCGGTTCCAAATACCGTCTAACGAGCAATGCTTTATTTTTATGATTTTCCGATTTTTTTCGATTAGAAAATCTATCGTACATAGTTCCAATGTTTCTAGAAAAACAAATCATAGAACTCCCACTAGTTCATCGATTCCAAATATCGTCCAACTAGCGACATTTCATGACTTTCGGTTTTTCAATTAGAACGGTTACGTGTGTAGTCAGTTACACTTTTCTAATGTTCTAGAAAAACAACAAATCATAAAGCTCCCACTGGTTCATCGATTCCAAATATCGTCCAACTAGTAACACTACATGATTTTCCGATTTTTCAATTAGAAAATTACTCGTGTAATCACTACACACTCAAAATTCACTAAGAATTTCAAAGTCGAAATCACCTTTGATCAAACTAAGTTTGTCTCCGTTTGACTCGAATGACACTAAAGTGACATACCTATATGTCACTCTGGTTTTTAAAAGGCTTAAGAGAAAATATCTCTTTCGAAAAATAATTGCATTATCGATTAACTAGTTCAACGTCCTAGTTACTTTCCACTTTTTAACGAAGTCAATACTAGTCAATTATTAATTTTTAAGCAATTTAGTAAGGGATATAATGCTGTAAATAAAATGACATATATTAATTCAAGTTTAACACTACTATATTATTTTATTTTAGGAATTGTAAACTAAAAGTAAGTCTACTCTACCATTCCAAGGTTTTAACCTCGCATCTCAGTGCCGCCGTAGGGTAGGTCAAAGAGATGACGGTTAAATCGAGACAATCTCATCAATGAATAACTTGTGAGAATCGAACATCCCTTTATTCATTGACTACCTTCCTTTTTTAGCCTAGATATTATCAAAAATATCCTTTATGAGTGTGACCTACTATATCGGATCTCTTAGGTACGCCCCGAGTGTGCCGTCGTAGGATAGGTCAGTGACCCGATGAGTACCCGGAAATCCTATCCTTTCGGAGACCAAGCCATGAATGTTGATAGGGGTGAACACCATCCGTAGGGGGACGAAATCAAAGCACCGCGAGGCGTCACCCTTCTCTCACTTACTTGTATCTATATTAGAGGCCGTGGGGTTGGCTGTCGCCTCCCCCGCTCCCACTCAATATTTTGGAAGTGGTGGTGGGTTAACTAACCACGTCTTTTTGATGTTAACATAAAAGTACATCAAATCAAGGATTCCGAATGGTGTCGGTAACGTAGGTGTTAACGGTGAATTTTATGGTTTTTATCGCGTTATTCCGTAACAATATTCTTCGTATTTCATTACTTTTTATAGAAAAGTATGAGTTTAAGTGAAATATTGAAAGAATGGGTGTGGAAACAATTTACTAGCAAACTCGAGCTTATTATGTGTTTTTATCGATGATTTTCCATCTGTATATATGTGTCTACAGTTTGCATGTTTCTATCGTGTTGTAGGTACATTTGCATTGCATTTATGAGTTCAAGAGATGTTCAATAGGAAGAGTTTAAATTGAAGGTGGAAGTTCCAGCATCTGAACGAGCGTTTGCATGTCCCGTCCACTGGACGGGCGTCTAAGGAAATGGACAAGCGTCCATCAAGAGAAGATCTCAATTCAGGGAGTTAGCTGAACGCACGTCTGGAATTTCGGATCAAGCGCCCACTGGAAGAATTTTGATTCAGGATGTTGAGGATTTTGCTGAACTGGCGTCCAATTTTGCAAAGGACGTGCGTCCACTCAAGGCTCGGCCCGACTCGAAGAATTCCATACAAGCTGGACGGGCGTCCAGGACCTTGAACGTGTGTCCGAGCGCCGACTTGACAGCACCGACTCAGAATCCTATATATAGCAGCCTATTCTGAACCCTAAAAATCATCAGAAAACACGGCCGCCGAGACCTAATATCGTAACAAAGAGCGGCACTGCATATACACGAAGGAGATGAACTCTTCCAACCCAACAATCATGATCACTAATATGATTGTTGGCTAAGCATTTCGCGGTGGGACAACGGAGGAAACCAATCAACAACTACGCCAACTAGAGGATTTTTAGCTACATCTTTAGTGAGTTAAATTTATGGTTTTTCATCGTTTATGTTGTGGTTTATCGTTTATGTTTTATTGAATCGAGAGGTCGATGAAACTACCGTTTTGATTGATTTTATATGAGAATATGATTCAAGCTTTGATTTATTTCAATTGATGCAATTAATTATAATTCAAGAGATTGTTTATGATTAATTGAGTAGAGTTTTGGAGACAATCTCATGGTCTTGTTATGCATGTTAGTTTAGTTTTGCTTGAGAAAGAAAACGAAACCCTAGAAATTGATTAAAGAGATTTAATCGAATTCGTGATTTGATCTATCATTACTAAAAATCGTACTTTTAGCTCACAATCTAGTTGGGGTTGGTTGGTTGGTTGGTGGATTCTCGTTGCCTTGCCGTTATTTTAAATCTTTGATAAACCAAATTCGTGCGTATCAATTGCTACGTTTAGTTATTTTGAAAACCCTAGCTTTTACCTGCTGTTTCTGCATATTTTCTGTTTTTAGATCATAATCGGACGCCCGTCCACATCAGTGAACGCCCGTCCAGTATCGTCTTTGTTCTATTTTCTGTTTCTAGTCATAGTTTCTAGATTATAATTAATATATACCTTAGTTTTAGATAGTAATTTGTGACATAATCGATACAATAAACTGTACTTAATCCGATAGACGTTCGATTCCCTTAGGACGACCCGGTAACACCTTTACTACGAACCTTATACTTGGGGTGTTTCGGTTTATAAATTTAAAACTAGTTTTTACCGAACAGTAGGCAAGCCTACCCGTCCTATTCATTGGAACATATGTGACAGTCGGATGAAGTCGGGTCAAGAGAGCCCCATTGAGATAAGAAGGAATCACCCCTCCGCTCGTTGGTGTAGCTTAGTCTTGCCGGACCCCCGTGCATACATCACACTAGGAGGGTTAAGTCGGTCGAGCCTAGCTCAGTTGACCACCCAACCTATAGGCGAACCGTTTTTATCCAAGATTTATTGTTCTTTTACCATCATTCAATCTCGTAGACACTACGAATCGAAAACGTGATCTCGTTTGAGCTTTTACGGCGGTTCACCGAGAACACACACCGAAAGGCGTAACGATTTCATAAACCGTCATCGGATCTTTAATTAGTTACTAAATTAATTAATTACCACGTATTAATTAAATTTCAACTAATTACGCGAGTTTGTATACATGCCTATTTTAATTACCAAAATTAAAATTCTACATGTATGCATGGAGTGGATTTATGATATGATGCATGTCATGGCAATTCTGATTTTATATCTATTTTATGATCAAACACATAAAAATAAATTGCGGACAATTTAAACACCGAGATAGATTGTTGGTACCCCCGTATCTAATCTATCATAGGAAAATAGTAAACTACAATCTTGTTGTCTTCATATCTTCGATCTTCGAACTTTGAACCACGAACCGCGAACCCGAAAGGAGAAGGGGCCTTTATTTTATAAAAATAAAATAAATAAATTTAATTTTTTTTTTGAATTTTTTTATTTATAAAATCCTGCTGTTTATTATTCCAGAATTTTTTTTTTATTTTTATTAAACAGCTGCCGATTATATTTATAACAAAAATTAGGGTTTGATAAAATTTATCAAACCGTAGCCGTGGGAGAAAAAAAAATTAACAACAAAAAATTTTCAGCCCCGACTCCTATTCAAACCTAGAGTTCCGTCTTCATCTCGTGTTCTTCGTGTTCTTCATCGTTCTTCGTCGTTTTTCCGGAATTACAAAAAAAAAAAAAAAAATATGCCGAAAAATAAAGAAATAAAAACAACAACTTTTACATCAATCCTATGCTCAAAGGATCTAAATCGAGAGAGCTACAATAGATCTAACGAGTAAACAGTACCAACCCCAATCCATCTCTTCAACTAAGACATTCATAACATAAAAATAAAACAAAAATTTTCGGCCCCTATAAATTTTGGGACAAAAAAATCTACATGTTTTACCACTCCTAGATCTAATATTTCATACGTATAAATATAGATCAACATGGCTCCGATACCACTGTTAGTAATATCATCCGCAACGGAATCGATTTAAGGATCTAGATCTATAATTTACACGTAATAAAATAACTAGATCTACTCTACAAGGGGGTTGTAGAACATACCTCTTGGATCTCAAAATCCAAGTAGAAGACGCAATAGGAAAAACAATAGATGGTGTGAAGAGCACCACGATCTTCCGCACGTGTGATCCGAGCAACTCCCGGTGGAAGGAAATCCTCGTCTCGAATCCTTCCGATATGCTACCCGGAAAACCTCCAAGATTTTCCTCTTACTCACCCTTGGCCGAAATTTACCTTCACTCTCTCGAAGAGGTGAAGTCGAAATTATGTGTGTGTGTAAGGCTTGGGAGAACTCTTTTTATATAGGAGAGTAATCCTTGACCTCCAAGGATTTTTATTATGCAAATAAATAAATCCAATAAATAAAAATAATCCCATAATATTCTATAACAAATCTAGAATAATATTTATATTTATTTCTTACCATAAATATTTATCCAATAAATATTTTGTGCACATGTCTTATTAAATCACAAGAAAACTAATTTCTTGTTGACTAATCATCATACCTGGCCGAAAATTTCATTATTGACCTAGTCAACATTATTTTCGGCCACAACACACTTTTGGGCCAAGATTATGAAAAATGTCTTTTTCACATATTTAATTATTTAGCCCAACTAATTTAATAGTCCACTAAACAATTAATTCACATATCGTTTTAATTAAATTCTAACAAGAACTAAATTAATATTATTAGGATTCGACGTCCGAGAATAGCTATGCTATATTTGGAGGCACGTCGGGGACCATGGACTAATAATCAGCGGCTCCGATAAATCAAATAAATAATTATCTTACGAACAAAATAATTATATTCGATAAATCAATCACAGAATATGCCACCATAATCCCGTGATCGCACTCCTCCGATTATAAGATTATATTTATCTCCTCACGAGAATAATAATAAGCGTCCATTGATATAATCATTACATATGGATTAATCCTCCATAGATTGTTCATTCTAAATCGGGAAGTTACCGTTAACCCTTTTAGAACCTCTTATCCTTATTTACCATTAACCCCTAGTGATCAATTAATTCATACAACTCTTTGGTAGCTAATCGGTGTAGTATGAACTCACGCGATCGATCGGTTTCTAGGATTAACAAATAAGGAATCGTCTATCTACTTCCATAAATGGAAGGAATGGATTCCGTATATGTGATAACACACGACTACTCACTCAATCCAAAGACAATGCCAAGATGGGGTAATTCGGATCATCGACTCGGTGTAATCCTTAACCGTCAAGTCAAACCTCATACCGATTCAAGCGGTTGGATCGTGATCACCTCGAGGATTAAGATATATCCATAAATATGATCATCCATTGATTCGATAAGACTTCTCGACACGGAATTATATCGTGAACTCTAATCAAATCGGTCGAAATTTCTATATGATATATCTATCATATATAAATGCCGACTAGGTTCTCTTAACCGAAAGTCCGGATAAGACAATCACACCAATTGTGTTCAGGCGCATTAATAGCACGTTAAAGGAGAGACCCAATACTCTCGATTAACTTCACTACACGGGCTAATTGTATTTTAAGTACATCTTCACTAACTCAATCCTCCCGTGTATATCCCATACAATCGAGTTAAGTGATTACATAAACGATATACTTTAGGGTTTTCAGTAGTGTAAATACTATTGTCACATCGGTGAATATGAGAATAATAAATATGAATAATAATATCATTTCATTTATTAAATAAAACAATTACAAAATTGTCTTTCGGGCATCACACCTAATAGTAACTTCCTAGCAATTTCTTTTCCCTTAAGTAAATAAGCAGGTCATCCATTGTACGCATACTTTCAATACACGACCACGTGCAGTCTGAGTGTCGACACACTTTAATGGAAGAGATCCATTACTATCTTCAAATGATAGAAGACATGCGAGATGTGCTAGTCTAGCTGTATTAATAATGTCATTTTATTAATACATACGAATAGAGAAATTTAAGAATTAAACTATTTACTATGTATCGAGATCTATTCAATTACAATTGACAATATTATTTATCTATCAAGATTTAATTTTAAGGATGTTATTATATACAATATTATACTGGTTTTTTGAATAAACATAAATTCAATTTATTACATGTATAAACAAAGAAACATAGTGGAAATAATCTGCCCCGGTCGGATTCTGTCCAATCCGATTGAGTTTAAGGCAGTGTAGTAAAATTATATGCTAAGTGGAATCCGTAGAGAAATTGGCCACTTGGCCTTGGTTTTGATTTCTGTTGTAACGCCCTCAGACCCCGGGCCTGGTAGCACTAAATGAGTCATAAATAATCCGATCAACTGCGACCGACGTCCTCGATTGGTCTAAAAAAGCTAACCCGAATTGACAAGAACTTTATGTCTCACATTTATGCCCTAAACCTTTATATCTATTATCTATATATATAATCTATGATGCACCGACACTTCAATCTGGGCGCCGTGCGCCGTGTTCGACATATTTCCGAAACGACAGACAACCGACACGTGTCCGACACTTGTCGGTTGATTAAAATAATATTATTTAAAATTTTAATATCCAACACACCTCTGACACGCTGTCGATACTCCCCGACACGGCACCGACTCTCCCCGATACTCCTGAACCCAATTTTTAAAATTTGTTTTTTTATTTAAGTTTTTTTCAATGGAAACGTTAAAATACATGATTTCTACTTCTATAATAATTTAATAAATAGTACGTCGTATTAAAAGTTTATATGTTCATTGTTGATATACAATTATTTTTACAATTTACAGTGTTTTGAAAGTCGGTCACAATTTCTTTTGACAACGTTTAAATGTTGAATATCTACTTTAAATATTCATAGAGTTTATGTATTACCAATATTATTTTCTTTAGTTTTTTAGATATTTACGAATATTTTTTTCCAGATAAATTGAATCTTATATATATATATATATATATATATAACATGTCGACGGCATGTCGTGTATTTAAATTTTAAAATTAACCGTATCATCGTGTCCTTGTTGTGCAGCGTATACATGTCCATGCAACATAGTATATAATAGGGGGAATGACATCTTTAAGCGTATCAACTTTTGGGTTTGCAGCAATGAGCTTTGACCCAAATAAGAAAATGAAAAAAGAGGAAAACCTTATGAAACGTTGCTTTGACAGAAATACCCCTCATCTTATCCTTCATATTTTATCCCAAAATCCCTAAATTTGTTAACACAATTCCCCCAAAATTCTGGGCCCCTTGATTAACTATTAACTATTTGAGAGCTTTCCCAAATTCACCTCCAATTCTTCCCAAAATCACCGCATGAACTGTGGTCGAACTTGTGATAAACAAATCTCCTCAACATTCTATATACTCCAACCGAAGGTGATCAATCAAGAACGAGAAACTTGAAGGAGGCGATTGGAACATTCGAGTTTAATCTGCAAAAGGTACGATTTTGTTGGTGGGTTATAAATCACGCATATTGGTATGTGCATGTATGATTTGGGATGCGATTAGTTAAATTTTGTGGTGTGCATGTATGATTTTGGGGATGTGATTAGTTAAATTTTGTGGTGTCAAATCATTTGTTAGCACAAACAATGCCGGTGATGTGTTATTAGTTGTTAGTGTTGAATTGAAATTTCTTATTTGTTTCAACTGTGTATTCACATTCATTTGTTCTTTAATTCGATTGAATTGAAATTTCTTATTTTGTTGGTTATAGATAAGTTGAAAAAATGCCGTTGATTTATGCACTTAGCGAAGAAGAAAGGTCTGCAAAATGTGAAGTTGTTTCCCGTTGTTCAATTGGTAAAACAATTGAAGTTTATGAAAAGCTTAATGACACGCACAAAGAAATGTTGGAGCAGTCTTGTTTTGGACACTTAATCCATTTGAAGGATATGCAAGCCAACATGATAATACATCGATTGTTAATGAGGTTGGCGAGTCCATGGAATGTAGATGCCAAAGTTTTTGGTTCAAAGTCGGAGGCAAAAATACGATTTAGTATAGAAGAATTTGCGCATTTGGTTAGTGGTCTCTTGGTTGGCGACGGTAGCAATGTCGATAAAGGGGTAGGAAAAGAGTCTAGATTAGTTAATAAGTATTTTAAAAACTCATCGAAAGTGTATATGAAGGATGTCTGGGCAAAGTTTAATCGCATTAAGGATGCTAATGACCGTTACAAACTTGGGTTGATTGTTATATTGACGTACGTTGTGTGGGGATCGGAAGAGAGACGTGCGGTGGGTTGGTGGATATTTAAGTTGGTTGAGGATTTGGATGCTTTCAATAAGTATCCATGGGGAAACGCTTCTTATGAAGCCACTGTCTATGTTTGGAGGAGGGACATGAGGGATTCTTTAAAATCCCCCGATCGGATATACTTTATATGGTTTTCCGCACGCTTTGAAGGTATGTATAAGCCAAATCCGGTGTTTTAATTCATTACATATATATATATATATATACATAACTTGTTAAAGTTTTATGATTATGTTCGGTCCATCACTTGAATGTAAATGCATCGTAGGTTTGGGCACCTGAAGCTATTCCTTCTTTAAGGAAGTTTGCCGAGATTGTTGACGAAAATTCTCTCCCAAGGTTGATGAAGTGGGGAGCGGTAAAAAAGTGGTCACTCTGTCGTAATTCAACTTCTTCTTCAATCGAGGGAGGTGGTGATGTTTAATTTGTATATTAAGTTTGGTATGTACATGCAACCTCCACATTATTTATGAGTAGTATATAATGCAGGTGGAGGCGGTTCGAAAGTTGGTTCCATCCGAAGCTGAAAAGGAAAAGGCTTATTTTTTGATGCCCCGGGAAGATGAAGTGAAGTTGATGAAACTGACAATGCACCTGAGCAATCAACGGGTAACGTTGATTATGAAAAGTTAAAAGAATTGGTAAAAATTGTTGTGAGTGAAGAGAACAAAAGAATGTGTGAAGAGTTGGTAAAAGTTCTTTCAAGAGAACAAAAGAATGTGCACTTTAGTGGATACGCTCAACAGTAAAGTTAAATTGATGGAGGTTCGTCTTTGTTGTGCATGTGAAAAATGCAAAAATGATGCTATACATGCAAGTGAAATGGAAGGTAATGAAGAGTTGAATGAAGTGGAAGATGAAATCGTGGAGGCATCCCGAAACGGCAAAGGTATGAAGTTAAATTTGTCATTTATGTTGTTTATAAAGGAGAGAACTAGTTTATAACATTTTATTTCTTGAAATTATGATTAGGAAATGCCGTAGTTGAAGAGAAGGAGGTAGGGGATGAACCTAATTCCCGGTTGAGAAATGGCCGTAGTGGAAGAGAAGGAGGTAGGGATGAACCTAATGCCCCGGTTGAGAAACGGTCGAGAAACCGAAACGGTGAAGGTATAATGTGAATCTTGTCCTTTTGATTTGTTCATTATGTATTTTGATGAGAGAATTAGTTCATAACATTTTATTTCTTGAAATTATGATGTAAATGGTGGCATAGAGGAGGAACAAGCTGATATAAGGGAGGAAGGTGAGGGAAACCCAAACGGAGAAGGTAATTAATCTGTCTTTTATGTGTTTTGGTGAGATTGGTGAGAGAATTAGTTTATAATGTTAAATTTGTCCTATATGTGTTTGTTTTGGTGAGAGAATTAATTAGTTCATAACATTTAGTTTGTTGAAATTATGATTAGGAAATTCCGTAGTTGAAGAGATGGAGGAGGAAGCTGATGAAATCATAAACGAGGGTATGGAAGGAGGCATGGAGGAGGAGCAAGCTGAGATAAGAGAGGAAGAAGAACCAGCTATTATAAACGAGGGGGAAAGGTGATGAAGATGTGAACGTCGTGGAGGAACTGCCGCATGAAAATCTTGTAAGCGTGTTGAGGAAACCCAAACGGCGAAGGTATAATGGTAAATTTGTCCTATATTTGTTTGTTTTTGTGATAGAACTAATTTATTCATAAAATTTTGTTTTTGAAATTATGACTAGATAATACCTTAAGTAAAAGAGAGGCGAGGTGAGTAAAAGGGATGTTTTGGAAATCGAAGACGAAGACGATCGGGATGATTTGGAAGAAGAGGGCAGGAAAAAAAGGTGTAAAAGGTAGTTTTACAAAAATAATTAATTTGAGTTTATGTCAGTAGGCATATATGTGTAACCCAAAGTAATTACATCATTGAATGTTTTATGAAGTAAATGCGTTTGATCAACGACGGCGCCGAAGAAAAGAAGAGCTTGTGATGACCCTCTATAAAAAAAGCGAAAAAGAGGAAAGTGAAGAAGTTTGATGAGTATGATCCGTTCGAAAAATGGATACCGTCTTTGATGAAGCGTGTTGACAAGTTTTTGGCTTCATGTGAAGACAGGTATCAATGTCATACACTTAAAATAAGGGGCGTTTAAACCCTAATTTGTAAACCCTATTTTGATGATTAATTTGATTTTTCTTCCTTTTGATTTACATAGTGAACGTGTGAAGTTGGTTGACGCTGATATCGAAGTAGGGATTTTGAAAGGAATTGTGAACCGCGGGCAGAGCTTGCCAAGCAACGTAAGTAGTATATGCTTTCGATTTTACAAAAACACAGCAGTTTAGATTGAAATGTATGCTATTGTTAAGTAGTATCATTTATATTCAGGTGTTGGATAGTTCATTGTGTGAAATTCGCCGGCGATGCTTAAAGTACCCGAATCTGTTTGACCAAGATGCCCGTGTCCTTGATACTCAATTTGCAACATATGTCAAAAACTTCCACACACTAAACATGAAACGCTCAAGAGAATCGAATTTAATTCAATATTTAGGCATATTGTGAACAGGATGACTCCGGAATGTAGCACACCATGGGAAGGTTGCAAGACATTGTATGTGCCGATGATAGAGAGTGATCATTGGTTTCTTTTGAAAATTGATCCGTGTGGTAGGATAATTTTCGTGTATGACAAAGATTCCGGGGCATATTAGAAAAGTGATTCTTGCAAGGTGTGTCATGCCTATGCAAGTTGTCATACCGCTTTTAAATGCGAAGCTTGTAAAAGGCTATGAGAAGTATTCGAGAAAAGCTAAGCGGTGTTGAGCGAAGTGTCCTTTCAAGAGAATGGGTATGTTTGATAATTTATAATTATGCAATATATATAGAGATTATTAAGGTTTTCGATTTTGTGACTAACTTATTATCTTGTAATTGTTGTAATTTGGTAGGACTGATTGTGGCATGTTCGTTCTTAAATATGTGGAGTTCATGCTGGGAAGAGTGAATATATCATTGATTGGGAAGAAGCATATTCCAGATTGGAGAAAGAAGTTTGGGGAATTGCTTTCATGGGAATTTTTTCCATAGATGTTAACCGTCTATGAGGGTTTTGGTTATGAAAACCATAAACTAAGATGTCATTATAAACAATTTAATTCGTTTTTTACGAAGAACGGTTTGAAGGAGAAGTAAAATGTGTAATTGTTCTTTTGAATCATGGTGTTTGAAAGGAAAACAATGGTGTTTGAAAAATGTGTAATTATTATTATGTATTGTAGTTGTAATTGTAATTCTCTCTTATGATGTGAACTAGGGTTTGTACTGGTAATTGTTATTTTGAAGAAGAATCTTTTGGAGGAGAAATTTGGTTTCATTCTTATTATTATGTATATTGTATTTTTAATTGTTATTTTCTTCCATGTTTGAGAACTAGGGTTTGATTCATTAGTTGGTTAACATTATTTGTTAGAAAATTTGACCCATTGAAATGAAGAAGTTAATTTATTGATTCTTAAAGAATTATACAAATCAACATATATAGTTAACGTTAATTGTAATTGTAATTGATTAACATTATACAATTCCATAATCCATGCTATGGTTTGATTCATTAAATTGCTTAACATTATAAATGATGATTTGTTATAATATTTGATAATTTGTCATTGACCCTTAACATAATGGATTCATTTCGTAATTTTAACTTTACACAGTTTCAAGATTGTTTTGACACAAGTTTGATTTAACGTTACACAAGTTCAAGATTGTTTCGGTCAATGAGACATGTTTGAGATTGTTGCGGGTAAGAACTGGAATTAAACTATTAAAAAATGATAAAATGGGCCTATAAATAGTAGTATATCGAAGAGATACGGATGTGAAGGGTCTCATGGTAGTGTAAATCGAAGAGATACAGTTACGAATGTGAAGGGTCTCATGGTAGTGTAAATCGAAGAGATATAGATATCAATATGAAGGGTCTCATACAGATATCAATCTGAAGGGTATCATGGTAGGGTAAATCGAAGAGACGCCACCACCTTTAAAAAAAGATAAAATGGGCCTATAAATAGTTGTATTACCACAGGTGTACAATTCATATTTATTACAAATAAAAACAGAAAAGCAGAAGAAGAAAATGGATAAGCACACTAAGGAGATCGCAGATTTAAGAAACCAGGTTGAAGAATTGGAAAGAAAATTGGACGCGCGAAGACATGAATGCCATTATGAAATTGATCAACTGAAAATATGGATGACACAGGAGTCGGATTCCATGTATCTTGAAGTGGCATATATCAATGACAACATCAAAACAGTCAAAAAGAAAATCAACGATCTGATACGACTGTGCAATGATGCTTACAAAATTGCAGTGCGATGTGCATCTGCATTCGTGCACTATCGCATGATGCCATGGCCAGGGAACAATAATGTTTCTTTGGCCCCAAGTGGAGTTGGGGTTCGACCACAAACTCTCCCAATAAGAGAGCATGTTATAGAGTTCTCGGATCACGGCATGTGATCAAATCCCATCCCCATACAAACCCCACTTTATCTACATATTTGTATTTTCTTTAATAATATTATGTTGTAAAATATTTATGAACTTGAAATTATTTATAATATTATCAGTCTGTTTTGATATTATGTAATAACCTTTTCTTATGAAATCATTTATAATATTATCTTTTTAAGTGTTTTATTATTTGTTTGAATGATATCATGGACGTAGTTTCTTTTGTTTTTTGAAACGTATGGATGTAGTTTCTTATACATCAGTTGTTGCATGCATGCAAATAAATTAGGGTATTAAGGTTTGCAATTAATAAAATAGTAGAATAAGAAAGGAGGGGATTTGGATGAATAAAGAAGAAGAACCTTTATACTCCGTATATGTTTCTGCAATTAATAAAAAGTACAATAAAAGAGGGGGGGGGGGTCTGCAAATGAAAAGTACAATTAATAAAATAATATTGATGCACCAATAATGGTACAATGTCACAGACATTGCTTAAAGTAACTCGTAAAATGACCCCAAGAATCTTTTTGGATTTTCTAGGTCATTGATTATCCAGTCATAGCTTAAATTCCATTCCGGATAGTGATTTAGGCACATAATTGGTACACATAATTCATCCACACAACACTTTATAACCACACATTTTAACACTTAAAAAGAAAACAAAATAACACAAAAATTCTGGACCACACAATCACTTATTTCGGGGGATAATGACACAGAAATTCTGTGTCAAAATCATTTTCCATTCCTTTTATTTTTCAATCTAAAGAGTGGAGACAAGTCACTTGTAAACCTAACAAAGCAACAATACCAAGCCTCTATTGAAGAGAATGGCGAGAATTTTATGGCACAGGACCAAACTAAACTCAAATATACATCTACTGGGAGGTGGAGTCTTGTTTGATGGTTGAATATGTGCCACAGGCGAAGGATCGCACAATAGCCATAGGCTGGAAGGAGATGATTCGGATGTGGAATGTGAGTCTATCATCGTAGGACCGAAGGATCCCAAGTTGGAATTCTGGAAGCAATGATTCAATGATTCATAGTAATTTTCCGCTCTTTTGAGAACATCCAAGATCATCATTTGGAATTGCAGAGGTGCTTGGCTCCAAAGAATTTAGGAGGCACATCAAAGAGCTTCTTTTGAAATAGAAACTGATGTGGCGATCCTTCTTGAAACCCGCCCAGTGAAAAAGCCTTTAAAGTCATTGCTAAGATTGGTTTTACATGTTCCATACATTATCCTCCTCCTATTGGAAGATCTCGGAGGTATTTGTATCATTTGGAATTCAGATTTGCTCGATATTAATCAGATTGAAGCCCCCCCAAATAGAATTCATCTTTGTCGCATCTCGAGAATAATCTTTGTAGGATTGATAACTTCAACTTCAATGTCGCAATTGTAACTTGATAGATTTGGGCTACTCTGGACTGCCTTTACTTGGAGCAACCATGCAACTACAGGTGGAGACTCTTGTACCATCAAAGATGTGTGGCTCATCTCCTAAAGTCCATTCTTAGTATTAAAAAAAAATCATGCTTTAAATTTGATTTTAACACATGTATAATGTTGTTATGACTATTGGATGTTCTAATTAATGTATTCTTGTTGTGAAGGAGCCTCATTGGATTGCTTTGGAACCTCCTGCTGAGGGCTGGATTAAGGTCAACACTTATGCCAGCTGCATGGATATTGATGAGAATGGTAGAGGCATGGTGGCCATTGGTGGGGTCTTCATAGACGGTAATGGAATATTGTATAGAGGATTCGTGGGATTTATGGGAAGAAACTCCATCCTTCAAGGAGAATTGCTGGCTATCAAAGAAGCTTTGTGGATTGCTAAGGACTATGGGTCTCTCCAGGTTGTTGTGGAATCGACTTTGTCTCTCTTTGTAATGGCTATTAACGGTGGATCTAGGAATGATGACGGCAGATCGCTTGTTGAAGATATCCTTGCCTTAAAGAATTCTCGCATAAATGCTAATGTGTGTTATTCAAATAAAAGCGAGGATGATGGAATAATAGCCAAAGGTTAGTATCATCAACATTTACATTTTTGGTTGTGCATGTAATTGTACTTCATTTCTTACTTATGTTCATTTTGAACCGATTATCAAGTTTAAACCCTATAATCAAGTTTAAAACAAAACCATATAACTGGACACAAAGTTAAAGTTGGGTAGAAAATTTTATTTTGATAGATATATGAAGATAAATAAAGATTAATCACGATAGAATAAAATTAAACCATACTCCTTAATTAATACTATGGTTTAACATTAAAATACTCACGATATAATAAGGTAGTTGATTGAGTACGTTGTGATATTATTGAAGGATTAATTATTATAAGAAAGGTTCTCAAAATGAATTTGTTTTGGTTTTTTTAAATAAAAGGTGGAATTTGATTTAGAAAATGTGAATACAAGGCTTTGATTCGTTTCAACTACCAAAGTCATGAAGGTTTACTTAAGCGTTGGAATTGTTTCAACTACAAAGTCGCTTTTGAAAAGTGAAACGCCGATCCATTTAATTGTTTCAACTACAATTAACCTAGGGTTAACCTAGCTATATATATATATTCGGGATGATGCTAAGATAAATACCGTATATCTCTAAATCAGAAGCACATCAAAGAAAAAAATGGCAACGGAAAGAAACGAATTCATGAAAATCTTTGGAGGAAGAAATGCAACAAATTCGAATCATATTCAAGCAAGAACTGGAGGAAGAGATGAAGCGGTTAAGGAAGGAATTTATGCACCAACTGGAGGAGCAAAAGCAAGACATGATGGCACAGAGATGGGAACTTCTTCATGAAACCGAGAACATCAACGTGAAGGTGGTTGAGGAGGTTGAATCAAGAGACTGTGAGGTGGCAAATCTGAAAGAGACGATGCAGACCTACAAGAGGAAGATCAATCAAGTTGTCCAGGTTTGCAATGAGACGACGGGGAAAAGGATTGCACATCTGCCACATTATCTGTGATTTCTGAAAAACTTTGTTGTTGTTATGTCTGTTTGTTTAATTTTAATTTTCTTGTTTGTTTGCGCGAAACTTTGGGTTTAATTTTAATTTTTGTTTGTATAATTTATTTTCATGTCCTGAAACTAATGCTTTTATTTTTATGTTCATGTTTATTGTATAATATATTTATCTCGAAATATTTACATTCTTTGAAATTGCCATGAGTTTGCTTTTGGTTCTAATGTCCTCCTAGTCCAATTTGGTTTGTTTTGCTTTTTCTTTGGGGTTGGTTCTGTTTTGTATATGTTACACAAGTTAAAGCTCTGTATGCACCAACCTGGAGGAGCAAAAGCAAGACATGATGGCATGAGAGATGGGAAAAGGAAGATCAATCAAGTTGTCCAGGTTTGCAACGAGACGACGGGAAAAAAGGATTGCACATATGCCACATTTGCCACATTTTAATTTTAATTTTAATTTTACTGTTTTGTATATGTTACACAAGTTAAAGCTTGTGTAACTTTGAATCGTATGTTGTTATTTTAATGAGACTTTGAAATGAGCGAGACTTTATAAGAAAATAAAATGATTTGTATTTCTTATGTGAGTTGAATGAAAAAATTAATTAGTATCGATATAAAAGAAAGAAAAAAGATTATATTAATTAACGGGGAGAAATAATGTAATTATAGGATTTTCATACTTTTTAAATTATAATAATAAAGAATATAAGGAAGAAAAAAACAACAAAAGAGGATTGCATTAAAAAAAAAACAACTACTCTGCGTGATAAACAAGAAGGAAATAAAAGAGAGAATATACCGTCCCATCGCATGCATAGAAGGCGTGAAAAAAAGTAGAAAGAGGACAAAACATGACAGAATCAGTGGCAGGGGGCCATTGTTGACCGGGGACCGTCCATTCCCCCTTCATTTCCATTCATTTCATTTTGTTTTAAGCGAGTAGATAGTAGTACCGTTTTCTGAGACGAGTAATGATAGAGGGACAACCGATGTGTCACGACAATTGCCATAACGGTGATTTTCACTATTGATATTTGATCTTTTTAGATTTATGACATACAATTAGTCCGTTTAGGGTGTCTTACGTGAGTATGTCACTCAATAAGTCCCTTTAGGGTGTCTTATGTGAGTATGTCACACCATAGTAGTCATAATTGAATCAGAAGTCCGGTTATGGTGTCTTACGTGAGTATGTCAAACAATAAGTCCGTTTATGGTGTCTTACGTGTGTATGTCACTCAATATGTCCGTTTAGGGTGTGTTACGTGAGTATGTCACTCAATATGTCCGTTTAGGTGTGTTACGTGAGTATGTCACTCAATCAGTCCGTTTAGGGTGTCTTATGTGAGTATGTCACTCAATTAGTCCGTTTAGGGTGTCTAATGTGAGTATGTCACTCAATTAGTCCGTTTAGGGTGTCTTACGTGAGTATGTCACTCAATAAGTCCGTTTAGGGTGTCTAATGTGAGTATGTCACTCAATTAGTCCGTTTTGGGTGTCTTACGTGAGTATGTCACTCAATCAGTCCATTTAGGGTGTCTAATGTGAGTATGTCACTCAATTAGTCCGTTTTGGGTGTGTTACGTGAGTATGTCACTCAATCAGTCCGTTTAGGGTGTCTTACGTGAGTATGTCACTCAGTAAGTCCGTTTAGGGTGTCTTATGTGAGTATGTCACATAATAAGTCCGTTTAGGGTGTCTTACGTGAGTATGTCACAGAATAAGTCCGTTTAGGGTGTCTTACGTGAGTATGTCACAGAATAAGTCCGTTTAGGGTGTCTTACGTGAGTATGTCACACCATAAGTCCGTTTAGGGTGTCTTACGTGAGTATGTCACACCATAAGTCCATTTAGGGTGTCTTACGTGAGTATGTCACTCAATAAGTCCGTTTAGGGTGTCTTATGTGAGTATGTCACTCAATCAGTCCATTTAGGGTGTCTAATGTGAGTATGTCACTCAATTAGTCCGTTTGGGTGTCTTACATGAGTATGTCACATAATAAGTCCGTTTAGGGTGTCTTACGTGAGTATGTCACACCATAAGTCCATTTAGGGTGTCTTACGTGAGTATGTCACTCAATAAGTCCGTTTAGGGTGTCTTATGTGAGTATGTCACTCAATCAGTCCATTTAGGGTGTCTAATGTGAGTATGTCACTCAATTAGTCCATTTTGGGTGTCTTACATGAGTATGTCACATAATAAGTCCGTTTAGGGTGTCTTACGTGAGTATGTCACATAATAAGTCCGTTAGGGGGTGTCTTACGTGAGTATGTCACACAATAAGTCCATTTAGGGTGTCTTACGTGAGTATGTCACTCAATAAGTCCGTTTAGGGTGTCTTATATGAGTATGTCACTCAATCAGTCCGTTTAGGGTGTCTAATGTGAGTATGTCACTCAATTAGTCCGTTTGGGTGTCTTACATGAGTATGTCACATAATAAGTCCGTTTAGGGTGTCTTACGTGAGTATGTCACACCATAAGTCCATTTAGGGTGTCTTACGTGAGTCTGTCACTCAATAAGTCCGTTTAGGGTGTCTAATGTGAGTATGTCACTCAATTAGTCCGTTTAGGGTGTGTTACGTGAGTATGTCACTCAATCAGTCCGTTTAGGGTGTGTTACGTGAGTATGTCACTCAATCAGTCCGTTTAGGGTGTCTTATGTGAGTATGTCACTCAATCAGTCCGTTTAGGGTGTCTAATGTGAGTATGTCACTCAATTAGTCCGTTTGGGTGTCTTACATGAGTATGTCACATAATAAGTCCGTTTAGGGTGTCTTACGTGAGTATGTCACATAATAAGTCCGTTTAGGGTGTCTTACGTGAGTATGTCACACCATAAGTCCATTTAGGGTGTCTTACGTGAGTATGTCACTCAATAAGTCCGTTTAGGGTGTCTTATATGAGTATGTCACTCAATCAGTCCGTTTAGGGTGTCTAATGTGAGTATGTCACTCAATTAGTCCGTTTGGGTGTCTTACATGAGTATGTCACATAATAAGTCCGTTTAGGGTGTCTTACGTGAGTATGTCACACCATAAGTCCATTTAGGGTGTCTTACGTGAGTCTGTCACTCAATAAGTCCGTTTAGGGTGTCTAATGTGAGTATGTCACTCAATTAGTCCGTTTAGGGTGTGTTACGTGAGTATGTCACTCAATCATCCGTTTAGGGTGTGTTACGTGAGTATGTCACTCAATAAATCCGTTTAGGGTGTCTTACGTGAGTATGTATGTCACCAATAAGTCCGTTTATGGGTGTCTTATGTGAGTAGTGTCACACAATAAGTAGTCTAATTGAATCAATAAGTCCGGTTATGGTGTCTAACGTGAGTATGTCACATAATAAGTCCGTTTAGGGTGTCTTACGTGAGTATGTCACACAATAAGTCCATTTAGGGTGTCTTACGTGAGTATGTCACTCAATTAGTCCGTGAATCGAAGACCGGTTATGGTGTGTTACGTGAGTATGTCACTCAATCGATCACACCATAAGTCCATTTAGGGTGTCTTACGTGAGTATGTCACTCAATCAGTCCGTTTAGGGTGTCTTACGTGAGTATATGTCACACGATAAGTAGTTCTAATGGAATCGGAAGTCCGTTTAATTTTGTTTTATTTATTATTATTAATTTTTATTTAGTAGTAAGAAGATGTATGTATTAACTATTTTTTTTATAATCAAATGATGTAACTAGAATAAATAAATAAATAAATATAATCAATCAAATGATGTAACTAGAATAATTATTGTATTATTATTTTGATTTTTGTTTTTAATTTTGTGATCGAACCCTACTCTCTCCCTCCATCATCATCAATTCCGCCCCTAAGTCGCTCCTCCTCTCAATTGTTGCAACCAAAATTTTTGGGGCCTGCTTCCCGCTAAGAATCGCCCAAAATTTAGAAATTTTCAAATTCCCTATTTGATTTGATTCAATTCTTCACCCACAACTAACCCTCTAACCAACCAAAGTACACCCCGCCCTTTCATTGATGTGTTTCCCTCTTTTGATCTTCCCACCATTCAACCTTCAAAATCTCCATTAAAGAAACCAACTAGAGCTAATAATTTTGGTGACTTACTCTGCTCTTTTGTTTTAGCTTTTCTTCTAGGGGCTTTGCGAAGTACCTCTTTTGTTTTTCCAGAATCTTGTTACATTTTTTTGAATTTGAACTAATTTCTAACATATTTGTGTGAATTAACAGGGCATCAATGCCTTAACAGAGCTAATTTTGGTGAGTTACTCTGCTCTTTTGTTTTAGCTTTTCTTCTAGGGGCTTTCCGTTGTACCTCTTTTGTTTTTCCACAATGTTGTTACATTTTTTTGAATTTGAACTAATTTCTAACATATTTGTGTGAATTAACAGAGCATCATTGCCTTAATGAGCTAATTTTGGTGAGTTACTCTGCTCTTTTGTTTTAGCTTTTCTTCCGGGGGCTTTCCGAGGAAACATAATTGTTTTTCCGAAATTTGGTTATTTTTGTGAATTTGAGCTAATTTCTAACAAATTGGGGTGAATTTACCTAGACATCAATTACTTAACAGAGCTAATTTTGGTGAGTAATTTTGAGATATAGACAGACCATTTAATACTCAATTATGCACAATTCTTTTCATAGTGTGCTGCAATCTACGAAACGAACCTGAAGCAAAATATGAAGGGTACTTCTCCGATTTCCAGTTCTTCTAGCAAGGTAAATGAATCTGGGACATTTCATGAGCGTACATTGTTATGCAAATGTGGCGTTCCTGCAAAATTGGTGACTTCAGGAACAGATGCTAACCAGGAGACTCATTCTACGGTTGTCCTTATTGGCGGTATGACTAATTTTTTGGTTATACTTTCCATTTACTTTCAAGGGATAATGTGTCTCAGATAATAATTGGAATTTCTTATTTTGCAGGATGATGAAGTCAAATGTGACTATTTCATATGGCAGGACAAGGTGTCTGCATCTACTGGGCCATATGGCAAAGTGTCTTCATCTACTAGGCCATATGGCAAGGTGTCTTCATCTACTGGGCCACATGAAGATGTTACCTCTGTGAACTTGATGAAGAAAACAGATAAACTTGAATGCACAATCGGTGTCCTTCAAAATGATATTGAAATGATAAAGTGCATGCGAGACAATGATGCAAAAAAAATTGAACAAGTTGAGATCAACGTCACTGAGTTATTGAGAGGTCGCAATTCAGATTCCATGGTTCAAATGTTACTCCATGATAGAGAAAGGATTGCTCGCCTGGAGACACTACTTGAGAAGACCAGGGTAGGGAACAATTCATCTCAAAAGAAACTTGTATTATTGACTATTACTTGTCTAACCTTTTATTTCATATTTCATCTTATGAAATAAAAACTTAATTTCTTGGTATTTTGTATTTCTCTGTATATTTCTGTACATTTCATTACGAAATAAAAACTTAATTTCTTGGTATTATATGAATTTGAATGGTTAAACCCGTATCCTGGGGCAACACAAGCTTGAACTTGTTTCCAGGGCCGACACAAGTTTAAACATGTTTCTAGAGTGAATGTTTTACAACACCCTTAATGGACGCAAAACACCACATTCGTGACACTCGAACAACGTCCCTTCACATTAAACAAATGAGAACAACCAACACATCAATGTTTTACAAGCTTAAACCCATTTCATGGGGCTACACAAGCTTGAACTTGTTTCAGGCCGACACAAGTTTAAACTGTTTTAGAGTGAATGTTTTACAACACCCTTAATGGACTTAAAACACCACATTCGTGACACTCGAACAACTTCCCTTCACATTAAACAAATGAGAACAACCAACACATCAATTTGCCATCATTCAAAATTCAACATCATCTACATCTTCCAGATTTAAACATCAACCAATCAACCAAAGAAGAACAACCAACACATAGAATTTGCCATTATTCAAAATACAATAACAAACAAACACATCAACACATCACTTTCCATTATTCAAAATACAACACAAGTTACGTCTTCGAATCTTACACATCAACCAATCATCCTCACTGATTAAACATCCACAATATGTAAACATCTCATCCTCTTCATCAACATTAATACTTTAAACATCCACAATATGTATCCCATCGCCTTCCTATAACATTGTCAAAGAAAAAAGGTAACAAGCCTAATGCAATGTAACATGATTGAATATAAAAAGAACTCTAAATATTAATACATACAATACCTTATCATGGCAAAGTAGAGTGTCATTTGGTGAGCATTTCTCCACCAATCAAACTCTTACAAGTGGAAGCGTAATGACCATTGACACCGCATTTTCCACAAACATACTTCGTCTTTCGTCGTCCCGGGTGGCGTTTCCTCTTTTTGATGGCCGTCCACTTTGTCTCTTTGGCACCTTCGGTGGAAAAACCACATCGTTAAGCACATCATCGGGATACACACATTCATCTTCATTTTGAAGTGGATACACACATTTGGAATAACCTAGCCTCCAACAATTGATTTATAATACCAAGTGCAATACTTGAGGCGTTCTTCCTGTATATTTTAACACAAGATGTGCATGCTAGCATGGATACATATCCATCGGAATTTTTACATGTACACGTCTTCAAATCCAACTCAACGATGTAAGAAATACTTGACATCCTTGTCACGAACATCATACTTATCTCGAGGAAAGTGTATTAATCGAAAATCGTTTACGACTCGAAGCTTTTGTTCACTTCGATTTCAATTTTGGGAGTAAGAGCATCTTGGCAATTTGTAGATGATTCATTTCTTTTAGCAAACCAATCCTGTAACATCTCCCGGATATGTTCAATCAACCCAACAATTGAAAATTCTCGTGCACGCTTTAGCCTAGCATTCACAGACTCGGCATGGTTTGTGGTCATTATGTTGTAACGAAATCCCTCAAATTTAGCTCTAGCCCACATAGGGAATTCTGCTTCTTTCAAATATTCGTCAACTTTCGGACATTTACTACATAAAGTTTCGAAATGCAACTTGAATTCTCGCTTCAGATAGGCCTCTGCGACTGTCGAAAGAGCTTTCCCACACCACGCCTGGGATATTTCATCCTCAAATTCTTTTGCATGTGATACATGCAATGCCCATGGTGGGCATTCTTAAACACCGCCTTGAAAGATGTTTTAATACTATCGGCACGATCAGAAAGTATCGCAAGATCATTCGTGTCCCCAATGATGGGTTTTAGCTTATCAAAAAACCATGTCCAAGACTCTATACTTTGAAGCAACAACACCCCAAGCAAGTGGAAATATTTGAAGATTTGCATCTTGACATGTTGCCACAAGTAAGGTCCCTTATATAGCGTTTTAAATGCGTGCCGTCCACGAAATGACTTTCCGCATCGCCAAATAAAATCCCTCAATACTTTGACCAAGTGCCATGAAAAAGTATTTGAAAACATTCCCATCACTTTTTCAATATGATATACGATTGTCGGGTTTCTAGCCTTGACCTATAACAATATTTGGGTAATTCTCCCCAACTTTTGTTTGGATTACCCTTATCAATCCTTCCGCATAACCCTTAGCCTTGTACGCCTTGCAATAAGTTACATCATATCCAAATTCTTCTTTGGAAATCATGCATCAAGTCCTTTGTGCGTTAATACGATTGGCATCTTTAAACCTTCCGCAAAGTATGTGCCAATTAGCATGTGCGTAGCATGTCTATGGTCTTTTTCGAGGAGCAATAGGTGGGCGGCTATGCTTATTTGCATACGTTACCACTACAAATCGCTCGAAGGTGCTTGAAGTTTGGTGGCATAAACGCCATTTGCATCCGGGCGGCTTCACATAAAACCGAATAAACGCTTTTGTTGGAAGTTTGCGTTTTGAATTCAAACTTGTACTTCAGAGCCAACTTCGCAAGTTTGAATACCAAAAACTTTTGCATTTAAATGGATCATTCACACGAAAGTCTTCATGTTCGGGAATGCACACTAAAGTATCACCTACAGTACAGCTACAACGAACCATAGTTGGGGGTGCATTCATGTTCATGTTCTTTGCACGTTAACCATAGTTGGGGGTGCATTCAAGGGATCAACAATCTCATTTCTCTCAACAAAGCCATCAAGATTCTCATTTGACAATTCATCAGCCCCGTGCATGCTAATTTCTCGATATGATTCTTCTAAATAAACATCTTCACCCAAATTCACCAATAAGGAGTCTTCAAGTTGCTCATTAAAGTCCATGTTGTCACCCCCCGTGTTCAAATGAGAATCTTCGACACATGTCTCTATGCTTTGTATTCTTACATCCAACATCTCTTCCATGGCATTCCCAACAACATCCACATCTATCTCTTCATTAATGATCTTTTCAACACATGTCTCTATGCTTTCTATTCTTACATCCAACATCTCTTCCATGGCATTCCCAACAACATCCACATTTATCTCTTCATTAACATTCTTTTCAACACATGTCTCCATGCTTTCTCTTCTTACATCCAACATCTCTTTCATCCCATTTGCCAAAACATCAACATCTGTCTCTTCATCTCTTTCAACACATGTTTCTTGAATTTCCGACACATTTACTACTTCACATGTTTCTTGACTTTCATAAACCTCGGTACACTTTTCCTTTTCCTTCAAACATATTAATAAAGCATCTTGTTTTAAATTACAAACATATATAAACCGATTCACAAGCTTATCGCAATCAAGCACCATCGGTCTAGCTTTACTAATGGGGACCATATATTTCATCTCAAACTCATACTTAGTTGTATCGATTTCCAACTCATTTTTCACCATGTCATACAATTCTTCAAATGTAATGTTCTTTTTGACACTCGTAATCGTCGAAACTTCTTGATTCACACCCTACATACTTCCAAGACCATAGACCATTGACGTCTTTTTTCAATCTCCACAGGGTAAAATATAAAAATACAAACTTTATCTTCCATCACGCTTCACCGAGATCCTGTTTTTATTCAATACAATAATTACAAACCAATATACACATAGACAAAATCCATAATTCCGTTCAAATAGCCATTAACAAGTTTAAACTTGTGTCACACTATAATCAATACACCTTGAAATGCAGATAGAAGTTCACATAGCCATTAACAAGTTTAAACTTGTGTCACACTATAATTAATATTTTAAGATTAATACGATTACCATTCACTGGAAATGCAATTTAGATATATAAAAGATAGAATATATATATATATATATATATATATATATATATATATATATATATATATATATAGGTAGTCATACCGGGTAATAATCGCACAAATCACCAATTCAACATTTAACCATTTCAATTCAAATCAAATATCCATTTTCAATCGTGGTCGCCCCATTTTCAATTCAATTGAGTTAAACACACGGTTTAAGCTAATCCCCATGAGGTAAGTAAACTAACAAACTCAATTTCCCTAAATTCACATACGGTATGGAAAGCCAAGAAACCCTTTCGATTACCACCCGGCTCGGCTCGGACAATGCTTGACGGAGAAGAAGAAAAAAATAGAGGTTGTTCGGCGATGGAGAGACACAACCAGAGTTATTCGCTTTGCAAAGAGAGGCGGAGCGCAGAATAATTGGCTACTGATCTGATTTTGGCGCGTAAATTAGGGTTGGTTAATTTACCCGCCCTAATTTAAGGGGTCGGATTAAGCAAAGTTTAATGGGATGTTTAATTAAGGGTTAATTACATTTTTAGTGTTAAGTAAATCACCCCAAATCAAGAAGGGGGAGGGTATTAATGGCTTTTCACCCAACTTGGAGAGTCCAAGCTTGTTCATGACATGATTTATGTTATAACTTATTGTTGCAAGAATTTCTATTGACAAACTTAAATAACTAAATGCCCCTATATAATAGATAGACGTTCTTAGCCTAAAGTTTTTTTCCCCCTAAAATCTACAGCACATCAACTGATCATAAAATATGTCATTAAGCTTTTTAATGATTTAGTATTACACAAACTTTAATAAAAACTATGTTGTAGTAATTATAATGTTCAAGTGTTTTAGTGAATATTATTCACTATAAGTGTTTTATTATACACCCATCTCAATACTCCCGACTTGAATATATAATAAGGGACATTTGTACGACCAAATTTACTAGAAAACGCACTTTCTTGAATTTAGTTCCTCCTTCCGATACGTATTCCACGTCTCAAATAAAAAATAATAAAAACAGAGTTGGAAATGCAATGTAAAAGAAAAAAAAGTTCAAACAAACTGAAAAAAAGTTTTACAATCCAAATTTTGATGGCTAGGAAAGCCATATAAGACGTACGTGTATTTAAACTCTAGCCAACGCGACAAAAACTCCTCTCAACCACCATTTTGATAACTCCTCTCAACCACCATTTTGATTTTCCAGCTCAGCCTGAATACGTGTATTCAACTCCGTAATGTAGAAAGGGAGACCGGCACGGGCGACTGCCAGTCTAAGATTATCATCTTCCAGTTCTTGATCAAGAGCACCGACTATCATATCTTCTAAAACATGCCGATGCATGGTAATCCTTTTCTTGCGGGCTATTACAACCGTTGGAAAAGAATGAACCTTCTGTTGCAAAGTAAATTGCTGCAAAGAAGAAGAAAAAATGAATGTTTGATTTGTTTGATTTCAGCAAGGTTTGTTTGATCACAATCGTCTACCCTATGCTTACCTTCATGTCTTTCACAGAGATTTTTAGAAGCTTGACGACTCCTTCTCCTTGGAAATTCTCATAGAAATTTTCTATCACAGACACACTTTCTCCACTGATAATTGACCACTTTGCATGAAAAAGATACAGGAGCACCATCTACGATAAAGATTCCAACGAAGAATTCATCAAAAAGAGTTACATGAATAAAACCAAAGCAATATAAAAGAAATTTAACAGAATGCGAGCCTAAATTTTAGTCGAAAAGAACTTGACCACCCAGAGAAAAGATGCAAAACCAGACTATTGCCAAAGTTTGAATTTAAAAATAAATAAAAAGACTAATGCCTTTATAGAGTCTTAAAAAAGGTTTAAATAAACAGTTATTACTAGACCACACAAGTACTCAAGTTATCATATATCTTATACCGGTTTCTCTCCCGCTTCGGCCTCTGCAGCAACACACGCATGATAAAGTTGAATGTGGTCCTTGAACCACGTTCCATCATCCTCCATATCTGTTAACAAAAAGTTTACAAAAATAGTCCAATGAAAAGCTAGCTTATAAAAGCAAAACAAAATACAAAATGAATCGTTCCAAATGGCAACTCCATTAGGATCTAACATTAGGGATCTGACAAGATAAATCAACCTTAAATTATAGAGGACAAAACAAGAGCCTTGGAGAAAATTAGGAGGATTCAGTCGATTAAGCATTCACAATGCTCAGAGTTCGATAACACTTATGCATGACTCGAGCTCATGTTTCAGAGAAAACACCTCATAAATTTCAAATACGGCTTTATACTTGCGGTTTAATATCCCCTCCACCTTATGTTATACATAAGGGTATTAATACACACAATCACTGCACATCCAGTTCAATGCTACGCAATACACTTATGTATTACCAAAATCCCTGTAGCTCCCGAGCCAAATGGTTAATGTATTACCATAATCCCTATAATGCCAGATTGTCAGGTGAAAAAGTATTCAACAAAAGGCCCAATGCAGACATATAATAACTAAGAAGAAAAGGCCAAAACATAGGCATCAGGGAGTATCCAACTCTAGAAATGCCTCATCGAAAGCTTTAACAACAAAAAAAAGTAAGAACTAGACAAACGTAAATTCAAAATTTCTAATAAAAGCATTTAATGGTAACTAACTAGAAACATCGCCAACCAATTCACTTGCTTACGTGATGTAAAAGTAAAACTTAATTTCTAAAACCAATGGAACTGAAAATATCAATAGCCAACAGAGATAACAAGCAATAGTAGCAACAATGCAACATTTAGAGGCTTGGTTTTCAAGGACGGAGCTAATTTTTCTCTAGGTGGGCTGGGTTAAAAAATTTGTACAGTTATTTTATCATGCATAATATTCTGAGCAGCCAAGAATTTAGTTATACAGACTATATTATTAGTACAAAGTGTTGTTGAAGTCCATTGTGTCTAGATTATACACCTTTATTTGTGTGTCATATATTGACAATAGCTCTATGTTATAGGCGCACACATTGGGGGGCATGTTGAAGACAATTGTGCTACATTCCTGCTTAAGCTTTAGGGCAAGATGATAATTTAACAAATAGTATATGGTATAACATATCAGTACAACTATACACTATATAGTGTTACGTATACAATATAATTATGCATTATTATAACTACAATATACAAGTTACTTATGCACAAGACAACGTTATAAGGTTAAAATATTAAAACTATCCAAACCTGACGATTAGAAATTTTCGATTAAAGGATATACAATTTTGTCATTGAATATCAATAGAAATTACAAAAAGGTAGTTTACTTTGACACATGTTTATGTATGAATACAAAGTTTTACGAACCTAGATTGTCTGAAATAGTTACCTACTTGCAAAGAATGGCTTGGTATGGTGAAAATGGAGCTGACTAATAGTCAGTGAAAAGATTCATCAGACAGTAATGATTCAATGTTGGTTAAATCATTTCCTTCCATGTACATGGAAAAGTTGAGTTTTATTGCACACAGTCAAAAGTTCTCTCTTTCTCCCTCTCTTTTGTGATTCTTCTCCACTCCTTTTCTGGTTTTGTCTTAGATAAGGGGCGACTGTTATGCATATCATGTGACTTTTCCTTATGTTTTCGTCTATGGATCATCTTAGGTGTATTGTCTATAAAAATTGATGTAAGCATGTATGTTCATTTATTAATAATTACTAGGAATAAAAAGAATATGAATGCATGTCTATGGCTACGCACTTTATCTATCAATGTCTCCAATAAGTAAAAGGTAAGGCAAAACCATAAAAGCATAATTATCAAATGTTTTAGAGTCAATCTAGCTGTCTTATGCTAGCATCAACCTCACCCTGACAACCACACAAGCTGTCTTTGTCTACACAATACTAAGACATACATTTACTAATCATAAAATGTAATTGCTTATATGGGTAGACTTGAGTGAACAATACATTTTGCAGCAAGGAACATGCATCAGGAGCAAAAGCTATTTATGATGTATAAAAAAAAAGGTGCACTCCAGAAAATCAGATATCAAGTCATCAAAATATGGCTGATGAAATGCAAAAAGAGGACAGCACTTCTCAAAAGTATCTATTAAATTTTAAACATTGAACATTTGTGGATGCGGTATCCAACACATGGCGTGGGAATTTAGAAAAACATAATACAGGTGCGGCGCAATAAGTGTAAATACTATAAATATACAGGTTTTGTTATAAAGTAATAAAAACATTGGACCTAACTACAACTAGTTAAATTTCATCACTCCACCTGATACTAACCGCTTATTTTTTACCAGATCCAAGTATATTATAATGTACAAAGCAAAGTTAAATGTACGAAACAAAGTTAAAATACGTCATCTGGAAATGCTTTGCTAAACCAGTGAAGACATTCGTCTATAAATTAGACGAGACTTTAACCACTCTGTGCCTAACTGAACACTTTTAACGTCAACCAACTATTTATTTAGATGTCAGTGCCATGCCAAAATTCCATCCCTCTCAAGTGTAACTCTTAGTCATTGGGAAAATTACTCCCTCCCTGTAAGATCATTACTCTATTTACTACCATATAATCGCCATTTAATATCAGAGATCAAATGATGTCTATTACATATGGAAATAAGGCCCACTCAGACGATTTCTTCACTGCCATAGTTCTCTTCCTTCATAACATTCGTTAATCTTAATCCCTCACAACCCTTGATATAAATATCAAAAACCTTGATATAAATATCGAAAAGAGGAACAAAAAAACAAAAAAAACAGTTCGAAACCCTAAATAAGGCAAGTTCTGAGAAAGAAATCAGGGTTTCTAGCATACCGAGGAAATGATTATGAAAATTGAAAAGCAAAGGACAGAGCATTCTAGAATACCTTATTCGACTGGCGCAGTTGCAGATCTGAGAAAGATAAATTCGCGCAGTAGATCTGAAAAGAGAGAATACGAAAGTGTGTAATTACATACACTATTTTCAAGAGCAATTACCGGAGGGCGTAGATGATGAACGAGAAACTACCTGTATAAACAGCCTTCAAATTTGTCTTCGTAAGCTTCTCTGAAAAGAACAGAAATAAAACGAGGAAAATGAGGAGGATTTGAAATAAATGTAAAAAAAGGAGGAAAATTAGTCAAAGACATAAATGCCCTTTATTTGTAAATGGGTTTTCCGGAAGGGAGAGGCTCAAACGTACGTATTTTATGTGGGGTAGGTCGACTCGCATCCTGTCACAAATAGGAAGGTAAATAATCCTATCCGAAATAAATATTTATTTATCGAATGAAAGAATCTTTTAACTCCTACTGAGATCGCTGGAAAGAGAAACAAATCGCTTCAAATCGGTTTGATAATATATTTATCATGCTTGAGTTCGGCTCGATTATGCTCTGAAAAAAAATTGAGCACTTTCAAACTAAAGCTCGAGCTTGAGCATCTCGTGAAAATGGTAAAAATACTAAGATATGTGATCGAATTTTTCTAGGTGTCCAATCTCACCGACAGTGTACCGTATCAATTGTAGTCTATTAAGTGGTCAATGTCGTATCACACGAAGATTGTGAGGTTAAGTACCGAAAAGCTATGATTATCTTGATCCAAGTCGCAAGAAAACGAGAAAGTGAATGGTCTAAGATCAAGCTAGTAAGCTCAATCAACTACAACTAAAACGGGTATTCAAATAATAAAAAGCCTAGCCAAGACAATCCAATGATCAAGTATACATCATCCAGTATCATGGGAATGAACAACCTACCTACATTCCTATGGTGTTCAAGTGTGTGTTATCGGTACACCCCCTAAGCTAGCGATTCCACCTCATACGAGTGTCCGGAATTACTCTATGCCTTCTCTTTGGTTTAAGAACCCTAAACCTAATGATTCAACATGTGAAAGTTCTTGAGTGAAATGAATGAATAACCCCCGGATAAGAAATCGAGTTCCACTTAAGGTCGATTTTCTGGTTTTCCTATCTCTTTTCCGCACAAAGCATTTCCTTTCGGACTCAACTAAGTGTGTGTGCAAGTGTTAGGTGATCAATCCAACACAAACAAGCAATACAATGCAAATAGGAAAAGATAGCAACAACACTTGAAGCTATGACATATGAACTAACACTCCCAATCAACCTATAGAGATAAAAACTATCATAAAAATATTATCTTGGCTAGTAGAAAACTAGCCACTCATGGATATGAACTCCAACATGTCAACGTTAGGATTCATATCCATGATAACAATTAAATCACAAGTAAATGCTAAAATTTTCCAACCAAAAACTATGAACTTGAAGAAGGAAACTTGAATTCAAGATCTATAAGTGCTCCAATGGGATTCACACCCAAAAGGATGGAAACTTGGTTCCATTAAATGATTCTAGAAATAAAACTAAGAATTCTTAATGTTTACAAGTGGAATTAGATGCTAAATTATGGTGGATTTTGGCTAGAAGAGCCTTGAGGTTGAAGTGCCTTCAAGCTAGAGTGAGAGGGTGGAAGAAGATGTTGTAAAAATTCCCAAAATGGAGTTTAAATGCCGAAAATTTGTTGTCTACGACGCTTGGCGGCCACCAAGGTGGTGTTGGCCGCGGCCAAGAGCACAATTCTTCAGTAAAATGGTAATAATTTGAGTTGTAGACCTCCGATTGATGTGATTCAAAATGCGTTGGAAATCTCGTTTCCCGATCTACAACTTTCATGAAGATATCTTATCCAGAAAATGTCTCTAAGAAGAGTCAAATGTCCGCTGAAGACATGCTACGGTAGAAGCACTAAAGACAAATGATCTGTTTGAACTCGTAAGCTTCCGGCACTCTTCTAGCCCTCAAAAGACGTGTCTATGATCAACACGTGTCATCACTCGAGGTCCTTGTCAACCTATAATCCTGCAATAATTCACCAAAATACCAAGTGTAAACTCTAAACGACGCTCCGGTTACGATAACCGGTACAAAACCTATCAAAATATGATATTTTATATAATAATTACTATCTACACATTTGATGAAACTAAGCAAATTATGACTCGAATTGATACAAAACATCAATAAACGCATGAGAAATGAGGATAAGTCATCGTGAAATGTATCATTTAGTTGACTTATATCAAAATGCACATGAAATATTAAGTCCAGCAGAATAATAATAAGAAATATAATATATTTTAAAATAATATTAAAATGATCGATAAGGCTCATAAGCATATCGAGTGAAGCGATAAATTGCTCGAGTTCGACTCGTTAATTATAATGAGCTATTCGAGTTTGGCTCGATTTTGATTAAAACCATATCCGAGCAAGCATTTAACGAGCCAAACGTCGAACGGCTCAGGAATTGCTCAGATCGTTTACACCCCTAGTCATATCCCTCGGTTTATTTTCAGAAAATTACACAAAACGTTGGAAATTTGTGGTAAGGGGAGATTTGAGGAAAAATTAGAGAAGGAAATATTAGAAGAGAAGAAAGGAACGGCAATTGAGAGAGAATAGAAGATATTTCATAAACATTCATAATGATATTTATGTTTATATCTCTAATTAACATAGCCTTTACAACTTGGGCAATAAGTCGAATACTCGAATAGTAGAATACGACATAAGCAGTAACATCACATATGACATTATAAACGGCTAACAATTAATATCTAACGGCTACTATATATAGCATCTTCAGTCTTCTTTCGAAATTTTAACCTCGGGACTTGACAAATCATTACCCTCAACAACCACCTTATCCTCAAAGTGTTCAGATGTAAAACCCACACAAAGTCGGGATCCCATACAAAAATCTTCGAAATAGCAGCATCCGTTGGGAAGCTTAAAATTGCAAGCCCATGAATGGAATGAACAAGTGCATAAACAATCATCATTGAAATGGTGTCTAGAAAAGCTTCACACACCCATCGGTAGGTATTCAATAAATTTGTTAAAACCATATAAGTGTTGTCTTTGATCCATGACAAGAGTAAAACCCAAACTTTATATGCATCGAGAATATCGGGCCTGAAACCAGTCAATATGGTTAAGTAGGTTATATCAACAAATTATTTCATCAGCTATCAACGGCTTAGTACACGATAAGCCGACCTTGGGATGGTCACTTTTAGCGGTTTGTTAGCCTCGCTGATAGTTGACTTCCGCAGGGTCGCTATACACTTTACCGATCTCATCATGAAAGCTAATTAGCCGATCCAGCCAAACAGCTCACTCTTCAGCTGAACATGTCAGCCCCGACCTCCAAACACAGTTACTTGACATTATCAGGCATAATCCCACGAATGACCCTTGATAACCATCCCAAAAACACGTTGATAAACAATCACGATCTCAGCTTTCTTGAGCCATGAATGTCCTATGTCCAACATCACACTAGCCGTCAACTATGGGTTCTCAGATCCTAGATTTGTGATAGAACTGCCTTACCAAGGCTCTCTATATAAGGATTCCCATCTGTTAGAAAATAACTTTGTTCGTCCCAGCTGATTCTCATCAGCTTTGATCAACTCTGCCGATTCTCATCTCAATTATGCCCCCTAATGCTCCATCACAACCGATCGATCGCACGACTCTCTTCAGATCAAGCATCGACCATCTCAATCGACCGATCATGTCTGAAACCAGGATACCAGTCTATTAGCTAATAATTGACATGTTTTTGAGGTGCTTTTTCTATCCACCTTGCAAGCAGCATAGTCTGAGTCTGAAAAGGATATCAGCTTGAATCCTCCATCCCTTGGATACCACAATCCAACATTCATTGTGTGTTTAAAATATGTGATGATTCTCTTGGCTATTAGCATATGAGATTCCTTTGGCTATGACTAGAATCTTGCTCATACTCTTACTGCAAATGCAATGTCTGGTCTGCTTACAAAAGATAAAGTAATGATCCAATTATTCCTCTGTATAACTTTTGATCTACATCCTTTTCTTTTTCATCTTTGTCAAGAATGACTCTGGCACACGTTGGTGTTTCTAATGAGCCACTGTTCTCCATTCCATACTTCTTAATCAAGTCATTGGTGTACTTGGCTTGATTGATGAAGATTCCATCTTCCATTTGACTTGTAATCGAAGGAAATAGTTCGATTCACCCATCATACTCATCTGAAGTTTGCTCTTCATCATCTTAGTGAATTTATCACACAGTTTTCATCTTTTGATCCAAAGATTATGCCATCCACATACACTTGTACTAACAAGGTGCTTGATCCCAATACAACATTTTTGGCTTTTTACGGCACAAAATAAATGTCAGGAAGTGGAAAAAAGCTCCAGAAAAAGATATCCCAACACATAAAATGACAGTTATTTAAGTGTCGTCAATACTGACGTCGGCAATGTTTGTGGCAGCTAATTGTTCCACCGGGAAACTTTCTCGGCAATTATATGGAAGATAGTAAAAGTGACATATTGTTTATTTGTGGCACTATGCCTACACTTTCCTAATGTGTCGGTTATTTTTATGTTGATTTTTCTAGCACTTGGTTAATATGACGGATATAACTTCGTGACAATTTAATGACGTTTGTTTTGATTAACTTCATGACAGTTTTCCGATGCTTGTTTTGATTTCCATATGTTGTTTGTGGCATGTTTTCCGACACATGTTTGTGGCACTATACCGACATATGTTCCATTTACATAGTCGATCAAAGGGTAATTTACCACTCTTATTTTTATTGTCGTGAATCTTACTATATCTAGAAAATGTTGGTTTTGTTTTAATAGCAATTTTGCCACACGTAATATGTTTGTCGTGTTAGGAAATCAACGCGGGAACGCAGGGAAATTTAAATTTTGATTTCATTTTCAACCAAGATCGCCTTCGTTTAAACAATAAACAAATAAGAAGTAGACAAGAAACATACCAGATCTGATCTAAAAGATCGTCGATTTGTTAGCGGTTGTAGTTTGTCCACGAAGCCGCCCAAGTGTTCGGCCTCTACTGTTGATCCACACAAGCTTCCTGCCGGAATCTCTCCTTTGATTGCTCTAGAAAAACTCGGTTGCTAGGCCGACTTTTTTCTCTCTCAAAACTCTCTCCAGGAAAATCTCATATTTTATAGTAAAATAGAACTCTTGCAATTGTGATGATTCAAAAGAGTTTGACACCCTCCTCCTATTTATAATGTAGGTGGTGCCTAAGATGTCCCAATCCCATTGGGAAAAGTTTCCTGCTTGGAGTTGGCAGAAAGAAAAACTTTTCATAATAGAATAAGGAAAATATCTTTTCTTGATTTATTAATTATTAATTTAATATCTTATATTAAATAATCCAAAGATATATATATATATATATATATATATATATATATATATATATATATATATATATATATATATATATATATCTTGGATTATTTAATATAAGATATTAAATTAATAGTGGTAAATCAATAAATGTCAATAAATGTGCTACTATATTTTCTTATACCACACCCTGGCAGTGCCATGGTTCGAATCCACGCAGGCAAGCAGAGTGCTGAACACCAACAATCTTCCCCTCAACACCTGCCAGCCACAACCCGCGGCATTTACACATCATGCTATTGCTGGGTTTCAAACCCATGACCTCACTCTGATACCAGTTGTTAGGATCAAGCGCTTACCGTTCTACTAAAACCAATAGGTGTTAGTAAAGGTGCAACTATATTTCCTTATACCACACCCTGGCAGCGGCATGGTTCTCATCCACGCCGTCGAGCAGAGTGCTGAACTCCAACAATATATATATATATATATATATATATATATATATATACTAGTCATAAACCCGTGCATAATGCACGGGGAATGAGAAAATAAGTACTAATTTTGACGATGTGAACTCATGATATGTTTAATGAAAGCATTCAGTTTCAATAATCATTTGGTGCTAAATATTTATAAAATCCTACGTAGAGCAAAGACACTAAAATATATAAGCAATTGTTACAGAATATATTTTCTCTGATATTTGTCACATGTCCTGAATCCTTGCCACCAAACCCAAGGATAATGCACGAAACAATAGAAGTATATAAATGAAACTTAAAATGAGAACAGATAATAAATAATAGTGTACTCGAGAGAATAAATAAATAATAGTGTACAATTGCGCGCATGATCAAAATGTCATTGAATAATAAAAAATAAATAACCATAAGTTATTTTTTTCCGCCCCACACCACACACGGACATACCTACCCCCCTCCGGGAAAAAAATATAAATTTATTGCTAAACTGCCTTTGATTTCCATTTTTTCTCATTTTTTTAAGAAGTAACCAATATTATCACATTCATTTTTCATCACAATTCCATTAATTATTTTCTTTAATTCTCATTCAAACACATGTCAAAAAAATCATTCAGAGTATTGCTATTCATTATCGCATTTAAATCTCATACAAACAAAAAAAACAAAATTCTCATACAAACTATTGCCATTAATTATCGAATTTAATTCTCAGGCAAACATACACAAAAAAAAATCATTCAAACTATTGTTAATAATTATCGCATTTAATTCTCATGACCATTCCTTTCATGACCACGAAGGAAGCCATTGCATATCTTTGTACCTGATACAATGGATGAAATTCTAGCTTTTGAAAGCAAGTATTTTCATAAAAAAATGTAAAGGAAGAATGGTCCTTTTAAGAAAAAAAAAGTATTGTTTTTGAAATGCATAGCAAAAAAAAAAAAAGGTCTGACTAAAGATAAAAACAAAAGATTGACGTAGATGATATAATTTAGAATACATTAAATGAGTTATATAAAAAAAAAACCTTGAAGAAAACAAAATATTTTTGTAACATGAAACTGAAACGACTTAAGCATGATATAAAAAACAAATGATAAATAGAAGATTGTAACTTACTTCATACTGATGATAGTTAGTAAGTGCGAATGTAATTTTTCTACATTGCGTACATGCTTTTTATCTCCAGTTTCGTTCTGCTGCATTAGCTTTGTAAGATTGGCCTCATTGCATTACACCTCCCATATTTCAAGAGTAAAGAAGTGATATGCTGAAAAAAGAAAGAAAAAAAACAAATAAGCATAGATCGATTGATCAACTGAAACATCTAAAAAAATTAAATCACGAAGAAGAAAAGTTGACGAAAAACCATTGGTTTGACAGAGATCACAGGTTCGTTTTATCATTATCTAGCTTAATAATCTTAGAGAATCATAATCACAAAAAAAAATAAAAAATAAAAAAAATTGCACATTATTGAAGAATAGTAATCACCTGGTCATCAAGAAAGTATCCACCTTTTGCTCTACTCATACACATAATATAATCTGTATTTTATTATTATGCCGTGGATTGCTTGATTCGTCTCCGAATGGACGTTTCCGATGAAAACCACACTCCATAACCTACAACATGCTTAAACATTAAACAATGGCATAAAGATGCAAAAAATGGAAAATATGACAACAAAAATCAAAGACATTAATAGAAAAGAACAGAGCGGGAAAAAAATAGAAAGAACAATAGAAGAAAATTTAGAGATTTGAGATCACATATTTCATTTTCCTTACCCAACTTTGTAGATCGAGAAACAATTAGACTAAACCTTGTTTGAAAAAAGAAAAAAAATTGAGAAATAACAAAACAAAAATATATAAGAATTTCATGATGAATAAACAATCAAAATATCCCAATGACAGGAATAAGCATGTAGTATGAAGAAGAAAAAAAAACAAAAAAAGACAACAAAAAAGAAAAAAAATGACAATATGCTCATTAAAAAAAAACAGTAAAACACAATTTAAACCCTAAGCACGGTTGCAATTGAGAAAGAATAAAATGTGAAATTAAATTATAATTATAATTACAAACAATGAAAAAACATGTTAATAAATCTATAATCACTGGCATTCTTATACCTCATACATCAATGTGCAAAGAGGAGTCGAAATCACAGGTTCTGTCTGCAAATCAGTAATCCGGAAAAAGTATATCATGTTCGACAAAAAATAAAAAAATAAAAAATAAAAACTGTAAAACAATATTCCCCACCTCCACCTAGATCCACCCCCCCCCCCTCTCCCCAAACGCGGGTCAACCAGAAGCCTGTCTGGCTGGAAAACACATATGACAAATCACCTCCACCATTACGTAAGGTTGCAGGGGTATTGATGGTGGTTACCTGAGAACAAAATAATTTAATTTCTAACAGAGAACAAAACATTTTAGCAAGTCAAATAATCTGGAATTTTCCCACTGGATATAGATGTTCGTTCAAATAATAATAGAAGAGATTACGATTTCCTCAGAAATATTTGCAAATTGATATTTCAACAAATCAAAAATAAACTTACCCGAAACGGCTCAAGAGTGTTAAATCCATGCACAACATCTACCAATTTCCCTCGCAAACCTTAATAAGAACCAAGTATCGTAGACGCACAAAGCAATTAAAAAATTTCAGTTTATTTTCCACAAATATCAATTAATACGAACAAAAACCAAAGAATAGACAACACAATGAAATAATCAAAACACAAAGAAGAATGCAACCAAGAGATACCTGTGAATCAGCCATTTTGCAAATCAAATGCGGCATCAGGATGCCTCCATAACCATACCTGATGAACCAAGAAATTAAAACTCTCAAAACTGAGACATAAGGATTTAATTAAAAAACAACAACAACAACAAAAAATTTAAATAAGATGGGAATGGATAATGAATTGGAATGATGTTTTATTTTTGAAATGATCAGCTGGTCAATCTATCCGCGTGTTCCGGCTTCAAAGTTTGATAAACTTTCTCATATAGTGGCTTTGAATTCTGAAGTGACGTGAAATAAAAATATTTGACGCAAAAGAAAGAGGTTTTGACAGTTACAGATTTTTTCGGAGCAAATATTATGGAAGAAATTTTGAAAACATTTAATTGAGAAACATTTAATTTTTTTGGGGGTGAGTTACAGTATTTATTTGAGCGATGTTATTGACCAAAACGATCACGTGTAATTGGCAGTTGGGTCAAATCATATTATGTAATTAATGTGGTGATACTTGTCACTCTATTTTGATATCTTCAGTCCTCTAATTAATGTGGTTATAATTGTGAATCAATTTTGGTGTCGTGTAATTATGGAATGCCTGTGGTGTAAAATGTTTTTGAAATGACTGTGGTGTAAATAAAAAAATCAATATTCGTATGTCACAGAGCGTGACATGCATTTTATTCTTTTAAGTATTTTGATTGGTGTTCAAAAAAAATATTCTGATTGATTTATTAATTTATTTTTAACATAAAAAAAATCCGCATGATGAAAAAATATATCAATATCCGTATCTGACAAAGTGTGTCATGCATTTTACTTATTTTCAAAAAAAAATTGCCTATTTAAAAAAACAGTAATTCCATAAATATCCTATTTTCCACGATCCTCCTATTTTTTAAAAATAAATCCGGCAATTTACCAAAATAAATAACAAAAATAAGCACTAATTGAAGATTCTGACAGGGTAACAAAAAATAACAAAAATATCAATACACGTATGTCACAAAGCGTGTCATGCATTTTATTCATTTAAAAAAATACAAAAATATCAATATGTCTTTTTATTTCTTTTTGTTCTGATGTTAAGAAAAATAACAAAAATATCACTACGTCTCTTTATTTCTTTTTAAATTGTTTTTTTTTTAATTTTTTTTCTTTCACATTTGGTTTTTTAAGAGGGTTTTTAATATTTTAAATTGATTTCAATGTAAATGCTGTTAATGTGCCATTATTTTGGATTCTTCCCTTTTTTGGTATATACGCTATTAATGTGCTAATATTGTGGTTATAATTGTGAATCAATTTTGGTGTCGTGTAATTATGGAATGACTGTGGTGTAAGTTTTTTTTGGAATGACTGTGGTGTAAATAAAAAAAATATCAATATTCGTATGTCACAGAGCGTGTCATGCATTTTATTCTTTTAAGTATTCTGATTGATTTATTAATTTATTTTTAACATAAAAAAATTCCGCATAATCAAAAAATATAAATCAATATCCGTATCTGACAAAGTGTGTCATGCATTTTATTTATTTTCAAAAAAAAATCGCCTATTTAAAAAAACAGTAATTCCTTAAATATCCTATCTTTCCACGATCCTCTTATTTTTTTAAAAATAACAAAAATGTCAACACACGTATGTCGCAAAGCGTGTCATGCAATTTTTTTTATATTTTTTTTTGTTATTTTTTTTAATATCAACATGTCTATTTATTTCTTTTTGTTCTGATGTTAAAAAAAACAAATATCAATATGTCTCTTTTTTTCTTTTCAAAAGGTTTTTTAATTGTTTTCTCTAAGAGTCGTTTTTTTAAGGGGGTTTTTAATTTTTTAAATTGATTTGAATATAAATGCTATTAATGTGCCATTATTGTGGAATCTTCCCTTTTTGGTTATATATGCTATTAATGTGCTAATATTGTGTAATCCTTTGTGTTTTTTCAACATTTTCTTTTTATAAAAATAAGGTTTTGTGGGTATAAGTAGGGTCAATAGCGGGTTTGGGTCGAATTTTGTGGGTAATTGGGTTAAATCCCTTCGTCTATATATTATATATAGATATATATATATACATACTAATATAATAGTATGATTAATTAATTTACAAAATCCATGTGTATTACATAGACATAAATATGCGCCCCATATATATGTTAAAAATACACATATATTTAATTAATCAACATAATGAATATCTTGTATTATTTATTCATAATAAATAAATCCCACAATATTAATTTCACGATACGAGACTTATTGGTTAGGGGATGGGGATTTCTCATATCTTTTCACTTCTTTTTGGTCGAGTTCCTCTGTTGGAACACTTGGGTCAAGATGTAGTGATGGGTTGTACATGTGCATACCGCTTTGAGATCTTTGAGGAAGGGTGCGTTGTAGTAATTTTGATGCTAGGTTACGACAATTGACGCAGGAGTTGGAGGCCTTGCAACATGGTGACCATTTTGACGGGCATAAGGAAAGGTTGTTGATTTCAGAGATTGATCAGGTTGAATCCCTCAAGGAGGAATTTTGGCGGCAGCGTAGCCGAGTTGAGTGGCTTCGTGCATGGACATGAACACTTCTTATTTTCGTCATCATGCATCTTCGAGGCATGAAAGGAATTTGGTTCAATCCCTGAATGATGCTGATGGTAATATGATCACAGACGAAGTAGGTATGGCGTCGCTTGTTACTTCTTATTTTGATTCCATCTGTCGAATACAGGTGGGCCGATGTTTGAGGACCTTACGATCAAGCAAGTTAGCCAGGGTGATGCTCCGTGTCTGTCTATTGATATTACTGGCGGAAGTACTTACGGCTTTATCCCAGCTGCCTGGGCGAAAAGCGCCAGGACTCGATGTTATGCATGTAATGTTCCTGCATAAATGCTGGGATACAATTGGCCCCACAGTATTACTCCTTATCTTGGATGTCTTGAATGGATTTGGATATCCCACGCTTAATGAATGTATATCTCGCTTATTCTGAAGATCAAGAAGCCAATGGTAGTGCAAGAATTTTGGCCTATCACCCTCTGTAACTCTATGTAGAAATTTATTTCACGAACAGTGGTCAATCGTCTTAAGACGATTATTGATTTGATAATCTCGAGGAATCAAAGTGACTTTATATCTGGGAGACTTATTACTTATAATTCCATTGTTGCTTTTGAAGCTTTCTGCTTGGATCACATCCAGACAAATAGAAGCAGGTCGACGAGCAATGACACGAAATGTACTTCGTGGTGGAAAAATATGGGTACGAATATTTCCAGACAAACCAGTTACAATAAGACCCGTAGGAACACGTATGGGTTCGGGTAAAGGATCGCCCGAATATTGGGTAGCTGTTGTTAAACCACTCTCTCACAGTAGGCCTCCAGGGGAGTGAGCACCACGCGGCGTTGAAGCTTGATATGGCTAAAGCTTTCGATAGGGTTGAGTGGGATTATTTATTTCCGGTCATGGGTGCCATGAATTTCCCAGGTCGGTTTATGGACTTGATACGGCGTATGGTAACTTCTGCGTCTTTTCGGGTTTTGCATAATAGGCAGCTTTCACGACAGATTATACCTACATGTGGCATTCGGCAGGGTGACTTGTTATCACCTTTACTATTCATCCTTTGTGCTGAGGGTCTTTCCGCGCTTATGCACAAGGCAGTTGCAGATGGAGACGTGGAGGGGATTTCTTTTGGCAGTCATAGGGAGGTGTCAGTTTCTCATTTGTTGTTTGCTGATGACAATCTCCCATTATTTAATGCTTCTGAGGCCGGGGTTGAGGTGGTGAGGGGTATTCTGGCTCGCTATGAGGTGTTGTCGGGTCAGTGCATCAACAAGCACAAATCAAGTTTATTCTTCAGCAAGTTGGTGTCGAATGTTGACAAGGAGGATGTTATTCAGGTTCTGGGTGTGCCGCTTGGCATAGGCACTGGAAAGTACCTACAACTGCCTTTTATGATTGGGAGGCCTAAGAGGCAGGTGTTTCAATATATCTTGGATAGAGTACGGAAAAGCTTAGCGGTTGGAAGGATAAATTTCTATCGCCTGCAGCTCGGGAGACCCTTATCAAGAGTGTGTTGCAAGCAATTCCTATGTATGTGATGCAGTGCTTCCCTCATTCCTCAGGCCTTGATTGATGGAGTTGAGTCTATGATTAGGCAGTTTTTAGGGAGGTACGGAGGATAAACGTAGGATTCATTGGAAGAAGTGGGAGGTGTGTACTATGCGTAAGGATATGGGGGGTTAGGCTTCCGAGACCCTAAGTGTTTTAATTTGGTGCTTCTGAATAAGTAGGTGTGGCGGGTGCTTAAGTTGCTGCATACTTTGGTGAGTCGGGTTCTCCGGGTAAAATACTTAAGTCAGAACAGTGTGTTGGATGCATCTTTGGGGACTCGGCCTTTTTTTATGGTGTAGTATGTTACTTGGCCGGGATCTTCTTACACGTGGTTTGCAATGGTGGGTATGGGATGGTGCTACGATCAACATCTCTTCAGATACATGGCTTCCCCTGCCGCACTCCTTTCGGGTAGGTTCAGATATGCTTCCTTTGGATGCCAAGGTTCAGTCGCTTTTTATCCCTAACACGTGTTCTTGGGATCGGGACCTGGTCCAGAACTCTTTCTATCCGTATGAGGCTCAGGCTATACTCAGCATTCCTTTGTCGGCGGGGTCATATTCAGATGATATCATGTGGCATTATAAAAGACGTTATTCGGTTCGGGACCTCGTGGGCATTATTCGGTGAAATTTGGTTATTAGTTGGCTAACCTGTTTCACCATAGCTTACTTTTGCAGTCTAGGCCTTCGACAACTGGTTAGAAGGATGAAGTTTGGTGCTAGATTTGGTCTTTGCCGGTTCGGCTGTGAATTGCGCACTTTTTGTGGAGGTGTCTGCATGACTGCTTATTGGTTGGAGAGTCGTTGCGGAGGTGGGACATGAGTACCGGTTGTTGTGATTTATGTGGGCATAGATTAGAGGACCTTTGGCCTACATTGTTCCATTATGCAATCCCTCGAGCTGTGTGGGATAGGGGGATGGAAGAGCCCGTTAGGGGGGCCTTCGGAGGAGCTTGGATTTCCGATCGTTACTGGGGTACCACTGTTGGAAAATGAGCCCCAGTTGCATTGTGTTTGATTAATTTCCCAAAATACCCTTGTATGTGTTTTTACTATTTTACCCCTGTTACTAACCTGCCATGAAGCATTTTAAAGCTTACACTACATGGCATTTGTTTTAATTTCATTTTGCAGGATTTATTGGATATTTATATTAATCAATTAATTATTATTATTTTTATAAAATTAAATTTGTTAATTTTATATTTAATTTAACTAATTAATCTAATTATTTATAGAATCCAATTTATATAATAGATCTGGCAGGCCCTCTTCCTTCTAGCCCGTGTTTCTCTTTTCTTGGCCTGGCCCTACTTTCCCTTATCCATATACCCGGTCCTTTTACCCAGATCCAATTATTCCCTAGACAATATAAATATCCAACCTGTAAACCCCAACCCTAATCTCCCATTTTAGACGACACCCCTTAAACCTAGCGATTTCTCTCCTTCATCTTCCAAAAAAATCTTCATTCAATGTCTTCGATTCTCTGTATCTCCTCCTTCTACCCGGTTTGCTCGTGTAAAATGGCTTGACCCTTTTGGTGTATGGTTAAGTTAGTTGACTGAGGGTATATACCATATGAATTTTAGATCAAGTCAAAGATGAGGGAAATTGCCCAATGATGCCTAATTAACTCAGTCAAACTAAGGTTGTTGGCATTATTGCCTTCTTTGGTTTGATTATGATTTAACCCATGGTTCAATTAAGGTAAGTATGCATGTTATGCAAATTGAACCAGGACTTGGGTGCCTCTAAACTGGTCTATTAGAACATTACCTAGAGAAATTAGTCAGTTTTACAGTGATTGCGTGGTTAACCAACCATATGATATGGCTCATTGAATAGTACTGATCACACTTGGTTAATTGACAAAAAATCCAAATCCTGGTTACCATGGTTGGATGATCATTGTGGTTTAATGTTGAATTCTTGGTTAACTTACCCAATATGTGGCTCATTGGCTAGTACTACTCCCTTCTTATTTTCCTGACGGCCCTAAGGGAGTTTACATAGTGCATTGACCGAAAATTCAAATATTATTGGTTACCATGGCTTGAAAATCATCTAAATTAATGTGCCACGGATTTATCTTGATTTCTCTGATTTTGTTAGGTCCCCATAGATTAGAAGTTTTGATGATACCAAAATAGTTGGTTTAGAAACCAAGTATATGTTTGCTTAGTAGTCTGACATGCTAATTGTATAGGTTTGGTCAAACTTTGCTTGTATTTGTACATAATCAAATATTGTAGTCTAGGCTTGAAAATCTGAAGATCAGAAGACCAGAATCTCATCCATCGAGCAGACTACTCATCCAGAAGTCAGAGTTCTTACAAAGGCATAACAGACAAACAAGCAAGCAAAAAGCAGACAAGTAAAGGATCCAGATCCAGACGAGTCAAAGATCATACCAGAGATGATTAATGCTCCGAAGTAACTAAAATATAAATAAAGTGATAAATTAAAGGGCGTGTAGCCATCCACACGATCAACATTTGATTTAACGGCTACGAAATCATATAAGTGAGGAGATAGCATTTAATGCTATAAAGTTACATTCTAGAAGCCATCAAGTACAGGCTCCAACGGACAAAAGGTGAACGGACTGTTTTTCAAAATTCAAGTGACAGTTTAGCATCCAATATGGGCCACTCGTTTTCTCAAAGGTACACCTACCCTACAAAGACTATATAAGGATGAAAAAGAGCAGCTGGAGAAGAAGAGAGAGAAGAAGAAAAGTTGAACAAGTTAAAAAGTTCTTGAAGAAAAGCTATCCCTAACTCAATCCCTTCAAGAACAAGATCTTCATCTCAAAGCTTACAAATCAAGATCTAGAAATCAAGTAGATCAACATTAACTAAGCTTAACAGAAATCTTCTAGTGGTCTACTTGGTTAAGAAAGTTGCAACCGGAACTTCAAAGTCAAATTCAAAAAAATCTCTCACCGTGGTATCATTAACTTGATACAACACTCACTTTATTCAACAATCAAGTTCTCAATAAATTGGCTAAACTGTTGAAGCATCTGCTAAGTGTGAAGGAACATCGAAGAAGACAGACGAGTCGTTGGAGAAAAGAAGTTCTTTAGATGAGCTGGGTGAAAATAGACCACTGAAGCATCTGCGGGGTGTGAGGCATCTGCGGGGTGTCAAGGATTGGCTATTGAGAGTGTGATGCATCTACGGGGTTTCAGGGACACTTACCTATTGTATTAATATAGAGTACAATAGTGATACCTCCTAAGTCACAGGAGAAGCGGTCACGTAGGAGAATACGCCACTCCAAAGATTGATAACATATCTGTCTTATTTACATTCAGCACTTTTCTTTCAGTACTTGCATATTCCATAACACACTAATCAGCACTGAAAACCAAGCCAAGGCTTATTTTGAACTACATAATTATTCCGCTGCACTCACCTTCTGACTTGGACCAGACCAATAAAACCAGACAAGCATTTCACTTGTCTGTTTTACTTATAAGTTTTAGTCATTAAGTGAGAACAACGAAAATCGAAGAGATTTCATTCACCGCCCTATGAACTCTCACAAGTGATATGATTCCGGAATGAAGATTTGCCCTAGGACCTTCTAAAGGAATCAATGACGAGCTGGAATCAACGATCTTAGATAATCCAACCTAAGAAACATTGGCAAGAACGCCACAACGCTTGCTCAAGGCACTGATAAGTTCTTTAAAGGTGGAACTCTACAACGAAGAGATCCTCACTCGCAAGTGATAAACAAGTCAAATGACTTAATCAAATTTTCACTCCAAATTAAACCGTTCGTAAAAGAACCACCTAGGTGCCTTATATAGGCTACAAACTCCAAGTCCAATTGAAAATTTAGAAATGTGGGACAAAATAACAATAAATAAAAATAATAATAAAAATAAAAGATTATTTTACCAATGTGGGATAATAATGGACTAATGACTCAAATAAATGCTAAACAGTTTATTCAGGCCAATATCATAAATAATTACGCCTCAAATAAATGTGCCTCAAATATGCTAAACAGTTTATTTAGGCCAATATCATAAATTAATTGCGCCTCTTCTGCATCACCATGAATTTCTGATTTTTCTCCTTATGAAGCCCTTCATGGATCACATCAACAAGCCTTGCTTTACGGATCAACAAGTGGTATCTGGGCGTGTCTCCTAAAAGCAGACGCCTTCGAGTTCTGTGTGTTGGAGTGATCCATTGCTTGCATTTTCAAAACTCTAAATTCATCATTTCAGCATGGAATCTAATATTACTTTTGTTAGAGTACCTACTCTTTCTATTTCAAATATTGATGAATGGAAAATGTGCATGCAGACGCACTTAGCTGCAATCCATTAAGATATGGTCACAGTGATAGTGGATGGCCCCATTACCATCATGAAGCCAAATACTGATGAAGCCACTCAAAGAGCTGAACCATATGTAAGAAAGCCAAAACATGAGTGGACTCCTGAAGATAAAAAGATCAATAATCTGGAAATTGTTTCCAAAGATACAATAGTGAAGACTTTGGATAGCAACATGTTCTTGAACATCGAAGGATGCAAAACTGCAAAAGACATCTAGAAAACTCAGATCAACTACTGTGAAGGCACTGAAGCTATCAATGTCAACAAACTTGCAGTTGTTGTTCAGAAATTTGAGACTTTCCAGATGAAATCTGGAGAAACAGTTGAAAAGATGGAAGATAATTTTCATGAGATCCTTAATGAGCTACAAATGCTAAATCGGAAGTACACTCAAAAGGAGATCTGCATGAAGATTCTAAAATCTTTTCCATAATCTTGGGATATCATAACCACTATCCTAGCCGCAACAAAAGATTTAACAACACTAGACACAGTGGAACTCTTTTGTGATCTGAAGGCATATGAATTTGAGATGAACAATAAATCTAAGAAGAATATTCATGATATACCAGTTCTTATTGCTCCCACTGGAGAGACATCAAAACTACTGGTTGAAACGGTCAATCAAAGTCTGATTGACCAACTGCAAGATCAAATGGCACTGATCATGAGACATGTCAAAGGTTTCTCTCACTCAACCAGAAAGTTTCAACAACAAAATCAAAACATAAGAGATGATCACCAAAGGAGAGATGATGACATAAGAGATGACAAATGAGACACTCGCAGAGTAGATCGTAGATATGATAGAAGGGACAATAGTGATGATCATCAAGCAAGGAAGAAAGAAGAAGAAATGATGTGCTATAATTGCAACAAACCAGGGCACTTCAAATCAAACTGCCTAAAACAAATCCAGAGAACTAGAGATAAGGATAGATGTGAAAGAGCAGACGATAAGGGCAAGAACAGACGAGCTTACAAAGTAGACAATAGTTCCTCACATGAAAATTTGGCTGTACCCTTATCTGACTCAGATGACAACGCATTCCTGGCAATAGAGGACAATGATGAGGGAATATCATTTTTCTCAAACTTAGCATCCTCATCTGGTTCTTTCTCCAAAGATGCAATTCCAAATCTTGAGACTGCAGATATTCAAGGATTTTTCAAAGATCTTAACAGTGAGTTTGAAGAAATACAAGCAAACTGTGATCTAATAAAGAAATAAAATGAAAATCTCAAGTCTAAAAATCGGAAACTGAAAGCTGAGCTATTCAATTTAATACACAACAAGCCTTCAATGATAGATGAAAATAGACCTGATCTAAATGAGGTAACACAATTTCAGATCAAGCCTATTGCATCAATCATTCCTGAGTTCAAAATAGCCCAAGGACCTGGAGATAAGTCCGGTATGGGTTACTCAGAACAGACAACACTTGTCAAGTCTAACTCGAATTTCAGATCTAAAAATGACACTCTTTTTTAGCCAACTTTCAAACTTGAACCAAAAGTAAGATAGGTCAATAAAGTCAAGTTCGTAAAATCTATGATTGAAAATCAAATGCATGAACTTCCAGTTACTTATGAATCCAAAAGAATTGACAAATCATGGAATCATAAGGTCTTATATCCTTCTAATAATGACTGGAACATTGGTCTTCTTATTCGTAACAGGAAAACCCAATGTCAGGTATGATAATTCAAATAGTAGAATAGTGGAACAACCTAGATTTCCTTTTACACACAAAAAAGTTCCTAACAAGACCAGACAAGTGTATAAGAAGAAATCTGAGATAATTGCTAAGCCTACCTTTAAGACTAACCCTGCTCAATTATTCAAGCTAGTTGACAGAGAAATGACTTCAAATGGGAAAAAGAAGTTTTATGAAATACCATTTAATTATCCTGAACAGTGGTGTAAATGACTAAGAACCCCCCCCCATTTAAATATAGACTGGGCCTTACATCATCTGGCACTGACCCTGTTGGACCCAAACAAATTTGGGTACCTAACTCGCATTAATTTGTTTTGCAGGATGTCTGGTACATAGACAGTGGATGTTCCATACACATGACATGCAATAAATACTGCTTGAAGAACAATCGAGATAAAGATGGACCTAAAGTTACCTTTGGAGGAAATGAGAATCCTGGAATCAAAAAATGAATTGGAAGCCTTATCAAGAATGATCTAGAGATTTGTGATGTAACATTTATTGAAGGATTGAAGTACAATCTTCTAAGTGAAAGTCAATTTTGTGACAAAGGATATGAACTCATATTAAACAAGAAGAAGTGCAGAGTTATCAATGAAGAAACATGACAGACGATCTTAACTGGAAAAAGAAAGAAGAACATGTATGTAGTAGACCGGTCAACGCAACATGAAAGGTATGTTGATCACGTGTAAGTCACTAACATCGATATTACTAGCAAGAATACTAGGTACATCGTAGTATAGTAAATGCGAGTCAAGGTCGATCCCACAGAGATGATGTAACATTAATTATAAATGATTCTAACCTAATTAAGAAGCGACATAAAGGCAGTCATTGACAAACAATAGACATAAAAGAAACATGGTATTTCTCCCCCTCTTCTCACCGATCTACTAACTTGGATTAGTTAATCGTTATGTTTACTTCCTCACATAATTTCTTTAAATTAATCGAGCAAGCTTTTAATTTCGTTTTAAGCTACGGGTGCAAATCCTAACCCTATCTACTCCGACAATGGTAGTAGACAATCTATACGCAAGCTACCCTCCTTAATTGGTCCGTAATAGCCCATATGCATAAAGAACTAGAATTGCCGATATCGAAGCGCTAACTCATCTCGCTAACCCGCTAGGCGGTATGCCGACACCGATCAAGACGTTCTCTAGGGTCTATCGGACTATGTCCAAACTAACACTTCACTATTCGTATTTCATGCTAGTTTTATGATTACAATAAGCAGATTGGCCAGATCTAACCTACTGTTAATTGAACCTGTCGATCAACGTAGCTTTAGTGAATCCTCCAGATTAAGTTTTCTAAATGTTGCCTACGTAAACCGGTATAGACCGCCGGTTTACCGGGGTCATCTTTTCTTAATTCCGGATCTACATTGCTCAAATATGATTAATCTAAGTAAATCATGGGGTTGTTAAACATGCAGATTAACTAAAACATATAAATACGAACAGATCTACCATATTAAAGACAAGAAGGAACGTTCAAAGCTTCATACCTTCAACAATGGAGATCTAGCTCAATCTACTCAAGCTAGAGATGGTAGAGAAAGGGAGAAAACCATAAAAAAAAACTCCTCAAAAGCTTGAAGTAACTTTATTTCATCAAATTATAATGTATATAATATATTATGCAAAACTTATGAAGACTTCTTGAAAAACTTATACAATAATCTGCAAATGCGGCCTTATATAGATACAATGACCGACTTATGACTCTCGAAAACCCTAAACGACCTAGTAGAGGCGGAAAAATCATTTTCGTGTTCTATAAGCCCCAGGTTTACCGGCCCTAGCCCACGGTAAACCGGGCTGACCTTTCTCCTTTTTCTTCAGCAGACTTCTTCTTGGACTTCTTTTACTTTGCCCAACATGCTCCTTTTGGTCTAGATCCATTCTCCAATGCTCCAGATACGGAACATGCTATAAAACACTTTAAAAGAGACAAAATAGTTCCAAATCTTCGGGAAATAGCATAGATGCAGAATTACAATCCTGGAAACATACACATAGTGATGTGATCCAGCCCAAGAACACTAAAGAGCTGAGCAAATATGGGGTTGGATGAGTTATTAATTAGTTATTGGAATTGTTTTATTTCATTTTGCATTGAGTTTAGTTAATAATGGTTTTATGGGCCTAAATTCTAGTATAGTCAATAAAAAAAGGCGACTATATGATAGTATATTGGGTTAAGTATTTATTTTCAGCAAATAAAAGCCATTTGGGCTTATTAGAGTCAAGTTAGGTCCATTAGTAAATAAAGTGGCGAAAATTAGGTTTTAATTATCCCACATTGCTAGTTTGTTTTATTTTCTTGAGTCTGTAGCCTATATAAAGGCAAATAGAGTCATTGTAACAAACAGTTAAACTTTTGAGTGAAATATTATTATTTGAGTTCTTTTGAACTTGTGAGTATTCTGAGTAGAGTATTCAAACCAGAACTTATCAAGGTCGTGAGCATACCTTGTGGCGTTCGCAAACCGAGGTTCTTAGATACAAGGATATCTAGGGGTCGAGGTCCTTAATCCAAGGTTCTTAGGTACACGGATACCTAGGGGTCGCGGAGCTCGTTTTCATTGTTCCTACAATCAATCCTTGGGCAAATTCAGAATTGAGCCTCCTCGGTTCACTTCACATAGAATTTAACACATATTCCACATAATAACGAGCCTATCTATCCTCTCTTTATCAGAATTCAGGGTAAATAAGGGTATAATTAATGGTACCATTTAGGGCATTATCAACTACCCCCCACTTAGCTTTTGATCGTCCCGAACAAAAAGGCGAAAAGAAAACAACATTCTGATCAGTATACAAGTTAATTAAAAACAACTATGCCTCACAAAGTCAGGATCAAGATCATGCCACTCATGTCCATCAGTGATGCATTAAACAATATCCACGTCATGAGCCAATGTGTGTGTGCAATAACTTTCATAACCGCTTAGTAATGCAGACAACCTCACATTACGTTAACCCTAGTCGAACTAACCAGTCTCGAACATGTTATTAATCAAATTAAATCAGATGGCAAGGCGGATCGAGAACAGAGTATGTATTACTCTTAGGATCACGTTTATCGGTCTATGCAAAGTCGTGCGTCTTACGCTCCATCGACTCAATGTTTGCCAAAGAGAATATAGATGTATATATTTCCACGCACTTCTCTTTCTTGGTGGGTGAACTCTCATTAATTTATCTATCCTCACGGCCCACTCTTGATAAACTACCGTGACGATGGTGGGAACCGATCCGGCCACGTGTCGGCTTAATAACACCTCGAAGTTAACCGCTTGTAGGGCCAGGAGCCCCACGGTAGTAAGACCCTACCCCAGGAGGGAGGTCTGCCCATATACTTCCCGGCCACGCACCGCAGCCGGCCGGCGGTCGGGAGGTAGGGCGCAGCACTCAGTCGAGAGCGACTGAGGGGGCCCATCAAAAGCCGACTGGCTCTTTCCTTAAGTGGTAAATAACACATGTGCCTATATTATAGGAGAATCCTGGATCACGGAGTAGATCCCATAATTCGAATATAATCATAATTATCTCTTGTCAGAGATAGACACGTGATGATCCTTAGGGTTTAAGGATTCTACGACTTGTTTGGCAAGAAAAGGGGTGAGATGCCTCCCTATATAATCAGCCCTAAGGAACTACGAATGACTTGATTCCAATTTCTCCATTGGATACGTAGGCAACTTGAGAGAAACTAACTCTCATGCTCAGTCTTAATCTTATACAAATCATTCCCCATTGCTGTTGTTCTCGCTTGAATCGTCCTAGAGGTTATTCGGATCTGTAGGTGAATTCCAACATCATCAATTGGCACTAGAAGGAGGTCCTCTTGTGTTAACGATTCGATCAAGAAACCGTGATGGCACCACCAAAAAATGCCGGAAAAAGGACCCAAACGGTGGCAGCTAGAGACGCTGGGGAAGTAGACCCAACTGCTACTACTAGCCAACCCCAAACCAACCCGGAGGAAACATTGGCGGATCCAGCACAGCAGGCCTTGCTGGACGCGTTATGTAATTTGGATGTCCCAGCGTTTAAGAGTGTACTAGGTTTAGCCCTAAAAGGGCGAGAAGAGGAAGCTCCAGAAAATATTGACCCAAAGGGTAACCTGGCAAATAAACAGGATAGAGGAGAAACTCTCTCCTCCACCTCCCATACACAGCACAGACAGGTTAAGGCTCAGGCCCAGGAGGCTGCTAGGGCGGAACTAGACGGGATCCTGGGAAAGAAAACGGATGATCTCTCTATCGAATCACCGTTCTCAGAGCAGATTTTGAACTACCCACGCCCAGAGAGATTTAAGATCCCAAAACTAGAAGCATATGACGGAACGAAAGATCCCCAGGACCACCTCTTTCAGTATCTAACGCACATGAATTTAGACTGTGCACCCGAGGAGATGAAGTGCAAGGCCTTTCCGGCACTGCTCACAGGCAGAGCACGTGAGTGGTTCCGGAAGTTACCGCCCCGGTCTATAGAAAACTTTGAAACCCTGGCAAGAAGATTTCTACAAGCTTTTGTCACAGCCAAACCTTTCCAGAGGAATGTCACGTACCTCCTCACCATTAAATCGAAAAAAAAGAGAAAGCGATCTTTGTAGTACGAAAAGATTCAACGAGGAATCTAGGCAGGTCGGAAATGCAGAGGAACACCTCCTGATCACCTCTTTCATAGCAGGTCTACGAGAAGGTAGATTGTATGCAAAGCTCAATGGTCGACTTCCGAAATCAATGGATGAATGCATGGATCTGGCCTACAAACATTGTCAGGGTGAGGAGGCCAACCGCCTAAAGAGGGAGTCGGAAGCTCCCAAGAAAGAGAGGTCGGATGACAGGTCTGAAAGAAAGCGTAAACCAGTATGGGACTGAGTGGTTGCACCTGTAACAGAACGGCTCGGGAAGAAAGGGGCCCTTCAGGAAAGGGATTTTATCCCTTTAAACAGATCACGCGAGCAGGTTCTCGCCATAATGCAAAGAAAAGGCATTGCCCGCACTCCACCTCCTATGAAGGGTCCCCGGGAAAAAGGGATCGAGACCAAATCATCGTAAGTTTCATGAAGACATTGGTCACGACTCGAGCAAAGTGCGGGATTCTGAGAGAGAGATCGTATTGCTTTGTTTTGGAAAGGAAACTTGATGAGGTCATAGATAGGTCCCGTAACCCAGAACCCCGGGGAAGACGGGAATACAATAGGAGAGATTTTGGTCATGACCGAAAGGACGATTCTGAGACGGAGGAGGAGCCATCTCGGGACATGAGGACAGCGGATAATCGTCCTATCAATACCATTAATACCATCTCAGGCGGTCCGAGTACCTCGTCCCGACCTGAGGAGAAGGGTGGTAACCGGGCACCTACCAGTGCAGACTCAGGAAATAGACAAAGGTTGTCCGGGGAGGTAATTTATGGTCCACGCGACCCTCTCCCTCTAGTCAGCAACAACGAATGTTTGGTTATCGAGGCGGTAATCAATAAACATACGGTGAAGCGTATTTGTGTGGACACTGGGAGTGCAGTCAACGTGTTATACTACAATGTATTTCAGTCAATGAAGTTAAAAGACACGGAGCTAGCACCTGTGTCATCTCCGCTATTCGGATTTGCAGGACCACCAGTCCACCCCATGGGTATGATCAGCTTACCAACCACCTTTGGAAAGGCACCTCGGGACAGGATCCTTATGGTAAGTTATATGGTAGTCAGGGCCCCATCGGCCAACAATGTTATCATGGGGCGACCTGCCTTAATAGATCTGCGAGCGGTAATCTCCCCGGCACACATCAGTTTGAAGTCCCGACTTGGGAGAGGACGGCAGAAGTCAAAGGTGTCGTCGAAACAGCCAGGAGTTGTTACACGGCCACTGTAAACGGAAGAATGATGGTACAACAGGTATTTGTGGAAGAGTTGCTCCCAGAGGAAGAAGAAAGCTGGTCATCGGATGATAAAATCGATGTAGTAAATTTGGGAAAAGAGCAGGAAGGCTTGTCAGTCAACATAGGATCATGGATCCCAGATCAGCTTAAGGCGAACTTGTTAAGATCTTAAGGAGTTCGAGAGACGTATTTGCATGGAAAAGCAGATGACATGCCAGGCTTATCCCAGTAGTGGCTGCACAAGCTTGCATGTTGACCCAGACCGAAACCGATCGAGCGAAGAAAGAAACGATTCACAAAAGATCGAATGGAGGCCATTCAAAAGGAAGTTGAGAAGTTACTCCAGGCCGGGATTATACGTGAAGTGTTTTACCCGACTTGGCTCGCTAACCCAGTCCTGGTAAAGAAGCCAGATGGTAGCTGGCGAATGTGCGTAGATTTTACCGACCTGAACAAGGCCTGCCCCAAGGATTGTTACCCACTACCTAAAATTGACAGGTTAGTTGACTCGACAGTCGGTTTTGAAGTTTTCGCATTTCTAGACGCATATAAGGGTTACCATCAAATTGCTATGGACCCAGACGATGCAGAAAAAACAGCATTCATAACGTGAAGAAGAAATTTACGCTATGTTACTATGCCATTCAGATTAAAAACTTTGGCGCCACTTATCAAAGAAGCGATGAATAAAATCTTGAGAAGCAAATCGGGAGATGCATGGAAGTCTACGTGGATGATCTCTTGATCAAGAGCAGTCTCTCGATCGATATATGACCGGCGTCCGAGAAGTGTTCGGGTACTCGAGCGGACCCAAATGAAACTCAACCCTAAAAATGCACGTTTGGGGTGGTCAGGTAAATTCTGGGTTACATGATTTCAAAAAAGAAGGAATTAAGGCCAACCCGGATAAGGTCGAGGCCTTAAGAATGATGTCACCGCCCAGAAGCATCAAGGAGGTGCAAAGGCTAACCGGCCGCATGGCCGCCCTGAGTAGGTTCCTATCCAAGTCGGCACAGCGTGCTTTACCATTCTTTAAAATCCTGAGGAAAGCAAGTCCCTTCCAGTGGAATGAGGACAGTCAGAAGGCATTTGATGATCTAAAGGAGTATTTGGCCGAGTTACCAACTCTGACGTCTCCTCGGGAAGGAGAGACTTTGCTTTTATACTTGGCGGTGGTAGACGAAGCAATTAGTGCGGTCCTAATCAGAGAAGAGGGACACATACAAACACCCGTGTTTTACGTAAGTCGGGCTTTACATGGACCGGAGCTCAGATACACCAATGCGGAAAAGCTAGCTTTGGCTCTAGTACACGCCTCTAGAAAGTTACGACCATACTTCCAAGAGCATTCAATCACAGTGGTCACAGATCAACCCCTGCGTCAAATCTTGGCGCGACCAGACACCTCAGGCAGACTAGCCAGATGGGTTATCGAGCTGGCGGAGTATGACCTGGACTACCAACCCCGGACTGCCGTCAAAGCCCAGGCCTTAGCTGACTTTCTGGCTAAGGGAATTCAGGTCGAGACACATAAAAAACAACCAGCAGGGCAGGTCGATATTTGGACCCTTTTCGTTGACAGAGCATCTGGAAAAGAAGGAGCAGGAGCAGGCCTTTTGCTCCTCAGTCCAAAGGGGGAAGAATTCCCGTATGCATTGCGCTTCAACTTCATGGCTACAAACAACGAGGCGGAATATGAAGCTTTAATTACCGGGCTCCGACTAGCCAACAAGCTCGGGGCAGATAACTTACATGTATTCAGTGACTCCCAGCTGGTGGTTAACCACATTAAAGGAGAATATGAGGCAAAGGAAGAATCAATGAAGAAGTATCTGAAAGCAGCACAGGCTTTACTAAAAAACTTCAAGTCTGTCCAGATAGAACAGGTCTCTCGATCCGGGGGGAACAAAAGGCGATGCCCTCTCCAAGTTGGCATCCAATTTCTTCTCGAGATAAAAAGTTACGTAGAACGGTATTGATCGAACGAAGCTATGTCCTAAATGAAGTTCAACCGATTAGCCAACATGCCACCTGGATGGACCCCATAACTTCCTATCTAAAACATGGTATTCTACCAACTGAGAAGGCTCAGTCCAGGAAGATCAAGCTACAAGCAAGCATGTATGCTCTTTTTGATGAAATCCTATACAGACGATCATTTATATCACCATGGCTTAGGTGTGCTACCCAGGAGGAAGGAAACTATCTACTCAGGGAAATCCACCTCGGCATTTGTGGAAACCACGCAAGAGCCCGGACACTGGCTCGTAAATGCCGCTTGTTTGGATATTGCGGCCAACCATGCAAAGCGATGCAAACGGTGGTCATGAGGTGCAAGTCATGCCAGTGCATGATAACTTGTCCCACCACCGGTATGAGAACATGATTCCTTTGGTCTTTCCTTGGCCCTTTTATCAGTGGGGGGTAGATCTGGTTGGACCCCTTCCCCGAGCTCCAGGTAACTTACAGTTTCTTGTCGTGGCCGTTGATTACTTTACTAAGTGGGTGGAGGCCGAGGCCTTGACCACCATCACCGCGAAAGCCATCTGAGAAATTTTTGTGGAAGAATATAAATGCATCGTTTTGGGATACCCAAGATCCTGGTGTCAGACAATGGAACACAATTTGAGGATAGGACGGTCAGTCATGGTGCGCGAATCAGGTATAGTCCAACATTTCACCTCTGCCGGATACCCCCAGGCCAACGGCCAGGTGAAGAGAACAAGCAGCAGCTCAAGGTTGGGTTGAAAAAGAGGTTGGAAGAAGAGGGACAAGCATGGGTCGAACATTTGCCTAACATCCTTTGGGCATCTGAGCGACTCGAACTCGACTACCGGAGAAACTCCTTTGCCTTAGCCTATGGTCGTGAAGCGATCATTCCGGCCGAAATAGGCTCTCCTCCCGAGGACCGAGCTCCATACAAGCACAGATCAGGACATCGAGCTCAGACACGCCAAGGACAATTTGGAAGAGGCCATGGAAGTGGCCTATATCCGGAGGGCAAAGTATAAGCAGAGAATATCCCAGTATTACAACTCTAAAGTTAAGCATTCGTACTTCAAAGAAGGAGATTTGGTGCTGCGGAAGAACGAGGTCAGCAAGCAGGGTCTCCAGGGGAAGCTTAACCCGAACTGGGAAGGCCCGTACAGGGTGGTAAAAGTTCACGGCAAGGGTGCCTACCAGCTAGCTAATGCGAGTGGTCAGACCGTACCAAGAAGCTGGAATGCCAACAACCTTATAAAATTTTATGCCTGAGATGAATCCAGGCCTGATTCTATCTTTTCATTTTATGTTGTCTTTTTCAATAAAAGTGTTATCAAACACCTTTGATTTCTAATAAAATATGATTCCTTCGTGTTATATATTGTTATACTCTATAATGCGATTATTTTCTTTTAACTGAGTCAGGTTATACTCAGAAGGTTTGCGAAAGTCAAACCTCCTAAGTCTGCAGGTCAGGCTAAATTTTTAACTGAGTCGTGCAGGTCAGACTTAGAAAGCTTGAATACCACAAGCTTCCCGAGTCCTCAAGCCAGGACAGGGTTTTAACTGAGTCAGGTTATACTCAGAAGGTTTGCAAAAGTCAAACCTCCTAAGTCTGCAGGTCAGGCTAAATTTTTAACTAAGTCGTGCAGGTCAGACTCAGAAAGCTTGAATACCACAAGCTTCCCGAGTCATCAAGCCAGGACAGGGTTTTAACTGAGTCAGGTTATACTCAGAAGGTTTGCAAAAGTCAAACCTCCTAAGTCTGCGCAGTCAGGCGAATTCAAGCGAGTCTCGCAGGTCGACCCGAAAGCTTGAATACCACAAGCTTCCCGAGTCCTCAAGCCAGGACAGGGTTTTATTAAAACTTAGTATGTCATCCAAACCGTCAGTAATGCATGCCATACTGGGGGGAAAGGGGACATCCATAAGAAACTATTCGAAGATCTAAATCCAAAATAAACCGAATAAAGCCAAAGTATAGTGGGCAGAATACCACAAAGTACAAACCAGATACAAGAACTTGAACAAAAGTTTCAAATACAAGAACTTGGAAAAAAAGTTTCAAAAATTTCCCAACAATATAAAGAGTGGCGATCAAGTCTCGGGTTCCGGAGTGCGCCCGTTGAAGACGGAGTCGGCGCGCGAGATTTCGAGAAGCGGGGCGGCGACGTCTGGCATACTTGACCCCGATGTCTTCACCTGCCTTAAACTCTCTCAACCGGTCATCGTAGATCTGACCTGCTCCTTCCTTGTACATGGAACGATAATGCATAAGGTCAGAGAGAACCAGCTCAGGACGCTGTTCCTTTGCCTTGTCCACACCCGTCGTATACCCATGTTGCATGACAGGGTTCAACAAGACCTTCTGAGCTCCGGCTAGATGATCGGAGGACTTATACTCATGCACAACTCGGGCATCCCGAGCGGAAGAGAAGCTTCGAGTAGTGAGTTCAGCCGGACCTTGGCGGCCGCCCGAGCTCAGAGTTCTCCGCCACATATTCATCATGCTTGGCCTGGAGTTCAGAAGTGCACTTGGCCCGAGTCTCGACCAGTTCCTTCTTCAGAGCCGCAATCTCCTGGTCCTTAGCCTTGGAGGCTTCTCTTTGCCTATCACGACTCGCTCGGAGCTCCTCAATCGTTCCCTGCAGAGCCTTCTTACTCGCCGCAGACTCAGCAAGACGATCCAGGAACTCCTGACCGACCTGAACTCCCTAGAAAAGACAAAGAAAAGGTAAAGAGGAGGCAAGACAAATAAGAATGACAGACATATTTATTCAAGAACTTACCACAGTGGCGAGGTCCTGGTCTGACAGCTCGTATAACCGGTTATGCCCTGGGGAAGGTCGCTCCTCAAGAGAATCTTCGACGTTCTCTATGGTCTGGCGAGCCGCCTTCCTTTTCTTTGACCGACCCTTTTTAGTCGAGGGAGTGACTACCTTCTTCTTCCGGCTGGGCTCGATCGCGTCTTCTCTTTCTTCCTGATCTTCATCCACATTTATCCGCTCAACTTCTCCAGAGGAGTCATCAGGTTGACCAGATAAGAGGTAAGCCGAGGTGGGAGTCGGGCAGCCCCCAGCAGATTCGCAGCGTTCGGCTCTATGTTTTCCTGCATCTCAGTCTCTTGGTTAGGCTCTTCGGGGTTGACTGGAGGAACCACTTCATCATTTATGTCCTCCAAGAGGTCAGCAAAGGAAGACACTGCCAGAGAGAATAAAAAGAAGTGTTAGAAAATATTTTATAGATAGTAAATTATGGCACAAAGCAAGTACTAAAGCCCTACATATCTTGTACTCCTCCTTATCTAACTCCCTATATGGGCCAGGGCCCGCAGTGGGCAACTGGGCAGCCAAAATCAACTCAGAAGAATACTTTTTCTCCTTGATATACACTCCGCTTTTGCGAATGTCGTCTAGAAGTTTCCTATCCACGTCAGTTGGCCGGGGATCGCTGTCCAGATTCGAGGAGTTCCACCTACCCAGGTTCCGATTCACCTCGGGACAGATAAAGAAGAATCTGGTTTTCCAACCTTTGTACGAAGTCTCCCCCGGCTCAGTGAACTGAACGTCAGGCATGAAGTCCCCGACGAGGGAAGCGATAGAGTACCCACCGCTGCCAGGCACTATTTTACGTTGAAAGAACAGTCGAAATGTTTGAACTTTGAAGGGGATGCAGGCACATCTGCACCAAATGGCGAAGCCCACTATCGCCCTTATTCCATTAGGCACGATCTGGGCCAACCCTAGATCATAATGCTCCAGGATAGCTAAAATGGCCGGACAAATCGGAAACCTTAAACCGCATAAGAGCTGCTCTCTGTAGACGGCGCAATACCCGGCCGGAGTTTGATAGGCATAAACACCAGGAGCCGGGATGGTAGGTTTGAAAAGCGGGTTCACCAGGTTGTATTGCTTACAAATACGGGTCAAATCCGCTGCGGTTAGCTTGGTATCAATACCATGGCAGGCCGCCTGTGATTTTAGAGCCATGAATGCCTTAAGGGTAAGGACGAATCTAGAAGATGAGGAAGAAGGAGGAGGATTGAAAAAAGAAAGGGCAGGCCTCTCGAGATTGACTCCGGTAGGGTACTTTCTTCCTCTAATTCCGGCTCCGATTCAAATAAGGCCTCAATGGAACTATCAGTAAGGATTATAGGTTCGCTCATTAACAACAGGAAAGACTTAGAAGAATAAGAGAAGAGAGAAAGCTTACTTGAATAAAGAGATCGGAGGGATGGAAGAATGGAATGGCAACCGTCCCGACTTCACACTTGATTTAAAGAGTAACGTCTGAGGGGATGTGATAAGACTAGGGAGTTATAAAACCCCAAAAAGAAGTCTTGAAATAACCGCCCCATTATTGCGTTGTGTACAAAAACGTTTCGTTTCTTGCGCTCGCTTTGGCAGCCTAAAGGGTAGCGGTGTCACGTATCAAGTCAAGCATGTTACCCTGAAATGACCGAACTGATCTCAGATCTACCCAGCTTCTAGGTAGCCTGGCCAGATCTGGGGGGCTTATGACGATGGTGGGAACCGACCCGGCCACGTGTCGGCTTAATAACACCTCGAAGTTAACCTCTTGTAGGGCCAGGAGCCCCACGGTAGTAAGACCCTACCCCAGGAGGGAGGTCTGCCCATATACTTCACAGCTGCCACTGCATCAGGGTGGCTCGGCGGTCGGGAGGTAGGGCAGCGGCTCAGTCGAGACGACTGAGGGCCCATCAAAAGCCGATTGGCTCTTTCCTTAAGTGGTAAATAACACATGTGCCTATATTATAGGAGAATCCCTGGATCACCGGAAGTAGATCCCATAATTCGAATATAATCATAATTATCTCTTGTCAGAGATAGACACGTGATGATCCTTAGGGTTTAAGGATTCTACGACTTGTTTGGCAAGAAAAGGGGTGAGACGCCTCCCTATATAATCAGCCCTAAGGAACTACGAATGACTTGATTCCAATTTCTCCATTGGATACGTAGGCAACTTGAGAGAAACTAACTCTCAAGCTCAGTCTTAATCTATACAAATCATTCCCCATTGCTGTTGTTCTCGCTTGAATCGTCCTAGAGGTTATTCGGATCTGTAGGTGAATTCCAACATCATCATACCGAATCCGAAATTCCTTTGCCTTTATAAGCGTTGGTGAAACATAATTCGGGATAAAGCCAGGGTCAACTCTAGTCAAAGCAATATGCTATCGACTACACACCAAGGAAAGTGAGTTATACGTGCTTAAAATGGTGGCTCATAACAGAATATGCGCTTAATACTCCACTACTTCAGAAGTGGGCACTTTCTTTTACTTGGTCATCGTGGAACAAAGATGAAGTCAATTAACTCAAAAAGTTCAAAGATATCTTATTTTCCAAATTCTGTCGAAATGAATCAAAGTCTTAGTGGTGAACAGCGCGTCAAAGAGAATCCAGATAATCATGCAATTCACGGAATATAATGCTTAGAACCTAAGTGACGTCCCTTACCCCACACTTAAACGAGACATTGTCCTCAATGTGTAAGATGGAAAAATGAAAATGAAAAGGAACTTAGCTTCGTTTAGGGTGAATCCAAAGAAGAACTGGAACATTGAATAATGCATTGGGATCATGGAAGTGATCCTTGAAGAATCTGTGCTAAATAACTCAAAAAAACCAAGAATAATGGTGGTGACAAGAAACCGTATAACAATATTGCGTCAGTGAAAGAGGAAATAAATAACTCTAAACAATTTTAGCCGATGAAAATCATTAGATTAATAAAAGTCTGCTACATCAACTAGATAGGGAAATAAATACAATAAAATGGAAAATAACAACAATGAAACGTAAGAAAAACTAGTCCTCCTCATAATAATCTTCCAGTCATCTCTAGGCTCAAAACTGGGAGATGGTGCAGAACTGGAGGTAGAAGTGGTAGAAGATGATGCTTGGTGACGTGGGGCAGTCCTAGGTGGTGGGGTCAATGGAGGAACACCAAAGAACTCTATAATCCTATCCATCTTGCGATGTAGACTCACAATCTCTCTCGAGTGATCCTCTAGCATAGCTCTCTGAGTCCGGGGTGTTCCGTGGACCAGAGTACGCTTCCTCTCAGCTCTCTGCCCGACCCATCTTGGTATGCATTGAACCGACTGCAAACTGATCATCGGCTCAGGGTCTTCCCATTCGTCACTGACGAGAAATTTCACCTCGTTCTCCAAAGCAAACATGCCAATCATCGGCCCATATGGCAACTGCTCGCGCTCAGATGTGGCGGCAAGCTCTTGAATGCCGCTATGCATCAGTAGACCAATGTTGACTGGAGATCCCTGCTCCAGATAGAACATCAACTCCACCCTCTTAGTGGCGACAGAGACCGTGTGCTTGGTCGGTAGAAGGCGAGCACAAACAAATCGGTTGACCATCTTCCGATCCCAGGATAATTCACTCTCTACGAAGATGGTGGGGGCTCCCATAGGGTTGCGCTTCCATTGCACCTCAAAGTAATCAGCTATCATACCCATCCTCTCGATATCTTCAATATTGGTCGAGGATGTGTACTCATCTGGGCCTATTGGTGGATTTCAAACCCCAAAATATGCATTGATCCGCTCAATAGAAAAATCAACCTTAACGCCCCGGACCATTGCAAATGTGGCTCCTGGGTTATGTGAAAGATAAGCATAAAACTCTCTTACCACTGTAGCATTGAACCGCATCGGTGCCTCAGCCATATCCAATATATCTTGCATCTGCAGGTCTCTCGGCAAGATCATACCGCAATCGTCCAATTCTACTTCTCGTTCTCGGGCAACCGGTATTCTGTTCCAATGCCCTCAGAACGATTCATAGATCTCTAGCGAGTGAAATTACTCAAACCCGTCTATCAAGGGGTTAGCATCTCCTTATAGAAACTATTGACCACTTGGACGAGGGGTTGTTCTGCTATGCTTGGGACCCATTCTGAATGATATCAAGCACTGATGATGAAGCTGATCCTGAAAATTGACCCTCGGTAAGCCGGAGGTAAGCCTCGATTTACCGTCTATATTTGCTAGGTTTCTTTTTGAGACTGTGCTCAGATGAAGAAAGAAAAAGAACTGTAGCATCTACACCTTGCAGCACCACTACAAATCAGTACATGAATGGAAAAAGGGTGTTTTGGGTTGGTGAAATGAAAGAAAAAGGTTTGATTTTGGTGGAAGTATGGTGGTGATGGTGGTGGTGATGGTGGCCGTGTTTTTTAGAAGGAGTAGGAGATATTGAAGAAGTTTGGTGATTTGGGGAGAAGGTGGTAGATGAGGATGATGATAATGGTGGTGTAAGAGAGGTTTAAATAGGTGAAATGATGGAAGGTGGAAGGATTTGATGGGATAGTGGGTAGATGAGTAATTAGGGTGAGGGATTTGAGGGGGTGATTGATGGGATTGAGGTGGAGTTATGGTGGTGTGTGGGAAAGGATGAAAGGTTTGAAAATTGGGAAAAATGGGGCTGTTTCTGCTGACTGGCAGTCTTTGATACAACGTGTGTCCTCCACGTATCTCTAAAAATTCAGCTTTTTAAACTGACACTCAAAAACTTAAAAATCCTTGCTCGGTAAACCCGTGGTAACCCTCGGTTTACCGGGGCTTCTTTTCCCCAGATTTCTCTGTCTACATTTTCTGCACACTTCAATGAAACTCTCTGCTCAATCCTGACCTCAAATTGACTAGTCTCTTACTCCTTTTGTTGCTAATTCCGACTCGATCCTAACCTATTTCACTAGAATCCACAACGAGTAAAAAAAATCCTTCCCAACATCCATCGGTTTCAAGCCTAAAGGTGCGGTATGACGAAAAAAAGATCATCCCTTCATCCAGCTACTTTTATTCATTCCTAATCTACCTAAGGGTTCAAGGGAATAGTTCTGAGTTTAAAGTCATCAGCTCGACTTACCTTCGGTCCTTCAATCAATCAAAAGTCAGGGCCTTAACTCGCCAAACTTGCATCTTCGAGGTTTCAACCGTCTTGCACTTCCTTTCTCGTTGATCATTACTTTTCAAGAGTGCCTTGTCATGGTTTGTCATAGAAACCTTCCGAGCTTGCTTCCTAGCACACCTTCCTCTCTTTACTTGCGTACTAGGTCATCCCCTTTGTCGAGATTTAGACTTTATGCCCAAGGATTCCACACTTTCCACTTTAAGCTCTAAGCTATCACTACGCAATACGGAAGGACTAGCTTCCTAGAGTGTATTGTTGTGGTCCTAATCTTCACGCTCTCTAAGCATTAACCTCATAAATTCCTGCTCAACAGTTGCTACTAAAACCTCTCGTTGCCTATGCCCTTCCTTTACTATCTCTATGAATTCTACTTTGCCTGAATCATAAGCCATCTTGCAACCTTCCGGCCTATTATCTAGGTGCTCTAAGATTTTGAAAGATACTGCATCATTGTTCAATCTCAAAGTGATCCCCCCATTATCAAAGTCTATGACTGCTCTGCTTGTCGCTAATAAAGGTCTTCCTAACAAAACTGGGGCACTTGGGTCTTCTGGTACGTCTATAACCATGAAATCAATTGGAAAAGTGAACCCTCCTGCCTTGATCGTGCACTTCCTAAGCAGCCCGGCAGGCATATCTCTTGTCCTATCAACAAAGGTCATGGTTCGGGTTTGATTCATAACAACTGGAAGCTTAATCTTTTGGCAGAGGGATAGAGGTAGAATGTTACAACTTGAACCAGAATCACAAAGACCTAAACCTATAGATATACCATTGATAGATATTGGGAGTCGAAACGTTCCTGGGTCTCCTAACTTTTCTTTAGTATCCAAATCTGGGTATTCCTCAGAATCTAAGAACATGGTGTCCAGATCCTCCTTCGGATCATCGGAGTCATAATCGGACGATATATCAATAAGCTCGATAGAAAACATACCCGGTCGATAAGTCTCATACTCCTTCAGTTTTCCTATGCTTCCCATTTAAGTGCTTCAGTATCCTCCTTCACTCGCTTCTTATCAGCCTCATATTGCACTATGGCTTCCGATCCAGGGTACATAGAGATTGTTTTGATATTCAACACAATACGAGGCATTGTGTCTGACTCGTTTAGCCTTAATTGATTTTTCTTGACTGAATTTCCTAAGTGTCCGGACACTTCCTGCAAAAGAGACAAAATAAAACAAAAAATGGTTAGCAACTCCCACTTCAGTTGGGTTTGATCCCAACTATTGCGGACCTACTAACTAAAATCAACTGGAAATAACACAGAATAACAGAGACTATTTAGAATTCAATTTTTTGGGCCTTAGTAACCCGGGGGTAAGCCACGGTAAACCAGACCTAAAATTTCTCCTTCTGGAAGTTTAACAAGTGCAGGTTTGATCCAGAACGACTCAAGACTAAAAAGAAAAAAAAGAAGATAAAAATGACTTCTTAATCAGAATTAAAACGTTTATCCTTAAAATTGGCAATTGTCCCCGGCAATGGCGCCAAAAATCTTGATTGCGTGTGTTAAGGGTGATTTTATACGATTTATTCCGTTATATTTTATAATGATTTCCCTCCATATTTGTATAATTTGCATAGAAAATGAGCGTTTAAGTGGTTTATTGAGCGAGTGATGTTTTTAATAGGGTAATTGCAAAATTGTATGATTTATGTGTAAAATTGATGGTTTTATATTGATTTTGGAAGATACTACATTTTGCAATATGTTTGATGACTTGTAGATACACAATTTCGACCAAGAAGAGGATTAAAAGAGCCTAACAATCGGATTAATGAAGAGGAGAAGAGATAAAGATGAAATCGATTGAAGATAAAGATGAGAAGATCGATTTTTGATCCAGCTGAACTGGCGTCCAAGTCCCGTCCAGCCTGGACTGGCGTCCATCAAAGTGGACTGGCGTCCAGGAGAAGATTTTTGGTTCAGAGAGTTTGGACGCTGAGTAAACGGGCGTCTGAAGGAAGTCAAGGCACTCGGACGGGCGCCCACAATTCGGACGGGCGCCCACGGCCGACATCTTTGAAAACCGACTTAGTTTTCTATAAATAGCGTATGATTTCAACCCTAATAATACATTATTGAGACCTATTGATACACAATCATTAGGAAAAAACCCTAGGCGGCCCCAGCCCCCTTAGGGGAGGCTGGGGTTGCGATTTTTCTTGTTTTTCCTTCGCTTTCTATTTCGTTTTGCTTTTGTTGTGCTGAATGCTTGGAGGCTGAGCAATTGTTCAAACCATGTGAATTCGTTTCAGCAGGTTCTTTATTTTTAATCTAGATTTGTTTTGTGAATTTGATTAAAGTTGTATCTTTCCCATGTGTTTATTTTGTTATGCAATCAATATCAAAAGATGAATTGTTGTTGATGTTTACCGTATGACGAGAGTCGGTGTAAACCTTAGATCACCATAGGAAAGATGGGATTTTTAACCTTGACATAACGAGAGTTGATAGGTTGAATATCTAGGTTGCTAGATTGAGAGATCTTACACCTTGTTTTGATAGCGTCAATCTTATAGATCGAGAGATGAGAGATTGATAGGCGAATTATCTACGAGAGTAGGAATTCATACCTCCGTTAGGTGGACCACATCTTTAATTAAATCATCACAAGATAACTTTAGAGAGGAAATTAAGGGTTGCGGGAACGGTGGATTATTACTTGTTCGATTGTTTAATCACCATGATCATCGTTTTTATTGTTTTTCCTCGTTTATTTATTTATTATCGCTTTTATCCTTCCGGCTTTGGGTGACAATCCTGGCTGTCGGTTTATTTTATCGTTTTAGTTTCGTTTTAGTAGTAACAACCTTAGGAAAATTAATGAACTAGATACCCGATTCCTCGTGACCGACTCCGGTATTAATCGCTATACTACGATCCCTACACTTGGGAATACCGGATTTATAAATTTTATTACTTGTTTATTTTCATTAGATAAAATCCGTGACAGCGTGTAAGTTACTAACGTCGATATTACTAGCAAGAATACTGGGTACATCGCAGTATAGTAAATGCGAGTCAAGGTCGTTCCCACAGAGACGATGTAACTTTAATTATAAACGATTCTAACCTAACTAAGAAGCGACATAAAGACGGTCATTGGCCAACAATAGACATAAAAGAATTGCTATTTCTCCCCCTCGTCTCACCGATCTACTAACTTGGATTAGTTAATCGTTACGTTACTTCCCCACATAATTTCCTTAAATTAATCGAGTGAGCTTTTAGTTTCGTTTTAAGCTACGGGTGCAACTCCTAACCCTATCTACTCCGACAATGGTAGTAGACAATCTATACGCAAGCTACCCTTCTTAATTGGTCCGTAATAGCCCATACGCATAAAGAACTTGAATTGTCGATATCGAGCGCTAACTCATACCACTAACCCGCCTAGACAACTGTCGACACTGATCAGCACGTTCCTAGGGTCCATCGGACTATGTTCAAACTAACACTTCACTATTCATATTTCATGCTAGTTTTACGATTACAATAAGAAGATTGTCCAGATCTATCATACTGTTAATTAAACCTGTCGATCAACGTAGCTGTAGTGAATGCTCCAGATTAAGTTTTCAAAATATTGCCTCAGTAAACCGGTATAGACAGCCGGTTTACTTGTGTCAGCTTTTCATAATTCCGGATCTTCATTGCTCAAATACGATTAATCCAAGTAAATCATGGGGTTGTTAAACATGCAGAATAACTAAAACACATAAATACGAACATATCTACCATATTGAAGACAAAAAATAACGTTCAAAGCTTCATACCTTCAACAATGGAGATCTAGCTCGATCTACTCAAGCTAGAGATGGTAGAGAAAGGGAGAAAAACATAAACAACTCCTCAAAAGCTTGAAGTAACTTTATTTCATCAAATTATAATGTATATAATATATTATGCAAAACTTATGAAGACTTCTTTAAAGACTTATACAATAATCTGTAAATGCGGCCTTATATAGATACAATGACTGACTTATGACGCTCAAAACCCTAACCGACCAAGTAGATGCGGCAAAATCAATTTCGTGTTCCACAAGCCCTCGGTTTACCGGCCCTAGCCCATGGTAAACCGGGCTGACTTTTCTCCTTTTTCTTCAGTAGACTTCTTCTTGGAATTCTTTTACTTGGCCCAACATGCTCCTTTTGGTCCAGATCCGTTCTTCAATGCTCCAGAATCGGTACATCCTATAAAACACATAAAACGATACAAAATAGTACCAAATCTAGCATAGATACAGAATTTCGATCCTAGAAACATACACATACCATTTAACACATTTTCCACATAATAACGAGCCTATCTATCCTTTCTTGAGAAGAATTCAGGGTAAATAAGGGTATAATTAATGGTACCATTTAGGGCGTTATCATATGTCTACTAGTACAATCAAGCCTGAGATAAGTCGTCTGTGGCACAAAATACTGAGCCATCTCAACTTCAAAACATTCAACCTGTTAGCAAGGAATGATCTGGTGAGAGGACTTCCAGACATGGTCTATGATGACAGTTAGAATAGTCTATTCTACGGCATCAACATTTTATCCATTATGAGCTAAAAATATCCACCTATAAATATGAACCATTTACGTTGAATATCATATGTCGGGTTCGTGGGTCGAGAAATATGCACTTAGCGTTTATTTTCCCTATTTTGAAATTATTTCGTGCATTATTTGATTATTTTCAGGATACAAAATATTGGGTTGAGCATCAAGGACGAGTCTGGAGTGGACTGAATGAAATGATTGGGCCTAGGGTATTCCAGAACATTCCAACCTAAGTCGGCAGAAGAAAAAAGTCAAAAATACCCCCGGTTTACCGAGGGTAGGCACCGACTTACCGAGGTTCCAGAAGTCTCCGAGACGTATTTTCTTGGACGAGGGGTAGATCTAGGTGTTTCTAAGTCGGTTTATGTACCTATAAATAAGAGGCTTCGCCTCAGAATTCAATGTACCACACAACTATTACAAGTATTATGCAATAAAAGTTCTTTGTTTTTTATTTTATTATTTTTTGTGTTCTGGTCGGAGAGACGATGGAGTCGACGCCTAGGGAGAGATCCGAGGGAGGTCTATGCTCGTCTTCGAGGGTATGATTTTCTGTCTTTTCCAAGATGTAGATCTGTCGTTATTCTACTCGACTAGTATGTGCTATTTGTTTATTTAGTTTAATTTTGTAGTAGTTAGTTTATTTTACCCCATGTGTTATAGATCTAATTCGTTGGTGGAGAAATCATGAAATGGTGATTGCGTTCTTCATATCTACGACGGTCTATATCGCTGGATCTGAATAACTAGTAAATTACTAATTCATGATAATCGGCGCCAGCTACGATGATCGATAGATTTAATTTACATGTTAGTAGCCTGATCAACTATTTGCACGTCATCGTAAATTAGCATGAAGTACAGATAGTGAAGTGCTAGTTTGGACCTTATCTTGATGTACCCTAGGAACGTGCTGATCAGTGTCGACATCTGTCTAGGCGGGTTTACGGTATGAGTTTGCGCTCAATATCGACAGCTCTAGTTCTTTATGCGTATGGGCTATTACGGACCAATTAAGAAGGGTAGCTTGCGTATAGATTGTCTACTACCATGGTCAAAGTAGATAGGGTTAGGAGTTGTACCCGTAACAATGAATCAAAATTCATCAATGGGGAGGACTATTGCATGTGTGGGGGGAATAACTAATTACTCATAATTGAACTAATACATTAGAAACTCTTGTTTACCTCCGTGTGAGCTAGCGTAATATTGTTAGTGTGTGAGACCAATTTTAGTACTGTCTAGATTATAGTTGATCATAGACTATATTTATGACAAGCTCAATCTTGGTAATTAGACGTTCTTACGAGTCTCTGTGGGATCGATCTTGACTCTCCAGTACTCTACTATGATAGGCCTAGTCCTATTGCTAGTAAGTGCTTTGCACGCGATCAGTCTACAAGAAAGACAATATTTGTGACTCTTGCCAAATTGGGAAACGAATCAAAACGTCATTCAAATTAAAGACAACACCGTCAACAAATCAAATTTTACAACTTCTACACATGGATTTGTTTGGACTAGTGACACCAATAAGTGTGAGTGGAAAAAAATACACCCTAGTGATAGTAGTTGATTTTTCAAAGTATACATGGACTTTCTTTCTCAATAAGAAAAGAGAAACTCTCAATAAGTTTCCAGATCTACTGAAAAGACTTAAGAATGAAAATGATCTAACAGTAATCAAAATCAGATCTGGCAGAGGCATAGAGTTTTTGAATCAAGTCATCAGAAGCTATTGTAAAGAAAATGGCATGCAACATTGTTGGTCCTAGGTAAAGGCTTGTAACAAGTTTAGAGGAGGGAGGGGTGAATAAACTTGTCCTTAAAAAAAATTCTAAGTTAGATAGTTCAGAGTTTAAGATAACTGAGGTGAGATCAGTCTAATGACTGAATCAACAACTTAATTAAATGCAGCAGAATAAACCTTTTAAAGCCTTTTATGATCTTAATACAGTTTCAGTGAATGTCAGTTTGACAAGTTATCTTTGAAAATATGTTGTGATCTCTGTAACTGATGTAATATGAGTTTGTGCTCAACTTAGCAATGCAATAAAGTAAACAATCACACAAGCATAAATAAAATGCTATAAGTAAATGCGTTAAGTAAATAAGACAAAGATTATATAGGTTCTAGGTGGTGTATCTTGTCAGTCCTCTCTTCTCCTGTGATGTTGGAGGAAATTTTATATGTTCTTGAGGTTACAGTTACAAGACACAAAGGAAAATTTAAAAACTGATTGTCTTTTACTATTCCATCGCTTCTCAATCTTCGAGCCTTAGTCTTTAACATGCAGAATTGTTGTATCACTAAGTCTGATCCACTAGTCCTTGAAGGGTAGAATTACTTCTTCACCTACTCACCACAACACAGTCTTCCTGACTGCACTCAACTTTCCTTCACACCACCTTGACGTTTCACAGTTTAAACCTTTGTACAAACAAAGTTGAGACTTGAATCAAGAAAGTGATTCAACTTGTGGTTTGAGATTCTTCTTCTGGATATGTATGATAAGTGCAGTAAGCTCTGTCTTCTTAAGTGTTATGTTTTCTTGATAAATTCTTGATTGTTCTTGAACACTTGAAGACTTCTTGATCTTACAATAAATGCTTAAGAAGAAGTTCTTTCCCCCTTATTCTTGATTATTCACAATGTATTAGCCCTTAGAACTTCACACTTCTTCTTGAAGTAAATGTGATCTATTTATAGGGGATTTACCAACGTTTAAATTTGAATTCTCCTAGCTGTTGGTGGTCCAGCTTAGCACATGTCAGATTCGTCAATAGCCATTCTGATTTGCTAGACATTTATCCAATTAGATTGCTTGGTCTTCAACATTCTGAATTTTATGTAGAACTAATTTTCTAACTGATCTTTTGTTGAAACTGAATCAGTTAGTTTTCAGTTTTCAACTCTTCTAGAGCATTAACTCAGTTCTATACTCTTCTTCAAACTAAGTACTCTATCTTCATATGATCCTTAGTTTTGTGAGATCATTGTACACCATTCTATCTCATAAAATAACTAAGTTACATTGTCCTTATGTCACATAGCATCCTTCATCTTATTGAAGGTCTTAACAAGATCTATAAAGTTAGTCCAGGCCATCACAGACTTACTTGAATTCTAACTATACAGTCTTGACTTTAGTTTTCATCAACTGAGTTTGATCCCTCAGTTCTTCGATCTTCATAACTGAGTTTGGACCCTCATTTCTTCAATCATCATAACTGAGTTTGAACCCTTAGTTATTCAATCTATACAAGTCAACTGAGTTTGAACCCTCAGCAAACATACCTTCTTCTGTTTGAGATACCAGCTAACTGTACTTGTATTATTAGTGAGCTTTCTAAAGTCAGTTTCTCAGTTATTATAGTGCTTATCTGATTTAAAACTATACAATAATCAGACTCTAGTAAAACCTATATATTCAATCCTATACATCTTTTTGCTTGGACTATAAAAGTTAGTTATGACACTTCATCAATGGGGTTTAAATAAATAAATAAGTGATGAATCATCATAAAAAAACAAGTTTATTTCCAATAATTTCCCCCTTTTGATGATGTGAATACCCTCCTTAAAAGCAATGCAAAAAGATATAAACAAACATAATAAAACAAATGAACAAAACAGAGAAAATGATACTTTATTTATTGATGATTGTCTGATATACAACAATAGTACAAAGCATAGAAACTGAAAACTAATAGAGATAAGTTTTCTTCTTAATTTCGGTCTTCTCTACGGCTTTTTCTTTCCCAAAAATTAACACCTTCTTGTCAAATTCTTCAGCAACTTCTTTCATTGATTTATAAACTGGGTCAAATTCCAAGTTATTAATTTTTGCCCATACCTGCCAGGAGGTGACCATGCTATTTACACCTAAGAAATTCTTTCTAAACAAGATAGAAAATCTCAGCATGCTCTTCCTTAGTACATCATCAGTTGTCAGTTTGTTCAGTACTTCTCTGGTAGATGCTAAATCAGCCTCATTTGTATTATCTTCAGCTTCCTTTAATGAACCATCTTCTTCCCATTTGTTCAACTTCCTCCAGTATTGAACATTAACTTTCTTCATCATAAGAAATTTATCTAAAGCTTGTTCTCTAGTTTCATTTTCTTTAACTGGTAGACTTTTGAAAATGTTGTACATATGTGGGTCCGGTGCAAGTCTTTTCTCAGTTGGTTGAGAAAATTTTATTATCAGCTTCATCTCTTCATCATCAAGGTCTCCTCTGGCTTTCTTCATTTCATTTAGCTTTTCGTTTTTTGCCCCAAGGACTCCTTACATTTCTTCAGCATTGAATTTCATGATTTCCATATTTTCCCCTTTATTGGCATCATCTTTCTTGAACAAAATTTGAATGAATGAGTTGTGGTGCTGTTGATTCGATGCCAATATGGTTTGGGCAACAACCGAGTCTTTCAGATTGTTCTCTACTAGAAGTAATCTACTGTAAACATCACCTGCAAGGGCTTTTAGTAAACTCTGAGTCTCAACTTTTCTAGCTTTAGACTCAATAGTGGTCTTACGTATTTCCAGTAAGGTGTCATGACAGTTATTATTAATATCTAGCACTTCCTTTAACAAGTTCTTTCTTTCCTTTTTATTTTCTTCCATTGAGTTCAAGACTTTGTATTTAAGATCTTCTTTCTGAATTTTGACAATTTCATTGTACTGTATTTTATTTTCTTCATTTGTGTAGGCACATATTTATCAACAATTGGAATTTCTTCAGATTTGTGCATTTCAGCATCAGTTGTCTTGGCAGGATTCTCCTTAGTTTCCATTACTGACTTATTTCCAACAATGTCACCTTTGGGAACATCTTCAGTTTTCTGACTCAGTTTTCTTTTTGGTGAATTAGAAACATTCTTTTTCAGCTGGTTCCTGTATTCTTATGATTTTCTGCATTCTACTGATTGTCTTCTTACTTGATCTAAGGATGACTTCTCAGTAACTTTAACTGGTGATAATTATACATCAAATTCATCATCGGTTTTTGAATTTTCTAATTCTTCAGCTTGATTAACTACATCCTTGGCTACTTCCAGAACTCCTCTATCAGTAGATGATTCATAACCTTTTAGTTCTGGTTCCTCTTTTGCTTCTGATTCAGACTGAGTTTCTGAAACTGATGTAGTAGATTCATCAGCTCCTTCTGAAATATCTTCACTTGCTTCTCAGCAACTTTTTTTAGATTTTCCTATCTGTAGTGATGCAAGGATTCTTTTTTATAGATTTGGATCTCCCTGTGAATCATCATCATCATCACTATCATCATCTATTTTCTTGGTAAAGCTTGAAGGTGCACTTCCTGTCATTCTCATCCAATGTCTGTTTCTGATAGCTGAGTACCCATTGCTTAGAAACTCAGTGGCATCAAATAACTGTGCAAGATGAGTAATGTCATACAAACCAAACACCCATGGTTTTTCAACTTCCATGAGTTCTCTCTTTTCTTTTTGATTGACAGTAGAACTGAATTTCCAGTATTGATAGGCATCTATCCTTCTACAGTCAGCTTCAATTTTCAGAGCAATATCAGTTGTAGAGTTAGACTTTATGAGATTCTTTGAAGTAGTGACAACTTCATTTGTGCTAGGAGTTGCAGTTTCAGGAACTGAAAATTCATCCAACTTTTCAGTTATAGCAGCAGATGGCTTAGAAACTTTCTCAGTTTCAGTTTTGGTGGTTTCTCCTTCAGCAACAACTTCCTGCGCAATTTTTACAGGTTCAACAACCTGTTCTTCTTTAGCTTTCTCTGTGGCTCCATCTGTAGGTGCTTCTCTTGATTTACTTCTTCAATAAGATCATTCAGAGTTATGCTCTTTTGTTCAACATATTTCACAACTTCTTATTTCTTCTCTGACTGTAAGGCTTCAGTTTCCTTAACTGATTCTTTAAATGTTGTACTGGATGTTGATTTCTGTGGAGTGGATTTAGCTTTAGCTATCAAACTCAGCATCCCTGCAATTTCTAGTGTGATCTCATCATCATCTTCTTCAACATCTCCTTGATAAGCTATAGTTTCTGGAACTTGTTCCCCCTAAATGTCAGCTTCAGGTGTCTGCGGAACTAATTCTTGTGCTTCTGCAACTAATTCTTTTAGGATATCAGTTTCTTGTGGCATGGTAGGAGTTTCTTCATCAGTTTTGGCTTTCTTTACTAAACGACTTTCAGTATCTGATGGGATTGATTTTATAGACAAAGTTTCTTTCCTCCTTTCAGAAGTTTTGTCAGTTATAGCTTCAACAGATTCTTCCAGCTTTCTTCTTCTTTCCTTTAGTTCTTCAATGTATTCCAGGGCTCCCTCTGCTATAAGAACTTTCTTGGTAGATTTCTTTATCTTTTTCTTGGGTTCAGCTTCTGATGTCCCAGCTTTCCTCTTGACTGACTTGGTCTTTTCAGCTTTGACTGCAATCTTTCCTTCTACTATTATTGTCATTTGTAATTTAGGAACTTCAAAATGATTGAGAATTCTTTGAACCAACAAGACAAGAGTCTTTGTGGGGTAGAATATGCCTTTCTTGACATCAGTTATCTTCTTCGGCTTTTTGATGTAAATTGAGCTATCATCTGATTGAAGATGTATCTTTGCCAATTGATGTTTTCTTCAAACCAGATTGTGTAGAGTAGATCTATCTTGGTGCTATATAGATTTTGAAGTTTCCAGCACTTCCATTAACACATTTGGCTAACATTTGTGTTAAGTAGCCAAACTCTGGTTTCAGAAGTCCAATTTTTCTTGACAAGGAAACTTCTGAGTTGGGCTTGCTTGCTACTTCTTCAACAATGATTCCCTATGTTTTTTGTTTAACTTGATAACATATATGTATGATGATTTATCAAAGCCAAATATATTTGCTATGACGAGAATGGTCAGCTTTACCATATCAGTTTTGAGAAAGGCATTTTTGATATTCCTCAAAACTCAGTTTTACTCCTGCAAAAAAGATTAAATCTCTTTGGTACCCATACCTGTTTGGGTCCTTTTTGATTAGTTCTTGGAGTGATTCTTGAACCATGTAAGGTTGGTTTTCTCTTTTTTGAGTTAAACTCATTTTCAAGTGCCTTGAGCATCTTGTAGATAGAGTTCATTTCTATCACATACCATTCTTGACTTTTTGGTTTGCGGTTCATACCTCTATTCGTATTGTTGGATCTATCATGTTTCACATTGGTCTGCTGTCTTGGATTGACAGTATTTTTTTGAGGTTTAACTTTATGATTTATGTCAAACTTGGTTGATCTAGCAATAGGTGTAGGAACATTCCAATCTTCATCAGTAGGAATGAATCTACCATTCCCCCTGAATCTTGTATTCCTTGAATGATAATCATTCCTTGGAATTGTAGGTTGGATTGGTCTGTTGTTGTTCTTAACCGACTTTTGATCAGTTTTGCCATGTTTAGCATTTTGCTAAATTTTCATGCAAGGTCTGTTAGTTTGATAGTTTCTTCTGACTTATCCTCTAATTTGTTCATAAAAAGGCTTTATTGAATTTTTGTCAGTTCTAGTATTTTCAACAGTTTTTTTGTGGTTGGGTCCTTTGTGCAGCTACAAACATAGGAGCAACTGAACTAGGTCCAGCTTTAGGATTCTGTTGATTAAAACCTAAGCCGGATCTATCTCCATATGTCTTTCCAGGTTTGTACTAAACTTTAGATGTTGGATTTGCTGTAGAATCAAAGATGTTTATAACCTCAGTGACATCATCTTGATTTTCAGCAGAACTAACTTCTTGTGTTCTGCACTTAGACTTGACAAAATTTATTTCAGCATTCAATCTTAGAATTTCAGCTTTCAATGAATCTCTTTCCTTTTTGAAATTCTCATAATTCTTTTTAATTGCCTCTAATTCCTTTAGGAGTGTGTCAAGGGTTTCATAAAATTCTGAATTTCCTAGATTGTTCATGGTAGAACAAGGATATGATGCAGATGCAATTACCTCATTACAAGTTGTGATCACTTAAGTGTTTTTGTTGATTTCATCACAATTTGCTGTAACTAATTGTTTCTCTTTGTTCAGCACGTCATGATTATCTAATGATTCTACTTTGAACAAGATGATTTCTTCATCACTTTCAGTGCGATTTCCGGCTGCAATGCTTATTGGTAGAGTTTCAGTAGCCTCCTGTGAGTTTATGCTTTTGTGTTGAACAACTTTTTTGTTACTTGTGACTTCTAGACTAACAACTGGATCTTCAACAAAAGCTTCAATCAATTTTTCTTGAGTGTCAACAACAAGAGCATGCAATTTAATTTTGTATTCATCAAATCTTAAAAATGAACAGCTAAGCAAACTTTTAAAGTGTTTGTGTGAGTTCATGATGCAAGTTTGAAAAGATTTTTGAAAACTGATATTAACTGAGTAACAAACTGATATTTGGAAACAATATTTTAACTATGGATTTCTCCAATAGTGAATAAACTGCCCTGATACCAATTGGTTGATCGGTATCAGAAGTAACCAAGTACCGGTTTGTTCTGAAAGAACTAACAATTGATCTCTTCAGGTATGAAGTCCGGCTCTGATACCAATTGTTGGTTCCTAGGTAAAGGATTGTGAAGAGTTTAGAGGGGGATGAATAAACTTGTCCTTATAAACTTTTTCTAAGTTAGATAGTTTGGAGTTTAAGATAACTGAGCAGAGATCAGTCCGATGACTGAATCAACCACTTAATTAAATGCAACAGAATAAATCTTTTAAAGCCTTTTATGATCTTAATACAGTTTCAGTGAATGTCAGTTTGACAAGTGATCTTTGAAAATATGTTGTGATCTCAATTACTAATGTAAACTGAGTTTGTGCTCAACTTACCAGTGCAATAAAGTAAACAATCACACAAGCATAAATGAAATCCTACAAGTAAATGTGTAAAGTAAATAAGACAAAGATTATAGAGGTTCCTGGTGGTGTAATCCTGTTAGTCCTCTCTTCTCCTATGATGTTAGAGGAAATTCACTATGTTCTTGAGGTTACTTACAAGACACACAGAAAATTTAAAAACTGATTGTACTTGACTATTCCCTAGCTTCACAATCTTCGAGCCTTAGTCCTTAACATGTAGAATTGTTGTATTAGCAAGTCTGCTCCACTGGTCCTTGAACGGTAGAATTGCCTCTTCCTCATCTCACCAAAACATAGTCTCCCTTTCTACACTCAATTGTCCTTCACACAACCTTGGAGCTTCACAGTCAAAACCCTTGTAGAAACAAAGTTGAGACTTGAATCAAGAAAGTGATTCAACTTGTGGTTTGAGTTTCTTCTTCTGGATATGTATGATAAGTGCAGTAAGCTCTGTCTTCTTAAGTGTTATGTTTTCTTGATAAATTCTTAATTGTTCTTGAACACTTCTTGATCTTACAATAAAAGCTTAAGCAGAAGTTCTTTCCCCCTTATTCTTGATTATTTCACAATGTATTAACCCTTAGAACTTTGCGCTTCTTCTTGAAGTAAATATGATCTATTTATAGTGGATTTACCAATGTTTAAATTTGAATTCTCCTAGCCGTTGGTGGTCCTGCTTAGTACATGTCAGATTTGTCAGTAGCCGTTCTAATTTTAGACATTTATCCAATTAGATTTCTTGGTCTTCAACATTCTGAATATTATGAGAACTGATTTCTAACTGAGCATTTGTTGAAACTGAATAAGTCAGTTTTCAGTTTTCAACTCTTATTGAGCATTAACTCAGTTCTATACTCTTCTTAAAAAACTTAGTATTGTATCTTCATTTGATCTTTAGTTTTGTGAGATCAGAGTACACCATTCTATCTCATAAAATAACTAAGTTACATTGTCCTTATGTAACATAGCCTCCTTCATTTTATTGAAGGTCTTAACAAGATCTATAAAGTCAGTTCAGGCTATCACAGACTTACCTGAATTCTAACTTTACAGTCTTGACTTTAGTCTTCATCAAATGAGTTGATCCCTCAGTTCTTCGATCCTCATAACTGAGTTTGAATCCTCATTTCTTCAATCTTCATTATTGAGTTTGAACCCTCAATTCTTCAATCTAGACAAGTCAACTGAGTTTGAACCCTCATTGAACTTACCTTCTCAGTGTTATATACCGGCTAATTGTACTTAAATTTTCAGTGAGCTTTCTAAAGTCAGTTTTTCAGTTTTGATCTTAATCTATTACATTGCTTGTCTGATTTAAACCTATACAATAATCAAACTCTAGTAAAACCTATACATTCAATCATATACATCTTTTTGCCTGCACAATAATAGCTAGTCATGACACTTCAACAATGGGGTTTGAATAAATAAATAAATAAGCGATGAATCATCATAAAAACATTAATTGTATTTCCAAAATACATCAACTGGCTGCTGCAAGAACTCCACAACACAATAGAGTAGCTGAAAGAAGAAACAGAAGTGTAAAAGAAGCTGCAAGAACAATGATAGCAGAAGCCAACATGTCAAAAGGTTATTGGGTTGAAGCTGTCAGCACAGCCTACTACACTCAGAACAAATCTATTGTCAACAAAGTCAGAGGAAAAACACCTTATGAACTATGGAATGGGAGAAAACCCAAAATCTCCTACTTCCATATATTTGGAAGCAAGCATTTTATCCACAACAATGGGAAAGATCAACTGAAGACATTTGATGCCAAAGAAGATGAAGGAATATGCTTGGAATATTCAGACATGAGCAAAGCCTTCAGAGTTTTGAATAAGAGGACACTATTCATAGAAGAATCAATACATGTTGTTTTTTATGAACCTAACTTCAACACGGATCTGACCATATAAGAAGAAGATCAAACTACAAAAGAGCCAATCTATGTTGATATTGAAGTTGAAAAATCAATTCCATAGAACAAGACAATTTTCATCCCACAATTGAGCAAGGTACAACGCAAAGAGAAGTTTAGACAACACCAATCATAGAGCCCAATGAGAGACGATCCAACGGAACAAGTTCTTGGAGATCCAAGTATTGGTGTTAGAACCAGAAGACAATTGGAAACCATGCTCACATGTTCCTTATCAGTTATGAAACCCTAAACAATTTAAGATTCTTGCAAAGACACTGACTAGATAATAGCTATGCAAGAAGAGTTGAATAAATTTGAGAGAAATCAAGTCTGGGAACTCACAAACAGACCAGACCACTCAAATATCATTGGAACTAAATAGGTTTACAAAAATAATATGGATGAAGATGGAATCGTCATCATAAACAAGGCAAGACTAGTAGCCAAGGGATATTCACAAGCTGAAGGTATTGATTTTGATGAGACATATGCACTAGTTGCAAGACTAGAAGAGATTAGACTATTCCTAGCATATAATGCTCATCAGAACTTCATAGTGTATAAAATGGATGTCAAATCATCCTTCTTAAATGGACTACTCGAAGAAGAAGTTTATGTACAACAACCACCTGGATTTGAAATTAAAGGACAAAAAGACAAAGTTTACAAGCTCAACAAAGCACTCTATGGTTTGAAACAAGCATCCAGAGCTTGGTATGAAACCTTGTCAAAGTTTCCTACGGAAAATGGACTTAAAAAGGTAACAATAGACAAGACACTGTTCAGAATTCAACATGAAGATTGCACACTTCTAGTACATATTTATGTGGATGGCATCACCTTTGGATGTAAAAATTCCAAGTTATGTGAGAAGTTTGCCAATCTGATGAAGAGTAAATTCCAAATGAGCATGACAGAAGAACTCAACTACTTCCTTGGACTTCAAGTCAAACAAATGTAAAATGGGATCTTCATCAACCAAAGTAAATACATCAAATATCTCATCAAGAAGTATGGAATAGAATCAAGTGCAAAATCTGCAACTCCTATGTCAGCAAATCTACACTTAGACAAGGATGTCAATGGAATGAGTGTAGATCAAACCAAATATAAAGGTCTGATAGGTTATTTATTGTACCTAACTACAAGCAGGCCAGACATATCTTTTGCTGTTGGAGTATGTGCAAGATTTCAATCACATCCAAAAGAGAGTCACCTAGCTGCTGCAAAAAGAATGTTGAAATATCTCAAAGATACAGTTAACTAGGATTATTCTTTCAAAAGAAAGTGATTTCACTGATGTTGACTATGCAGACTGCAAAGTGGACAGGAAAAGTACATATGGTACTTGCCGAATTCTAGGGAACAGACTAGTATCTTGGTTTAGTAAAAAACACACATCTATTGCAACATCTATAGCAGAAGCAGAATATGTAGCTACAGGAAGTTTTTGTGCACAAGTATTATGGATAAAATAACAACTCATAGACTATGGAATTGAAGAAAATGGGATTCCAATCATGTGTGACAACACAAGTTCTATATCAATATCAGAGAATCCAGTTCAACATTCGAAGACATAGTATATAGATATCAAACATCATTTCATATGTGATCATGTGGAAAAAAGTGATGTGAGATTGGTCTATATTAGAACAGACGACCAGAGACATCTTCACCAAACCTCTTTGTGAAAGCAGATTTACAAAATTGACGAGTTTACTTCGATTAATGAATCTCTCATAATCCCGCTAATAATGAGAAATTAACCAATGCATTGCATCTTTGTCATTTCGGGTGAGCTCATTTGACATGTCAATCATTGTGTTTAATGATTTCATAAATTAAGTATTGGAATTCTAAACATTTGGTTATCAGACATTTGTTAGGTCTCCATATTAGCTTTGATAATTAGAACTAGTCTAAAGGCAAACCAGACGACGAATGGACACAAACTAGTAATGGACTTTAAAAGCAGATGACTCTGGAAGAATGAAAGCTAATTTTCCAGGCAAAGATCATAAATTCTCACAAAGAAGTACCATGAGATATCAAATCACATTGAAGATGAAAAGTGTTAGAGCTTAATGAGCAAATTATTATTTAATCGAGTGTTTCAAGGAATGTTACACCAGACCACTTGGATCATTCAAACACATTGCGAGGAGTTACAAGACGTATATGGGGAGTTCCGAGATAAACAGACACGTGGAGGAAGCGTATTGGCCAGACGTCTGATGATTGCAATTATAATAGCACTGAGCAGATGTTTTGCGTCTTTAAACTGCCATGAATGGAGGATTTATGGCCATATCACGATCTTTGAGATCAAAATCCATCATTACGGCAAGAAAATCTACGGTTGGGGTATTGATATACATAATCCCCAGATTATTTACATCTCCACTATCTATGTAACCTCCGTTCAAATCCTTTTCATATTACCACTTTCAAAATTTTAAACCTACTCCAGAAACCCTCTTTTGAACAACTGTTCATCTTCTTCTCTTCTGCATTCACACTTCAGAAATTCCTCACTCAGAAAAGTAATATGGCATATGTAAGTCAAGTTCTTACCGGACTCTCATATCACTTAGATGGATAACTAGCTGCATCAGGAAACTGTCCCATCGCTCAAAGAGTGGTCGAATACATGAGAAGAACAAAATTAGATTCAATTCTGAATTATCGGAATCCAAGTACAACTACGAAGATGTTGGGGCATTCTGGAAAAAATGCCACTTACAACGAATGAAATGTTGAAATCATAACACGGTTGCTAGATAGAGATCTTTGAATCAATAAAGACACATTTAGAGAGGTAACGCAACTGGAAACTGAAGATAATCACATAGCCAAAGATGTGTTTATGTCAAACACAAGCCAATTCTTCAATCTAATTGCAATCAACAATGGAGATGACATAAAATTGGGCTGCAACTCCAACAAACTGAAGCAACCATTCATGAACACCCTGGATATGATCATCAAAAATCTCTCAGCTGGAAGAGGGAACAAGAAAAGTATCATTGACGAGAGATTACGACTGATGTACGTCATCTATAAGCAGGAGAAATTCAACTGGATTGAATTTTTATTCAGAAAAATTGTAAACTTGATGGAATCTGAACAAGATACTGTAAAAGAAAAAAGGGAGAAAGAAGACGGTTCTTTTTATGAAGGTAAATCCATGGGATTCATCATTCAATCCTTGCTGACAAGATTAAACTTCCTAAAGAAAAATCCATAAGATGTCAACCTCTCTAAGATCAAATTCCTTCAGGAAGAAGAAAGGAAAGCAAGGACTAAGAGAAAAAAGAGAAGAATAGTCACTGTGGTAGCACCTGGGTCAACAAACAAACTTCCAACCAAAAAGAAGAAGAAAGTTACTAGCGAAGAGCTGAAACCCCCACAGTTGAGGTAACTTCCTGCCACTGCTCCCGTTCTTGATGATGAGCAACATGTACCTACCGTTCCTATCCAAATTAATCTCAATGACATACCGTCTTCAGAAGAGGACACTCTCACTCTGACTAAGATCAACAAGAGGGTAGCTAGTAGAAAAAAGAAGCAGATGGTGGATCTACTCGACAACATTCCTCTGCCTAAGAGAACAAAGACATTGCAACAAACCTCAATGACAATGACTACAATCACTGCTGAGAACATTCCAATTTCTGATGACATAGTCACAAAGCAGACTTGTGGAGCAACACATGCTGATTCTGAGAATGCTGCTACACAAGACTGTGCATAAAAAGTGAATGATAATATGCCTGTTTTAGAGGAAGAAAGGCATAAAGAGACAGAAGTGGCACACGAGTCTGTTACTCAACCAGACTAGACTTCTCTACAAATTGAAGTAGAACAACCAATTGATATCGGAGCTGGTCCAATATCAGAACTTGAACAAAATCAGCCTCAACTAGACTCAACAGAGAAAATCATTCGTATTGAGGATTATGTATACATCTCGGGGCTTAGGGAGCTCAGATCTGATACATACTTCGCTCAAGAGTTTCCTAAAGTTGATCCCTATCATTTGGATCAATCTGATCCTCTGTATGCTCAGGAGATAAGAGTGGTTAATTTGATGAAGTGGAAAGTCAGTCCAATTGAAATTTAGGACCCGACGGACAGAGAAATGATGAGACAATAAGAAGCCTGGGTACGAGATCTACTAAGATGGGATAAGATGCAAATTCACTGTGAAACCAGCTTTCTAGATTTATTTGATCCTTAGAGATTGATCAATGTGATCTATAACATTCTAAGGGAATCACTCCTACAATCTCCACATCAAGAGCCCATGTTTCCAGGTAATGGTAATGATGATGGGAACGATGGCAATGCTGGAGAAAAGACACATGCACAAAACATTGAACACACTCAAGCTACTAAACCTATTGAAGATCCTGAGGTTCTAAAGGAAAATGAGCAAGGTGAGGAAGTAAATCAGAAAGGAGAGCAATCTACACAGGGGGGAAGAAGAATCATTCCCACAATCTGCACCATAACAAGGTCCTAGTTTAATGGACATAACCAAGGATGTATTGTTTGATGTTGACAGTATCCACACCCATATTAAATATAGACAAGATCTAGATGGGAGAGCTTTGAAAAGCTTGACAACCAAGCTCATAGAATCAAAGGCTGAAACTTCAGGATTGAGGGAAGAAGTTGCCACTGTTTCCAACAACACTAGAAGTACAGTGGATTACACGATTAACCACTGCATGGTCAATCAACATCAAGAAGTGTTGGCATAGATACAAACAGGCACACACCTATCAGAGAGCAGACATGACCATACATACTACAAATTGATCAATAGAAAGACCAACTAAGGGAACATGTTGATTCAAGTGCACCTGGGACAGATGTCCGGATCAAAAACTTAAATGAAATGGTCACCTCCTTATCTACAGCCTTCGATGCATTCATGACTAACCAAGCTGAATTAAACAAGGTATTCATGAACACCCTTTTAGATAATGCCAAAAAGAGGGAAGATGGAAAAGATAAAGATGCTATTGGATCTGAGAAAGGAAAAGAACAAGTCTGAGTTTGGAAGATAAAGAACGAAAGATGGATAAGAGTCTGATGGAAGCTTTGAAGAAATCCAGACCAGTGATCTATATTTGTTTTATGTATAACTTGTAACAAACTCCTCATTATTTATAAAATCAATATTTTCTCCACAAGTCAAAATCTTTTTGACTTCTTTGCATTTACTTTAATTTATAACTTATCTTTATGCTTGTTTGTTTTGGGATCATCAAAAAGGGGGAATTTGTTAGGTCCCCATATAGAAAATTGTCAAGAATTGAGTAGAGGAGTCTGTTGTAGTGAAGTTTGAAGGAATTTGGAAATGACAAACCTTGAAAATTGTGAGGCACACTCCAACCATTCCGAGACTACCTAACAATAGTTCCCAAGGTTTGAAGATATTCTGGGAAAACGCGCAAGCATGTGTGCCCCACGTGCTACTACAAGAGTCTGCGAGGGTAGTCAGCCATACCATCACCTTTTCCCACTATCCTACCTTTCCCTCTTCCCCATTACTCCCTTCTCCCTCAATCCCCTCAATCTTCCATCAATCCACTCACCCCCATTACTTCTTCCCACCTTTCCATACAACCCTTCGATCTTCTCCACTAAATTTCTCCTATTTAAACCACCTTTTTCCCCTACCATTTCCATCTCCAAAATCACCATCACCATTCTCATTCTTATTATTCTTCTTTATCAAATTCGGCCACCACCATCTCCAAACCACCTCTATTTTCTTTCACCACACCATATAACCATACACTATTTCTCTCAATACCACCACTGTTTCTGTCAAATCTCGAATTTTGCAACCCTAAATCTCTAGTCTTGTTCTGACAGGTTGCAGAATCCCCAGAAAATTCAACCCTGAAACAGCACTTCGGAAACCGCGAGACATATTGTCGCAGTTGCGGCACTCTTTTTCAGCAGAAACAGAGTTTAGCTCATCCATTTCCATGGTAGGCAAGGGCAACCCTGTACTGAGACGCATAGGAGGTCAACAGAGAGTTCAGGGTGATGCCATTCCTCTTATCAATGATGTTGGCCACTTCGCTTCTATTACGATTTATGAGTCTTTTCGGACTCATTAGAATGCTTGGTCAGTTGCCCGAGAACGAGGCGTTGACCCCGGTGATTGTGGTGATATCGTATCATGAGTTCTTCAGAACCACGGTATCACGGACATGGCTCTTATTCCGGAGGCATTCAACGCCACCATTGTCCATGAATTTTATGCTTATGTGGCGGCGAACCCTGATTCTCATGTTGCTATTGTTCAGGGGTTCACATTGATTTCTCTATTGAGAGCATCAATGCCTGTTATGGCATTAAAAATGCACCACTTCACGAGGAGGAGTATGCCACTTATACTAGGGAGCACGGTCTGGAGCGCTTGATGACTATAGCCGAGCATTATGGTATTCAGTGGGACTTCGGGGCTGATGTTTTCCCTACTACTTTCCAGTCAAATGAGTTGGGCTAGAACGCCAAGATGTTGTATAGGTTCGTGATTACCCACCTTGTGCCCCATTCCCGTAATGATTCCATCACTTATTGGCAAGCTGAGCTCGTGTACTTTCTTGATGTCGAGAATGATGTGAATTTTGGTCTATTGATGCATAAGCAGATTTTGCAGGTTGCCCGGACTAGGAGATAGATTTTGCCATATAGAAATCTGATTGATGCACTGGAGATGGCAGTGGAGTGCCCGGTTCTGGAGGCTGATGGGAGAGTTGAGCCACTACCTATTCTTGATAGTGAGCGACCACGATCCACAAGACGGCATAGAAGACAACTCAGACTAAAAGCACAAGGACTTGCTAGAACTCAGCAGGAGTTCCAGAATGAGGTGACTATGGAGTTGGGGACTATGCACGCCAAGATCAATCATATGATGGCACACCTCCACATTCCTCCCTATGCCCTACCTCCGCGAGCCCCTAGACATGGACCTTTTTTCTTCGGCGGCCGGCCCGTCCACTTCTGCACCGCCTCATGATGACGACGACTTCGAGGACGATGATTCTGAGGAGTAGACTAGTTTTAGTTCTTTTCTAGCATTTTTATTTCCATTATTGTCATTTTATTTTTCTTCATTTTTATTTCTGACTTTGTATTGCACGGTAGTTTCCATTTTCAGACCTTATGAAGTATTTTGAATGGCTTAAATAGTTTGCATTTTATTTTATTGCTTACTGCCATTTTTATATTTTATGTCTTCTCATGTTATCTCGAGTACTTTGCGCGGTTTTATATGTTAGCGCTATTGCAGACTTTCTAGGATTTCTTTTGACGATTGCCCGATACACTGATGATACGAGTCATTTGCTTCGCTCCACGCTTAGACGCAGCTAAATTCCTTTATGTTCTTAATCTTTTCATCTTTGGCGACAATTCTTCGATTAAGTGGGGGTAGGAACGTCACTTGTTGATGCTGATGGAAGTAGTATTTGGTAGCCGATATGAGCATACTGATGGTGAGAGAGTAATTGATCTTTTTCCTTGTTGATTTGAAAAGAAAAGAAAAAAAAAACACAAACTTTCTGTTTTGTGTTTTTTTCATCCCCATTCTGGGGCAGAAGTGTCCGGGGTATAGTGGATATCACAGACAGAAGAGCTTGGGGTGGTTAGTAGCAGATGGATGAAGTCGGAACTTGGAATGAGGAGAAAGTGTGGTCTCCGGGGTATAGTGGATATCACAGACAGAAGACCTTGGGGTGGTTAGTAGCAGATGGATGAAGTCAGAACTTGGAATGAGGAGAAAGTGTGGTGGGAATTTCGGAGCGGATGAATTAAAAGGATAATTTAGTCATTTCATGTTATTGTAAAAAATATAGCCCTGGTGATAAGTTTATTGCCTTGGCAATACCAAACCCCTATTTCCTACGACATGATGAACTTTAGCAAAAGCTATAAATCTAGGAGGGTTCTATTGGCACACCCCAATTTATTACTAGCATCCTATTACTCCCTGCAACACAAAAATTACTTCGGCACCCGATGATTTTTTTTAAAAGGAACGTCAGTCACACTGGTGTTTCTTGTTGAACACCAACGCCAGTTAAACAATGTTAAAACTTAGAAACGTCAGTCCATGACTTTCCACTGGTGTTCCTTGTTGCACACCAACGCAAGTGTCACTGACGTTGGTGTTCAACAAGAAACACCAATGTGACTGAGGTTTTTTTCATCCGAAAAAATAATCAAAAAATGAGTGTCAATAGTAATTTGGGATGTGCCGATAGAACCCGCTGTTGACCATAAACTCTGAATTCTTTGAAAACAGGTTGAGAGGTTGAATTCTTTGACAAGGGGGTTGAGAGTTTGAATTCTTTGAAAAAGGGCAATAAAATTTTAAAGGCAAATAAGAAAATTAAGGGGGGCAAACTAAATGCGTACAACATATATTAGCGTATTTTTTTTGGATCGGGAGGAGGGGGTGGCAGTTGCAACCCCTTAGTTGTATCTTTCATTGTATGTAGGTCCGCCACCGGACATAGAAGCGTTGAAAAGACAACTGCATATATACCTAACTCTCTAGCACCAGCATATTAAAGCTTAAATTAATATTGATGTCAGAAATACCAGAGAAAACAGTTGTTAAAAGACTAGGGGGGCAACAAAGTGACAATAGAGTGCTTCTTCCATAACCATCTTTATGCTTCGCTAACAGCATCATCTCTGAAGCTCGTAATTTAGCATGCCAAAGGAAAAAGCATCGATAGCTCGTCATCATTTGAAATTTCCATGGGGATGGAATGCTCCAGTCCTAGGCATTGCACCAAAACATTATCCTCTCCCTGAGACCAAAAATTACAAAATGGCCTGTTGAGATAGTGAAATACATGCATTTTCAATAGGAGGTATGAGAGGGAAGGAGAAACACAAGTAAAAAACTAAATATGTCTTCTGACCTCAAAACAATTGGATATAACATCATTGTCTTCAAGATACTTCAGCCTTCCCACCCTCAAAAGCGTAAATTTCCACTGTTGGACAAGCATTATAATTAAATCCAGAACTAAAAATGCAAGGCCTTACACAGTAAAAAGAGAAAATCTAGAATTACAAGACGATACCTTGGAGAATTCCTCATTTTCAACTGACAGTTTCTCTTGAATCCGAACTTTAACCTCAGCTAGGGTTTCGCCGTCATGAATGACAAAAAGAAAAGGTTTCCCAAATGGCATGACCTGTGTGCAGATAATAACATGAAAACTTGCATATCTATGCAAATTAATTTAAGGATTAAACACAACTACCAACAACAAAAGCAAACTAACATCCGAATCATTGATCGTTTTAAGAGAAGTCTCTCCACCAAGCGTCTTGGTAAAATGGTAAACATGTATCAAATGATGACCACGGCCAAGGTTCTTCTCTTCTTGGATCTGCACATTATTAACACATTGATATAGCTAATGTTACTAGAGCCGTCCACATCATTTAGTGCCATATAATTTACACTTTTTTTTTACTGCAACCTCCCTGCTCTCACCACCACCACCCTACTCTTCCTCCTCCGCGCTCCCTCCTAGGACTACCTTGTGTTAAAGTATATAAAATGTTAATTACCTACTTCTCCATCGGCTAAAGATTTTGGGAGAGATAGTAGTTCAACATGATATCATAGCAAGAGGTCTTGAGTTCAAACCCCGCTGCAAACACAGTCCTCCCAAACAAACAAAAAAATTGTTTCGAGTGTTGGGCCTCTCTAAAAAAAATCACACTTGAGGGGGAGTGGTTAAAGTATATAAAATGTTAATATCTACCTCTCCAAAGTTTTTGGGAGAGATGGTAGTTCAACACCCTGGCCCTGTTCCCTCATTGTAATTGGAGATGTTTTTTTCCTGCAGATGCAGAAAGTGACTGGGTGATGTAGCCTGGAAGTCTAGTCGCACGCAAATATACCTAGCCATCTCATTATGCTTACTGCACAGAGATTTATCCAGGGCATCATGGTTTCTTAAAAGTTCAGGTATGCTCCTCCAAAGTATTTTCTTTTGTTGTTTTACTAGGAATTTTATATCGTACTCTTTCTCGTCATCTTGTATGACCTTTTCAAGCTCGTAGCCTTAAGTTTGTGTTTGTAATGATATTCACGATATATCGCTGAAAGCTTTTATTTTTGCCTCCAAGATTATTCAGTGTGCAATTATGGTAAGAGCTGGGAAGAGCCATGCGCAGGCATATTGAAGAGAGGCAACAAGGAGGTGGTGGTTGGGGGGAGAAAAAGGGTGGGAATATGATGGTTGTGGGGTAAGTAAGGGTGTGGGGTGGTGATGCTGGTGCATGAAAATATGAATATAAAATGAGTTGAGCCAAAAGGAGACCGCCTAAAACATATGCCAAATCATCAAAAGTTGTTGGAAAAATGAAAACGGACTCATCACGGGGGAAAAGGGATGAACGACCTATTTGATACTTAAAAAATTTATAGATCAAAATGGGAATAGTAAAATAGTTTGCCGACTGATTTCCATGCTTTCGAATACCCTTTGTTATATGGAATCCTATCTTAATTCCGCTTTACAGTGTAGATATATGCAGTTCACAACTGATCTATTTTTACTCTGGAAAATGAAGCACAGTAATTAAAGCGCTATGCGAAGCCAAAGGCAACAAATGGTTGTCTGGCCATGCCAAGCAGTATCAAAGAGATCCAAATAATACTGAAGATCTAGATGATTCCACCCCAACCACACACAAGGACTAGAATTCTGGCAAAGCTCCCAATTTGGATAGGCAACATATTGAAGCCACTAGAGTATTAAAAAAAAATTGATGTCATTGATTAGCCCAAAAAAAAAAAAATTGATATGTCAAAAGCAACATAAGCAACCTATTCTGCTGAGAATTGAACTGCAAAAAGCAGTAACAAGCAAGACAGACCAACTTGGGGATCTAGTAGCAAATATTAGTACTTTGCCCCAGAGAAGAAATCATGTCTGATGCAAGGCAGAAGGACAATATAGTCGCAAAATTATCATTTGTGTAGCCTTCTTCCCGACAAAAAATGCAAAACAAAAAGATCGATCGCTATTCCACCACTTGAAGACAAAAAAGCGACCAAAAAGCATAGAGTACCGAAATCATCGAATTTGACACTGTCAAAATACACACATTCGCAGCTACCCTCCAGATCTCGAGAGAAGTTACGACATAGTCAAACCTTGAAGCCTAATTTGAATAAAGTGCAAAATGGAAGGTAACAAAGACACAACTGACGAGACTAGATATACAAAACAAAGAGCTGACCGAGAGCGAAAGAGAAAACATTTACCGCGAACTGGCCGAGAACGGAACAGAAAATACTTACCGCTTCAACCTGCAGGCTCGAAAACTTAGGTATGTCCTCAATCTTCTCCTCAAGAGGAAAGACCTAGCACATTAAGACTTTAGAAGTTGATACAGCACATACAAAAGAAAAGCACACAAGTGGATACTAGACTTTCACTCCCCCCCACCCCCCCCCCCTCCCCCCCTCCCCAGGCCTTGTGGCCTCGTCTTATAACAAAAAAAAATAATACTAGACTATCACAGATGCAAATTGTCATAAGATGGATGTTACCGTAAATATTTTATGGTTATAAACTCCAAGCAAACAGAGTTCTGCATTAGAATTTGACAGCATCACCTGTGGAATGTGGCATGACAAACGAGTTAAACATTAACAAAAAAAGGACACATTGTAAAAGCCATTATCAAGGTGGGATGTACAAAAACAAGAATGACTAAAGGACCTGAATTCAAAGCCAACAACACCCGTCTAGTAGTAGGGGAATCGGGAAGTCTAGAAATTTGAAACCAACAACAATCTATAAAGCAAAGGCCTTTACCACATCCTTTCTTATGTAATTCAGCAAATCTCCAACACTGGTGTGCTCTGGTAGTGTAACACTTCTCTGAAAAGTTATACAAATTATAGCATTAAACAATAAAAGAAACTGAACGGAAGATGACAAGGGACAAGGAGAATGTAATTTCAACCAAACCTCCTTTTCATACAGATAACCATAAGAAACTTTGAGGGTCTTCAAATGTTTCATATCTGGTTGGTAAGCATCAAGAACTTCATAGTACAAGACATTACAAATCTATCAAAACAAAGTTTCATGATTCAGCACAATTTTCACTTCTCTAGAAAGCCAAACAGTGACCATAAATCAACAAGTTTGTGCTGTAGGTACCTTATATGACGACTTAAGTATATCGAATAAGCAACGAGCAGATTGGGTGTCTATATGATTGGGAAGGGGTTTGTTAGTACCGCAATTGTGACCGGTCAGCCTGATTTTCCCAGGGTCCACCCGCAACTTTTGAGCAACTCTACCCACAACAGCATTGTATGGATCACTTTTTCCCCTGCAAATATTTTTTTTTCTTTTGCATTATTAACTTACGACTCTAGAAATCCTACCAAATGTATTTAATAATACACACTTACAATTCGAGGATAAACACACCCTGCTCGGCATTCAAACCTCGAAACTCAATAACCTGCAAGAGAGTGAAAGGAAAGCTGAAGCATGATGAAAGCGGTGAGTGACTGAGTGTCAAACATAACTGGATTGAAAAATAGAAATAGATGTAAAAATGAACAAAACATCTAATTGTCGAAGCGTCTCTTGCATGAAAAATTGCCCGTAGAAAAAACAACTATGCCAACCATCGACATAGCCAAGACCCTTGGCAATGATTGCACATACTATAAACACAGACTTACCGAATATACGCAGATACATTAGTGTTTATAGACACATACATTTATTCAAATGTGCATATCCAAACTATAAATAATGAGTGTATGAAGTAAGTAATATCCGAATGCATATTCAACCTAAACGGAAATAAGACTTATGTAATTACAAAAGATGAATTTGTGATAAAACATCTAGCTTCCAGCAGTGATAACAGGTGTGAAAAATCTTCAAGTAAAGAAGAAGTAAATTCGAAAAGGGAATCAAGAACAGAAAGAAGAATCTTTGTGTTTCTCAATATCTTGATTACAGAGAGAAGATGAAACCTATTTATAAATCTACTACTTGTATAAAGACTCCAGCTGCTAACTAGTAGGCTACAACTAACTGCTACGTAGGTGTTTGGCCTAGGTCTGTGAGAGTCTCCTCAGCTTCAATCAGAAACATAACACTTCTGCACTTGCCCTAATTACTTGAAGATATAGTCCTTAGCTTGCCATAGACTATAGCATCCTCAACAACAGGTGTAGTACTGGTGTACAACTTAAATTACCACAAAACTTCTCACGACTTTTATATGATACATACCAAAAACACTCTTCTTCCATAAAGCTTAACCTTTTAAATGAGATAGTAATCTCCCATGGTATCAAAACACGACGGTATGGGATCAAAGTTCACCGCTCAATTTATTTAATATAAAATAAAAAGTTATTACTTCACTACATCATGTCAACTCTTGTTCACGAACTTCACGTGATGACTTGCACACACATACCTTTCAATCAAGTGTTTGATATATACTGACTTACACATAAGAAATGCTATTTCAACACTCACAAACTTACTTTTTTTTCCTTTCTAAAACTGTAGATTTTGAGGAGATAAAGAAATATTTCTTTCTTATACAAAAAAATAAAAATAAAAATCCATGAAAGGCTTATTTATACATCAAGATTATCAAAAGACTGCTGCCTAACTTAAAACGGTCCAACTACACACCGAAAAAATTAATGACTCAAACAGCTAGTCTCCAAAGTTATAAACAAGATATTATTCACTGATTAACAGTAATTAATCATACATAATTTAAGCCAAAAAAAAAAAAAAAAAAAAAAAAGTTTTATCATCATACCCCCCCCCCCCCCCCCCACAAGATAACGAAGGTAATGAATAGATTTCGGTCATTATGTTATAATGAAACCTCATTACATCCCATTACCTTACAACTTATCCAAACCATTTCATTACATTAAAATACTTCCATCCAAATGGACAAACGGACCATAAGAACTCTGAATTACCATGCTATTGGGTTTATTCGCCATGCGAGCTACGTTCTTCTGCACAAGATTCCTCTTGAAATTTAGGTCATCTTGAACGAGATCCATGAGACGTGAATACTCCTTCAACAAACATATGTCATCCATGAAGCCAATCAATCTGTGAATTCACCGAAACCCACAAATTAACAAAAAAATTAAAACAAAACCCAGATAAATCAGACTTTCAAGCTCACTAATCAAATAAACAAATAACAAGTCCAAATCGAAAAGTACATGTAATTTACAAGAATAATATTCTTTCATATATCAATTACAAGAGAGCTTGCCCTATACCACCGGAGTTAGGGTAAACCAACTTTAAATAATTTAAAAATCAAACCTAGGACTCTTCAACACTCGCCAAAAATAAGTTCTTCTAGACTAATACGCATGTAGCCCTACTACATCACAAAAATAAACACAAGAAACTGCTGCAAAACGTCCTACTTTCAAAGAGAAACATTTAAAAGAAGTAGTGAAACAACAACTATCAATATTGAGGAACTCATCACATTGAAACTCAAGAAAGTTAATGATATAATATAATTACCCATATATCATATTGCTGAAGTGCAGAGAAACATGGGAGAATAATTTGGTGATTGATGATGACACTTAATCACTTATACTAGTGTCTTTCCTCTTGTCTCATGCGTTTGTGCTCTCCTTACTCTGATCTTCAAGAAGATGGAAATTTGTAGGTCATTAATGTTTGATATCTTTAGTTTATCCTTTCCATGCTCAAAGCCCTCTTTTTTCTCAGTCCACATGATTAAAGGTAAATGAATAAACAAATTAACAAGTTTCATATGTAAGCGCCTTCATTCTTGACTACTTTAGTACTTTTCCAAAATGAAAATTGAATCACCTTTGACTACTTTAGTACTTTTCCAAAATGAAAATTGAATTACAAAGTAGTTATACATGAAGATAGGACTGAGGAGGCTATGGGGTGATGACACTTGATCTTAACAATGAAAGAATCTTAACAACACACTTACTATGAATACTCAACCAAAAAATAGAAACCAGTACCCTGACATAGTTGCCAGCAATTCATGGAACTAAGTTTACTTCAATCAACCAAAACATAACTCTAGCAATTCATTGATGATTGAACTAAACTTATTTCAAGCAACCGACACATATTTTGTGTAAATTTTAAATCAACAATCAAGACACCAACAGTTAAACCAAAATTCACCACCATGATATACTACGTCTGAATTTCAGAAAATTATTAAGCCAAAACCAAAGCATCAACATAACTACATAGCAACAATCACAAAATCTAAGCAAGAACAGCATCAAAGGTCAGAAAAAATTAAAACCAGGCCAACTTATCACCAAATTCAATGGCAATGTTCCCCAAAATAGAAAATGTATTTTTGGTCACGTGATAATACATATTGATAGATGGTTTTGTTAAATTGTGTACAGGGGCAAATATATATTTTAAGATGTGCGAACAGAATAAATAATATATCTTGTAGTGTTTTTTCTAGAGCCAGGGAGCGTGAATTATTTTTTCCAAAAAGCATCATCTTAGCTTTTTCATCAATCATCAACATTATCTATTTTCGGTTTTGATAGCTGGTTTGGTAAAAATGTGTACAGGGGCAAATATAAATTTTAAGATGTGCGAACAGAATAAATAATATATCTTGTAGTATTTTTTCTCTAGATCCAGGAAGCATGAATTGATTTTTCGGAATTGTATCTTCTTCGGGATCCCATCGGGTAGGGAGTAAATATTCCGAAGAGTATCATCTTAGTATTTTCATCAACTTTCATATGCAAAAATGTGCATTATTCTTAAGGACGGGGGCAAGGAGGATTTAATGCTCGTCAGAGGGCACGTCGGAATGCCAACTACTACATAAGCCACTAGTGGCTGAGAGAAAGTGAGCAGAACCATGTATAGGTTGGGCAAAGCTTGAAAAAGCGAGCCCTTATCAGAGAATGCCATTGCGCGCTAGCTAACGTTTTTCAGTTGGCTGTTATGTTAGTTGTAGTGCGCCTTAACTCCTTCTCTCACTTCGGAAAGATTTAGCTTTCTTATGATGACCTGGTCAAGAGAGTACGATACATCGGTGGAAAAGATTGAGTTGGATCTGTGAGGTTGGTTTAAGATGATGTTACGCGGCGTTCAGAACCAGTCTAGAAGTGAATGAATTCTAAAAAAACGAAGAATTAAGGAAATGAGACGACTCTTTCTTGAACTATATCATAAACAGATCTTCCCCTCCACACCAATCACGAGTTTTTCTCTATTCCTCTCGTATGTTGTGGTTAGGCCCTTAATGCTAGGTTTAGAACGACACTTTTCATGTCATTCCCATTTAGGTCAATAAAATAAAACAAGGGTGTCATGCATTAATCATGCACTATTGCAACTCATTATCATACCAAAGTACCATGACCATTCTAAGATATTCAAGTCACAATAAAATACAACTAAGGGGCATTAAATACAACCGCCCCATGGTGATTAATTTAGGGCTTTATTACCACAAGCCACAAAGAGTAATGTCCATCATTCAAAAAAAATGACAATGTGCAACTCACAGCATCTTAAGTTTGAGTCTAGCACAGAGTAAAAAAGAAAGGCCAAATGAGAGGAAGCCAAGGTGTATGTGATATATTCATGATAAAAATATTGATATAAGTGAAATACCAACTCCCCCAATACTCACTTAAGGAAATTGATGTTAAAGCCAGAAAGTCTTGTTACTCTTGTCTTTTTTCCTTTGACATTCTTATCGCAATCCTGTGGACAGTTCCGAGCCAAAGGTAACAAAAAATTAAGACACTAGATAAGGTCTTCTTTGAGCTTTTGTCCAAAAAATACAAGGCCGGTCTATTAGGAGTGCAGTTTGGGCACATGATAATGGCCCGCCAGCCCCAGTAATGCATAAAACGTAATGTGACAATTGACCTAAGCTCAAAGAAAGTAGTCTAGGGTCCATCATAGGTGTTTTTTCATTAAATTAAGCACGTGGCCGAAGTCTTAACCAGAAATCTAAGCTAGTACGCTGCTTATCCCAAGAAACAGGCAGACACTACGCTCCAATGCACTATTCTTATGTGTAGGCATTAGTATTGTGTAGGTTAGTCTGTGTTTAGGCACTTCCCTGCCTTTCATAACCAAGCTTGTTATTTGAAGTGTGGCACTCATTCTCATAGATTAACTAGCATTAGCTTCCTCAGACCTTGGAGATAGATTCCTTATACTACATAAACAGAGAGATGCTATTCATGATATATATTGGAAATATCATCTCGAGAATTTGAGTGAGTGGAGAGATGAGTACAAAACTTAAGCCCGGTTAGATACAGGAAAATAACCAAGAAAACCAACAAATAGACGCTATGCACGATGGTTTGGTTTTAAGAGATAGCATATGTAGCAGTTCTAGGAAAAGTCTAGAAGAATAGAATGGTTTCACAAACTTAAAATTAGGCTTCTTTCTGAAGGAAAAAAAAAGGGGAAACTAAAGGTACTGCAAAGAACATCTAGAATTTGACCATATTGGCACCACTTTTAAGCAGAAAATTACAAGAATTAAAATGCCTTCAAAAATCCTCAGATACAACTTGAGATCATAGGATAGTAAGGTGTGCTACAGTACCACTACGCCCCAATCAATACCACCCAATCTACAATATTTTCAACATGGTAACTTCATACAAGAGCGAACCCATCATTTCTAACATTCTTCAGATTCAGAAAGAACACGGATAACACTAAGCGTTCTGTTCTGAGCGAAGAGAGGAATTTTAGCCTCACCGGGAAAGAAACATCAAAATAGAATAGAAATGCATCGGCTAATATTTTGAGTAAAATCAAGCATGAAGAAAGAAGTTAAACCTGATAAAGGATTGATCTGGAATGAACGTTTTGTCAGGACTCAGGAGACGCCAAACAGAGCAACCAGCTCAAATAGGTCAATTGTTGAGGAGGAGAAGCCGTGAGTCGTGAGGGGAGAGCAGAGCAGTCCTAACTCCTAATATCATACTATATCTATATATAATAAAAAGAGAGGAAGATGCATCCACACTCTTCCACGTTTCCTCTTTGTCTGGCTGCCACGTGGCAAACTGTGGGTTTGACACGTGGCAGCTGAGTCTGTGTTAAAAAAAGCCGTTTAAAATGACAGATTCATCAGTATTATTACTTTGTAGCTCGCTGCAATGTCCGTCGGGTTTTGGTGAATCCTTATACATGATGCCAAAGGCCAAAGCTGTCAACTCTTTTGGTGAATCCTCATCTTTAAAAACAAAGCAGGAACAAAGGGCGACTTTTCATCACAGATTTTCTCTCAAATCTTTTATTGTTTTCTCCGGAGATTATTTCTAGCCACCATTTCCGTAGTTTTCGTTTTTTACCCTCCTTTTTCCTTCAACAACAGAATATCCGGATTCTCGGGATTTCCGTCAGCATTCTATCAAGAAAAGGGAAAAGAAAATTAAAATGAAGGGAAATATGGGAAACCCATTGAAGTTGTCATCTTTGAATCACATCTCAATTGTCTGCAAATCAGTTGAAATCGCTTGATTTTTATACCAATGTTCTTGGCTTTGTCCCTGTTCAGAGAGCTGGATCATTTGATTTCATTGGTGCTTGGTAATTTTTTTATTTATTTTTCCTATTTCAAGAAAATCAAGATTCTCTATTTTAATTCCATATTAATTTGTATGATAATCTTTTGTTTAATAAGTACGAGGAGTTAATTATATGCATTGCATTTTTCGTTTCACTCTGTAGATTTGGAGGGCTTTTGTGTTGATGTCTGGTTCCATTGAAGTACATGGAGAGTAAAAGCCTCAAGCAAAAAAATATCTTATCTTAGTTCTAAAGTAGTTGTTTTTTTTATGTTTTTTTTTTTTTTTTGAGGGTGTAGTTCTAAAGTTTTTAATCCGGTGAAACTTTGGTTTAAAGATTTGCTTTGCTTTGCTCCAGATCTGATGTTTTTTTTTTTTGTTTTTTTTGTTTTTTTTTTTTGTTTGTTTGTTTGTTTGTTTTTTTTTTTTTTTTTTTTTTATTTAAAGAATTGCTTTGCTTTTTTTTATATACCCGTTCATTCCGGTGAACTTTGCACACCAACTTTCTCAGCTTTTCTCAGGTAAAAGGTTTCGAAATTGGTTTTGAATTCCTTTCAGATTAATGTTCTTTACCACTTTGATCAGTCTTCTAATTTCATTGTCTTTTGTTTTCCCCTCTGAAACGGTCCATAGTTTGCTTGCAAGTGTGAACAGAACTTCTCCTCAAGAAAAAACGTAGTTAGGAACCACCTGTGATGGCATTGGCTGTTGAGATATTACAGAAAGAAGCAGACGTACTAACCATTTGTAAGCCGGCATCAGTTCCTGTAAGTCACTTTATGTTTGAAAGTGAAGCACTGTTAGTATGCGTTACACTGTATTTGTTATTTGCAAGCAAAGTTTCCATCTGTTCAAATAAATTCTAAATTTTGTTCCATCTTCTAAGAAAGAACAAAAGCCAGCATGTGATACAATCTTGCCCTATTTGAACAAGTGCTCGAAAACTCATTATATTCTTTAACAGGCCTTTCCGATCAAATTATGGCCTCCCATTTTCATTTTTTTAAACTATTTCTCTACTTCCTCTTCGCATTTCTATACAATGCTCTCTCGAAATCGAAAATATCCTAAACCCCCATTGTTGTCTTCTACGGTTCTACCTCACAGACCAACACACCTTATTCTGTCTTTTTATTTTTGGCTCTGCTGTTTTGGTCGATTGTGTTCTGCATTTCAGTTTTTGTTTCCTTTTTACCTTGATGGCCTAATGTCTCAATTGGTGTTCTGCATTTCAGTTTTTGTTTCCTTTTTACCTTGATGGCCTAATGTCTCAATTGGCACAATATGCCCACCACAAATCTTTGCACCTCAGTCTGCTTCTCATGTGAAAGCTGGCACCTCTCGGCATCCTTCAGGCTGTGCATCCTTCAGGCTGAGCATGACTTGTCACCTCTGTTCCGTATCCTGCTTTTTCTTGGCAGCTTTAAGTTGTTTGACATCTGTATTCGTGTAGCAACTTGTGGGACTTTTCTTCACAGCTTGTGTTAGTGTACGTGTATATGTTGTAGACATTTCCTCACCTTCAACAGCGGTTCATCGTCGTGATCGCCTTGTCCCATGACTCCTTATTTTAGCCAGAAATGCTTCCAAGGCTGACCTGTTCAGGCAACAGGTATGTTTAGCGCTCTCTCTCTCTCCTCCCCCCACAATCACTCATATGCTGATATCCCTTCCTTTTAGACTAAGTGAGGACAACGATTTAAGCAGTTCCCCGGATCATTTATGACTCATTTAGTGTCTACCAGACACAGGTATGGGGATAATATTGGAATTTCGTACCGGCTCTTACCACAGCTACTTTCCAATAACATAATGCCTCCCATTTGTTAATCAATGTCCTATTATTTTTTGCATTAAATGTAAGGTGTTCTAGAGAAATGCTAATCTAATCCTAAAAACTACCTCTCACATCAGCCCCCCCCCCCCCCTTTTTTTTTTGCGTTCTTGTTTCTTTTCATTGCTGGCTTTTTTAGGCATGAATGTTGTCATTTGTTGTAGTTTTCCTCACCTTTCAATAGAGAAATAATCATGATGGCCAACACATTCATCATGCTTCACATATCTCATATTCCTTCGACATTTTATGGAATGTGTCTTTGATCAAGGAAATTGAAGTTGCTATTCATAAGAAACCAGTCATATGCTTTCTAAAGTATGGCAAGAAGACGTTCCGTGAAACAATGTGCGCACTTACATGGGTCCTTACGCTGTATTCACAATCACAGGTTGAACTAACACTTCACAGTGCTAATCAGGTACCGAAAGTGTTGTGGGCCATGTGCTCCTATTTTGTATGTAAAAATAGTTTTTTCATACTAAAGAAAAGATTGGGGTGTTGTGGGCATTAGTTAGTAGTATTCACGTATTTCTAATGCCTTATAAAATACACAACTAACAAACTTTCGGGAGGTGCAATAATCTTCCAATTTTTGCATTTATGTGCAGGTAAGCACCTAGGTTTTGGTTTCTTTGGGGTGGAATTGTATTTTTATTTTCTTTTGAAGTATTGAGAATCACTTAAAGACGGCTTTATGAACAATGGTATCACTGAAGAGATGTTCAAAGCACATCCAAGATCATAAATTCTATTACCATGATGTTCACGTAATGTATTGCATGATGTTTCGAACAAATTTTGCTTATCATAGATGGTGTCTTCACTTGTTCTATGTATCTTTTGAACTGTATTAATGAAATACCATGACTGTATCATTTCTATAAATGTAAAAACCATGACTGTATCATTCCAATATGTATGTACATTTATGTGATATGATGTATCTATATACATACACATCTAGAACAAACAAAAAAAAAAATTGAAATTGTATTAAAGAAAATCATAGGGAAGATTCAAGTATCCATTTGTTGATATGATGTGTCCAATATGTATGTACATTTGTGTAATATGATGCATCTGTATACACATCTAGAACAAAAAGAAAATCAACATTCATGAAAACGGATAAGAACATCACATTAATAATTTTTGATAAACCCAAAATTAAAAATTAAAAAAAATACGGAATGTCATACAATGTATCTATATAAACATCTATATGATATGATGTGTCTACAGACACATCTACTATTAATCACTTTCTCTTATTTTTTAAGCTTTCTTTTTTTATAGGGAATTATGTATTATTTTTTAAAATACGAAATTGTATTAAAAAAGAAATCATAGGGAAGATTCATGTATCAATTTCTTGATATGATGTATCCAACACATCTAGAAAAAAAAAATCATCATTTATGAAAACGGATGAGAATGTCACATTAATATTTTTTGATAAACCCAAAAAAAAAAAAAAAAAAAAAAAAAAAAAAAAACAGAATGCCATACAATGTATCTATATAAACATCTATGTGATATGATGTGTCTACATACACATCTACTATTAATCACTTTCTCTTATTTTTTAAGCTTTCTTTTTTTTTTACAGGGAATTATGTTTTATTTTTTAAAAATACGAAATTGTATTAAAAAAAAACATAGGGAAGATTCTTGATATGATATATCCAATATGTGTATACATTTACGTGATATGATGTATCTATATACACATCTAGAACAAAAAAAATCATCATTTATGAAAACAGATGAGAACATCACATTAATATTTTTTGATAAACCCAAAAATAAAAATTAAAAAAAATACGGAATGCCATACAATGTATCTATATAAACATCTATGTGATATGATGTGTTTAGATACACATCTACTATTAATCAGTTTCTCTTATTTTTTAAACTTTCTATTTTTACAGGGAATTATGTCTATTAAATGTATTGTATTACTTTCGTTATATTTTTCTTTACTCATCTATCATCATCGTCTATTAAAACGGATGAGAACATCACATTAATATTCTTTGTTAAACAAAAAATTTAAAAAGAAAAATAACGGAATTTTATTTTTAAAAAAACATAAAATTGAAGAAGGAAGTTTCATGTATCAATTTTATGATATGATGTATCTATATATGCATCTATGTGATACGATGTATCTAAAAGCCAAGTTGTTTTGTATGTGTTCTTTAAAAGCGAAACTTTGACATAGTGGGGAAACATAGTTAGTATATTATCACCATTAGCTTTTAACATAGCTAAAGTTTAATGGTGTAGTAATATACATAACTATTAGAACTGCAATCATCATATTCCACTATCTTTTGTAAGTTATGGTATTAAACCTATGTATCTTTTGAACTATATGGGCAGTATAAATAAAAAAACGATGTTAGAATTATTTGGTTTATGTGAATTCTTCATCTTTAAACGATATGACTTTTATATTTTTTTCAACTTCTATCTTTCATCTCATGACGTAGCGCTTCGCTGCATTGCGTGAGATTCACCACTAGTATTATATAATACAAAGACAAGCAAGACTTACATAGGCCGACACGTGTTTTTTTTTTTTTTTTTCTTTTATTTAATTTTTATAAATCTGCATATGTTTTTAGCTGTTTTTTTTTCCCTCCTTTTTTTTTGGGGGGGCATCCCTATAGGCCGACACGTGCCTTTTGTTCTTCCTCTTTTTTTTTTTTTTTTTTTTTTTTATTTTTTTAAAATAACATTTTTATATCTGCCTTTGTTTTTAGCAATTTTGTTTTTTCATAATTTTTTTTTTCCATTTTTTTGTTTTTGCTGAAATTGAAACGAAAAAAATTTAAATTAACCATACTAAACTGAAGTGTCTTATTTTTTTGTTGGTTTTTTTTTTTTTTTTTTTTTTGGGTGTTTGGCATTTGTATTTGTTTTTTGTTTTTTTTATAAAAATTTGTATTTGTTTTTGGCATTTGATTTTTTTTTCCCCGTTATTTTTGGGCCATTTATTTGCCCGTTTTTTCCTCTTTTATTGAAACGAAACTGAAAAAAATGTAAAATAACCGTGCCGAACCCGACACGTTTATGGTAGGTGAATAGAATAGTGGGTATATTCGGGTAAGACTTGGATTAATCAAACGAGCAATCTAAATATCCGACTCTCACTTAATGCATGGTTATAAAAATTTGTGAGTGTTTTTTCAAGTTTTGCTTTTTTGAATTTTATTACAATATCTTTTTGAGGATTTAGTAGATTGACATAAAATACTCCTTAAACGTAATTTAAGATACCAATATTTCGATCATAAACCTTTAAAAAGATTTATTACGATAATTGCTAATCAAGTTTTTCTTTTCTGAATTTTTTTACAATATCTTTTTGAGGATAGATTTTCTGATGTCCACTTCTTCTCCCCGATAACTGCGGAATATAGTCAAAATGTTTTTTTACTGTTTCATTCTTCCATTTTAGATCAAGAAATAGTTTCTTAATACACATATCTATGTTTCATGTTTTACAAATACGTCGTGTTGGGAGTGTTGGGTGCAAGTGTTGGGAGTGTTGGCGGTGTGTTCGAGGCGTGTCATTATTTAAATTTTAAATAAGGGTGTTGGGACATGTCGGGCGTGTTGTGTTGTATGTTTAATGTTGGACACGATTTACGTCGATTAGATTGAAATTTAGGTGCATCATAAAACAGTATAAATACAGAGATGTTTCTTAGAATATAATGTTATTTCAAAAACTTGGGTTTAAGAATGTCGGAGTATGTTGGTGTCGTATTGGTGCGTGTCGACAGTATGTAGTATATTTAAATTTTTATATAGTATTAATTTCTCTGGCACTAGCAAGATACGTGGCAATGTGTGAGGCTTTTAATTGCTTGCTGGCACAATAATAAAGAAGGGGAAAAAAAAAAACTAACTTATTAGCTAAAACAAAAATATACACTCCAAAAAAGGACCAGAGTTGGTATTCTTTCCCTACCGGTTCTCTTTCTGGTCGTCGCTCTTCTGGCCCTTCGATGTTCGATTTAACATACTGCAGATGGAGAGATGGAAGATTTCGTGGCTAGATACACGGATTATTCACGTGTGCGGCTGAGTCTCATTCCCGATGGTGGTTAGGTCGAGGTGGAGTCAAGTATTTTGCCAAGCCTTCAGAGCAGTTGGGGAGAAACGACAGATTCCTGTAGATCTGGTAAGCCATACTGTTTGCCATGAAGAAAATTGGTAATTTCACAGTACAAGTTGCGTTTTTGGGGCATTGAACAGTATTCTTTGGGGGGGTTGATTTTACTGGGGCCGTAGTTAATTGACATTTAAATAGGACCATCAGTGGCTTCAATTCTCTCATCTTATGTTGTTTCCATTACGTGCTTGTACTTCATTTATTTCTCCAGGTTCTTGTTCTAATCTTTAGTATCCGGCTGGATTGTGTCGTTTTTCCTCCTGCATGTAATAGTTGAAGGGTGATAAAGGCCTTTATGTGCTTATATATTTGTATTACCTGTATTTATAGTTAACCTTCCTCATTGTTGGATATATTTGGTATCTATGTATATCAAGGAAGGTGGACATAGTTGTCTGTACCTTCTTGGTTTTAGTTAGATCTATGTAGGGTCTAACATATGTTTCATGTATTAGCCATAGTATTTCTGAAATTTTCTTCAGCAATATGCAAATATTGCTGTATCCTTTGATGCTCTTTTCGACCTCTGTCTATTTGTTACTTACACTAACGAATCTCTGTTCTTTGGTTTTGTCCTTTTATTATGTTGATAAAAAGGGAAACGTTTCTTGAGTGACATTCTACAAGCATTCATACATGTTTTCTTTTAAAGTTAAGTCTTTAATCATTTTTAGTCTTTAAGACCTTTGTCAATTGTATGTCCATTTCAGTTGCCAAACCTTTGTCAGTTCTATGTCCATTATAGTTATTTTGATTTGTTCTGCTTCAGGTGTGTATTTTGACTTGTTCTTTTTCTTAGTTTTTGTTTAATCAGTTTTTGTTTTAATTGATTTTGATTAGCCAGTTTTTGTTTTAATTGATTCATGCTTGTTAAATCTAATCTTCTTTGAAACGTCTTTCCTGTACAAAAGTTTCTGCTTCTTATGTTTTTTTTTTATTGTCGTTCTTTACTTATTTATTAGTTTTCTTTTGTTACATAAGTTAGCTTCTTGTCTTTCAAAAGATTTACTTGGTGGTTTTGCTGTCTGTTACCTTTGTCCATTAATTTTTCCCTCATGTACTTCATGCTTCATGTTCTGTGAAAGTTTTTTTTCTTTCAAAGGTATGTGGTATTAACATTTTTCAAGGGACCTTATTCTTATTTTTTATTACATATGCTTATTGTCTTACTAATTCTCTTTCATTTTTACTTCTTGAATCGTGTGTTGCAGTGGCAGTTAAAACACGTTAAAAGTAAATCTAATTGTGTGTCTTATCCATGGTTTTCACCTTCTTTTACCTTTTTAATCTGATTGTTTGTTGTATCTATCTTTTGTCCCTAACTTGGTAGTTACTGTTCAGCTCTCATGGAAACTGTCTTTGATCCTTATGCTCATGTTGAAATATTAGTCTCTTCAACAGCTAGCGTAACTGCACCTATTGTTAGCACATTTGGTGATTGTCGTTCCTACAGAATATTAGCTATAGAAAAATGTTGTAGGAAAAAAAACAAAAAAAAAAACAGTACCACTTTAAAGCTCACGTATGTAAGTAAAAAAATGGGAGCTCAGGTCAATCTTAGGAGATCTGTTCAACGTCTTAGTTATGCCATATATGTGTGTCTATAATAAGTAATATAAACTAAAATAAAAAAACAGACATGGGCTGCTCACTTCTTGTACAGACACTCTGCGTTGCTTAAGGTCTGTTCACTTAATTTTCTTGTCTCTGTTCAGATTCTATTTATCTCACTTAAATAAATAGTAGACTTAATAGTAGACTTAATGTTTATAATAGTAGCCTTAATAATACATTTATAGTAGGCTTAAATGTTTATAATAGTAGACTTAATAGCAGACTTAATAGTAAACTTAAATAAACTTAATGAATATCTAATCTATTGCGTTAATTTATGTTTACTATAAATATCTGATGACTTAATGTTTACTATTTATAGACTTAATATATTGCGTTAGTAGACATTAAGTTTACTATTAAGTCTATTAATGTTTATTTATACTATGTTTATTTATAATAGTAGACTTAATATTTATAATGTTTATAATAGTAGCCGTAATGTTTATAATGTTGAAAAGCTTAAATTTACTGTTCAGATTCTATTTATCTCAGGCTTGTGCCCTAAATTTGATCTCATTTAATGTTTTTCAGTTCCCATCCATGAGTGCTTTAATTGTATTATAGATTTTTAAATTTCAGTAAACGTATTGTATATGTATCTGTGTACACATGTGTTCAAGCTGAATCCTGGTACCTGTGTCCATTCATGTTTTATGTGCAGTGTTTTAATAGTAAAATTAAGTTCTTCTTATTAGCTTCTTTTCCTTACTGTAATTTGTTTGGGGTCTTCCAATGTTCACATGCTTCCTGATTTTTTGGCAGTTTCCTAGCATTGAAGGTGTTCACAGCTCGTTTACTAAGGAGAAGAAGACATTGCTTCAGGTCAGTATAGTTAAGTCTACTATTGCAAACCCCAATAGTTAGGATAGTTAGGGAATCTATGACAACTCGCTTAATTATGGCATCTATAGAAAATCCCAATCCCTTTGTTTACCATAGCATTGCCTACCAATTTTTGCATTTATGTGCTTCCTGTTTATCTGATTAGCTTGTCTATTCATCATCTCTTGTTCTGCTCATTTGTTTACTGATTTACTCTATTTCTTTGTTTTGAGAAATAGCTCTATCTCTATGGTCTAATAACAATGCAGTTGCTTTCATGCCTGGTTCTTTTGACTATGATATTCAAGCACAAATATGCTTAGCTAAGCTATTTCTTACTTTCTGGTACGATGTAGTAAAATATTTCTATCCGAAAACAATGTCAATCTGTTTTAATTACATAGTTTTATGCTACAGTGCAGGCATTAATAATTTCGCAAGGTTGCAAGCGTATCAGTATAGTGCCTATATGATATGGTTGTAAGTTAGGCCCGGTTTCTTCTTACACTGTAGTTACTATTTGCCATTTTGTCATTTCTCGGGCTGTGGCTTACTTACTGTTTTTTAAATACATCTATTCACAGCATATAATTCTTGTTTTACCTTCTTACGTTCAGCTTACAAATATAGTTATTGTACACTATAGTTTTCCTCTTTTACATATGTGCTAATTGTATGTGTGCACACACATGTGCTCATATACTAAACCAACTACACACATGTGCACACACCTTTTAAAGATTCAGATTTTGTGCACTCTGGTTCTTTGTTAGTCTACCATGCTTGTTCCTTTTATTTTGTCTACACACAATAGTTAGGCTGTTTTGAAACTAATCATGCTAATGCTCTTTGCAGTTTCTGCTCTTTGCAGTTTCTGCTTCGTCACTACCCTATCATTAAGCTCTACAGTGAGGCTGAAATTGCGGCATATGCTTCAGACAACCATCCAAGTACATGAACTGAAACTGCAGCTCCCGACCCCACGCCTTTGGAACACATTGGATCATCAGCTTTTACTCCACAGGTTGCTGTTGTTCAGAAAGATTTCTTTACACCTAGCACAAAAGCTGTGCTTGAAAAAGTCTCTGCAAATCAGTCAATTCAACAGCTGCAAGTACAAGAAACAAGTGGTGCTAAAAGGATGCTACCCTTTGGAGAAAACACCAATACCACTGCAACAGGTTCATCATCAAGTGAAATTCAGCATTCCTTACCCCCTGATCATACTCCTCCTCAAGTTCCTGCTGATGAAGATGCCGACCCACTTCAGACTACTCCATCAAAGAAGGCAAGAGCCAAGCCTAAGCAGAACTGATATCTCTCTGTATGCAATGTTAGTTTGTATGGTTGAAGGCATGTTTCATAAATAATTAGTCATCTTTCCCCTAAATAACAGCACCATATTAGAACATTAATTTTCTGTCTTTACAGAATATCAATGATTCATAATATGTGGCTTATCTTGTGTGTAAAATAAACCTACCAAGTTTAGTGTCTAACTTGGCTAACAATCATGGTGAAGCATATGCCCTGCATCTCTGGTGTTACCAGAATGCATATGCCCTTTTGTTAACAATTTTGGTATGTAAAAAATCTTCTGTAACAGTTTCACCATGAATATATATTATGTATCAAAGCTTTGCTTGTAGTAATATCTAAATTCTGTTAATCTTTTCCAACAGTTTCTACACTTAGCTACCCTTATACTTTCCTCCCCATCAATACATCTTACACTAATACTTGGCAAAATTCTGCAATACAAATGTGCTGCATGATAACCCCATCAATCTATATAAACAAATCTTCTATAAATACTGCAGTGGGCTTAACCCGTGTCTTACACGGCGTATGACCACTAGTATCAAACATATAAGAGTAAACGTAATGGCTTTTGTCTTTGTTTTAAAGCCTTTTATTGACACATCTGCAAAATAGAAGTCCTTTTAAGGGTAAATGTAAGACCGTCTCCGATGGGAGTCTTTTAAGAATTAAGAGCGGCCCTAATGAGGCTTCAATAAAGAGGTTTTTTTTGTTTTTTGTCAGAGAAGAATACTTCTTTCAATAAAGGTAAAATAGTGGTAGGAAAATAGACAAGTTTTTTTTTAGTCTCTCTACTATCTTCTCCATTTTGAGAGAATGGAAGAGACAATACTCTCTCTAATCACACACAATTAATATGTACAATCATTTTATATTATCACCATTACAACATTACATCACACACAAATTATCTCTACAACTCTTCTATATTTATCCTCCAATCATCTTTCTCCATATCATCCAAACATTACCAATCAATAGCATTATCTCATAATCATCATTAGGGCCGCTCTAAGGCTCCCTAAATGTGTTATTGGGTGAATACCCAACCCCTAAACCCACAACAACACCCTATCCATCTCCTTATCCCCAACTGAAACTAAACTATTCCCTTATTATAGGGAGAGGGTTGGGGGTGAATACCATTTTTAACCACACAATTCACTTTTCTATCTCCACCTATTTATCCTAATTTTCTTCAACTATACTAAACTTAATTTTAACCACTTCGGTAATAATTTCCTCTAATAAAAACGATACGACATTTATTAGAGAACATTTAATAATCCCTAATTGGTTGTTTAAACGCATACAACATTTTTTTGACAATGATACGACATTAAAATCTCGTTTTGCGAGTATAAAATATTTTCCGGTTTTTGTATTAAAAAAAATGGAAAATGTGTTGGTAGTTAAATTAATTGGTTGAGATGTGAAAAAAAATGTAGTATTGGGGAATTGTATAGGGAGTGTTTATTGGAGTTGGTTGTTTTATAGGGTGTTGAAAAAGTAAATCTGGAACGGAAAATAAGATAAATGGGGAGTGTGATAGGGAGTAACCATTGGGGTCACTCTAAGGCTGTCTCCAATGGGCTGCTTTTCAAATTCCCTAAGTCTGCTATAAGGGGGGCATACAGAATTTAAGTTCACAGTGGCACCCAACCCAATTCCCCATCCCTTATTAAAATTAAGTGTCTCCCTTAAATTAAGGAGCCTCCTAAAGTGAATAGTGCCACATTTTTAACCACACAATTCACTTTTATCTCTCCACCTATTTATCCTAATCTTCTTCAACTATACTATACTCAATTTTAACCACTTCGGTAATAATCTCCTCTAATAAAAACGATGCGACATTTATTAGAGGACATTTAATAATCCCCTAATTGGTTGTTTAAACACATACGACATTTTTTTGACAATGATACGACATTAAAATCTCATTTTGCAAGTATAAAATATTTTATTCCGATTTTTGTATTAAAAAAAATGGAAAATGTGTTGGTAGTTAAATTAATAGGTTGAGATGTGAAAAAAAATAGTATTGGGGAATTGTATAGGGAGTGCTTATTGGAGTTGGTTGTTTTATAGGGTGTTGAAAAAGTAAATCTGAAACGGAAAATAAAATAAATGAGGAGTGTGATAGGGATAACCATTAGGGTCACTCTAATGGCCTTGGCCAATAATGAGGTGAAAAAAGGTATCGGGCACATAAAACTGACGGCAAATGTAAATAAGGGGTGCAAATGGACGACAACTCTTTTTTAACCTGTAATGGTATTTTTAATAGTGGATATTAGTTATAAGGCCGTCGTTAGAGACTTAATAATCATTTAGGACACTCAAAAAACTTATTCTGTTATAAGGACAATCTAATTTTTGGTTCATTTCTTGGCTCCAAATTCATCAGCGACATCACCATTTCATCTGCTCCGGCGTCAGAATTATTTATGAGTACAACCCAGTTAATCCCCACAACCCAGTTAATCCAAGAAATGAGTTGCGACAATGTAAGAATCGCCCTGGAGTTCAAAGACGACGACTCGCGGAGAAGATCGAAATGAGCCGCCGCCCACTTCATTCAATCCCTGTTTGGGCGTTGTTATGTAGCGGCGGAAACTTGGCTTCGCCGTTCGACGAAAAGGCAATGCGGCCAGATCCGCCTCATGCTCAAGACCACCGCAATCCATAATCGCCGGAGCGGGTGTGATTCCATCCGGATCAGGAACCGGGAACGGAACTCGTCGGAGGAGCTCGTATACGTGAGAGCTAATTATGAATGTGTGGTAGGTAGTCTTGACTCGGAATCTTTCCATTTGATCAACCCGGATGATGGTCCGGTCATGAACTCGCTTTTTCTTGCTCGTAACAAGGTGATTAGATATTTAGATAATTTTTTTACTTACTATTATTATTAATATGGTCGCAAGAAAATGATGGGAACCTGGTGTTTCCAAACGAATCTTTGCTTGCCGGTATGGACACATGGAAAATCGATGGAGAAGATAGTTGTTGTAGTTGTGGAGCTAAGAAATTAAAACTAGGTCGGCAAACTTTCGATTCTCGCCTTCTTTGCAAGAATGGCGGCGGCGGCAAGTCGGGTCAATAAAAGAAGCTCAAGAGTGCGAAACGGTTTGATGTTTGTATGTTTGTTTTCATTGTTGCTTGAAGCTAAATTACAGAGAAGTGGGCATGAATGTGAATGAATTTTGTGAAAATTTGATGATATTAACGAGTTTGAAGTAGTTGATTGGAGTATGTAACAATCATATTTTTCTCGATTTACATGCTACGTGATGGAGTGACATTGATGACTCGATGGGGACATTGTCGACTTACGCAATTGACATTGATGACTTATCGCGGTGACATTGATGTCTCAAGCGGTGACATTGATCACTTATGCAGTGACATTGATGTCCAAGCGGTGGACACAATAACACGTCAGAGAAACATTGAGCATTCATAGATTGTGTTTTACTAATTAGTTTACTGTTGTATTTGGGTGCTTATAATAGATGATATAGTCCCTTTTGCTTTCGCAAAGACAAGCACGATCTAGGAGGCTTTTATTACCTTCTTATGGGTTTCACTCACCATGGTGGCTTACAATTAAGTCTTTTTGGGTTTCAGTGCCGCTTATAATAGATGTGGATACTCATAGTTTGGGGTTGTTTTTCTTTTCTCTTATGGTTGTCTTTGTCCTGCTTTGGGCTTGAGTTGATATAAGTGCTTTATGGCATTTGGCTAGCGTGGTTTCTATATTGGAGCCGGTTTATGAGCTTGCAACTATGAAAAGAGCTATCAATTGTTAAAGGCGGGACCATGATAGCTAGCTTTCGACCTTGTTTTTGTGTATATGGCTATTTGTGGGTCGATCACACTATATTCTCATCGGTTGTGGTTAATGGTGGGGATAATCATGGTGTGCTTACAACAATTATGGTTGGTGGATTTTTGGTTGAGTTCTTTGGTGATAGTTAATCTGGGTGGCCTATTAGTGTAAAGTGTGTTTTACTATGTGTGCAAGAGTTACCATCATCAAGAGATTGACAAGAGTGCCCTATATGATCATCTTGGTGGTGCGGGCTTATGCGCGATGACATTGCCGATTATGCGGTGACATTGATGACTTACGCGATGACATTAATATCTCGATGCGATGACATTGATGACTTATCGGTGACATTGATGTCGATGCAGTGACATTGATGTCGATGCAATGACATTGATGACTTATACAATGAGATGTCACCGATCAAGGTTGTCAATGGATCGCGGTGGTCGAGACATCATTGTATTCAATGAATCGCGCGGTCATTGCATCGGGGTGGTTAATGGATCCCGATGGTCAATACATCGGGGTAGATGGTCAATGTATGATGGTGATGAATACGCCACGTAGATTTTTATGAAGAAAAAAATTGATTTATGAAATTTATTCGGAAAAATATCAAATTTGATTTTAGAATAAAGAAGACGAAAAATATGAATTTTAGTGAAAAATTATGATGATCCGAGTTTTAGATCAAAATATATGACGTTTATAAATATGATGAATTTAAAAATAAAAATAAAATAAAAACCCGTTGTCGCGTTCCTTTTTTCCTTTTTTCTTTTTTCTTATGCGTGACATTCTTGATTATGCAAATGACATTGATGACTTACGAAATGACATTGATGTCTCGATCGCAATGACATTGTTGACTTACGCGATTGACATTGATGTCGATGCAGCGATGACATTGATGACTTATACAATGAGATGCCATCGATCAAAGTTGTCAATGGATCGCGGCGGTCAATACATCATGGTATTCAATGAATCGCAGCGGTCATTGCATCGTGGTGGTTAATGGATGTCGGTTGTCAATGTATGACGGTGATCAATACGCCACGTCGATTTTATGAAGAAAAAATTGATTTTGAAATGTATTCGGAAAAATATAAAATTTGATTTTAGAATAAAGAAGATTTAAAAATATGAATTTTAGTGAAAAATTATGATGATTCGAGTTTTAGATCAAAATATATGACGTTTAGACGTATATGAATTAAAAAAAAAAAAAAATGCTTTGAACGTGTGGTGTTTTTTTTTTTCCTTTGAGAGCTTCTTTTTTTTTTCCCTTTCTTTTTTTTTTTTTCCCTTCTTCCTCTCAGATCCACTTAAAATTGTAATGTCCTTATAACTAAATAAGTTTCCTTTTAAAATTAGAATGTCCTTATAACTAAATAAGATTTTGAGTGTCATTCTATTACCCCTAATAAGTTGAAAATCAGTCCTTTTAAATAATTAGCCCTTTTTAAAATAGGGTCTGAATTTATTTCTTACTAACTAATACAAAGACATGGGGGGAGCTTTCTAATGCTGCCACGTGTCGCGGTATGATTGGTCAAGCTTAAATTTTATTTTCTTTTTTCTTTTTCCCAACCTTTTTGGGCTTCTCATTTGTTTTCCCCTTTACGTTGCACTTGTCATTTTTTTTTTTTTAAAATTTTTTCCCCCGGGTTTTTATTGAGTTTTTTTTTAGGTGACGTGTGTATGTCGGTTTTTGTGGGATTCATCGATTTTTTTGCGTATTACATTTTTATTATTCTTTTACATGTTCGTTATTTTATTTCTATATATTATGTTTGTCTGTTGTTTTTCTTATATATCTATTAATATTTTTACCCTTTTTCCTTATACATTTTATATATAATTTGTGTATGTCGGGCTTTTTTGCATTTCATCGGTTTTTTAGCATGTTACGTATTTCTTTTTTTCCATCTTCGTTTTTTAACTTTTACATATTGTGTGTGTGTCAAATCAAATAACGAATGTGCCGTATCTACTAAACTCTTTCCTTAATGTCCTCGAAAGGGGTATCGATAAAATTGGAAGCGTATGAAAATAAAAATTAATGTGCTACTTTAAGTTACGAAAATAAAATCGATACAGGAATAATCGGAACATTAGGTTTCAGATACAACAATAGTCAGATCAGCGGGTTTTGGATATCGAAACGTTTTAAACTAAAATAAAAAAAATCTAATAAATAGTTTGAAATGGATATCGCTTTTTGTATAGCGACCTCTAAAAGGATATCGTTTTTTATATTGATAAAATTGGAAGTGCCTGAAAACAAAATTGATGTGTTATTTTAAGTTACTTAAATTAAAATCGTTACGCCCAATAATGATCATTGGGTTTCGGACATCGAACGGTTTTAAACTTAAAAAAATGTAATAAATAGTTTGAAATGGATATCATTTTTTGTTTAGATCGATACGAGAATAATCGGATCAATGAAGCCAGATATCGAGTGATATAAACACGTGTATATATCATAATGTTAACCTTCAAGATTTTTTTTTCCTACTTTCTACCTAATAAAATATATCTTACTAATTATTACTTTAATTCCCGTGTCGCGGTATGATTGGTCAAGCTTAAATTTTATTTTATTTTTTTCTTTTCCCCACCTTTTTGGGCTTCTCATTTGTTTTCCCCTTTACGTTGCACTTGTCATTTTTTTTTTTTTTTAAATTTTTTCCCCCGGGTTTTTATTGATTTTTTTTTAGGTGACGTGTGTATGTCGGTTTTTGTGGGATTCATCGATTTTTTTGCGTATTACATTTTTATTATTCTTTTGCATGTTCGTTATTTTATTTCTATATATTATGTTTGTCTGTTGTTTTTCTTATATATCTATTAATATTTTTACCCTTTTTCCTTATACATTTTATATATAATTTGTGTATGTCGGGCTTTTTTGCATTTCATCGGTTTTTTAGCATGTTACGTATTTCTTTTTTTTCCATCTTCGTTTTTTAACTTTTACATATTGTGTGTGTGTCAAATCAAATAACGAATGTGCCGTATCTACTAAACTCTTTCCTTAATGTCCTCGAAAGGGGTATCGATAAAATTGGAAGCGTATGAAAATAAAAATTAATGTGCTACTTTAAGTTACGAAAATAAAATCGATACAGGAATAATCGGAACATTAGGTTTCAGATACAACAATAGTCAGATCAGCGGGTTTTGGATATCGAAACGTTTTAAACTAAAATAAAAAAAATCTAATAATTAGTTTGAAATGGATATCGCTTTTTGTATAGCGACCTCTAAAAGGATATCGTTTTTTATATTGATAAAATTGGAAGTGCCTGAAAACAAAATTGATGTGTTATTTTAAGTTACGAAATTAAAATCGTTACGCCAATAGTCAGATCAGTGGGTTTCGGACATCGAACGGTTTTAAACTTAAAAAAAAAATGTAATAAATAGTTTGAAATGGATATCATTTTTTGTTTAGATCGATACGAGAATAATCAGATCAGTGAGTTTCAGATATCGGGTGATATAAACACGTGTATATATCATAATGTTAACCTTCAAGATTTTTTTCCCCTACTTTCTACCTAATAAAATATATCTTACTAATTATTACTTTAATAAAATCAATTGGATTAGAAAGCTTTGGCTATCAATACCCACTTTCACCACTCTGCCGATTTGCAAGACTTGAACACCCTTTTCTTCCTTCTCCTCTCAGACGATTTTCTCAGACAATATCGTGATCCGAATTTATGCACACGGAAAAGTTCAGATTTTGGTCAAGGAAACTCGATTTTATGGTCGATTTTGATGGAAATTTGGCTCACCATCGTCGCCCAATTGTACTCTCAGGCCTTTGTTGTATTCGAAATCCAAATTGTTCATGGACGATGGATTCGGGTGGATTGATCGACGATGCCACATACCAAGAAGAAAGCTTTCATCTATGTAAGGACACTTTTAATTATTTTTAATTGAATGTGCCTAATTTTAAGTAAATTAGGTCATGTATAAGTGCCCTATGTATGAACACTAAAACATTTGGGTTTACATGTTGTTTGCTCTTTCCTTAAATACAAGATCTTACCCAAACAAAATTTACATTCACACAACTCTTTTACCACAGGTATATAAGCATGCATAAACTTCAATATAAAGATTTCATTTTCCCTTCGGTTCTGTTGTGCAATAGATACTCCTTAGAATTGAACATAAAGGTTTCATTGATATATTTTGTGTCTGTTGAATTCCTTATTAGATTAAACATGCATAGATTTGAATATAAATATTTCACTTTTGCTTAGTTTGTTTTCTGCAATAGATAGTCCTTAGCTTTAAACAGAAAGGTTTTATTGACATATTTCATGTTTGTTGAATTTCTTATCAGGCTTTGCAGTTGTTTCATTTGGATTCTGCATAAGAAAACATCACTCAGTTTCAGGTATAGCTTATGCACTTTTCTTTTTTATCTCTATAAATTGCTAAATTCATCATCTTTGTAGGCCATGTGTGCTTATTAGTATGTACATTAGTTTGCATATTTAAGGGGATGTATATTAGTCTGCCTATAACATTCATTGATTTTGACTACAGGCATGTGATTCTTTACATTCATTTGATGATTAACTAAGGATGTGATTGTTTACCTCTTGTTCTTTCAAAACTCATATTTTCATTCAAGTTTCCCCAATTAAAATAAAATGGTCTTTAACATTTTTCCCTTTTTAGAATTAATGGTTACAAGCAAATTTAAACATGACATATATTTTTGCAATGAAAATGTGCTGTTTTTTGCTTTGTCTTTACTTCACAAAGATATACTGTAAGCAGATATGGTTTTAGGGTCCATTTATGCGTTACAATTTCTTGTGTGGGATTATCTCTGTTAGGTAGTACTGTTTTAGGCTCCATTTGTAGGTGCCCTTTATAATTTACGGTTCACCAGGCTGTAACAGTTATCTGGTTTCCCTCCATGCTCGCTTAGACATGAGTTAGTTAATGAAGATTGTTTGATTATGACCAATCATTTTTATAGACGGTTGGACACGGTTTAATATATCGAAATAGTTCTTCGAAATATTGTTTAAACATTTTTTTTTTCCCAAGTTTCTTTTTAATTTACCTGGAAGTATAGAAATCTCAATTAAGATTGGTACCAATTAGAAGTTAGATTACTTTTAGTTGTACTCTACTTTGTTTTTGCTTACTTTGGATTCTATTAGCTAGATTCTCGTACATAGATATGTACAAGTAAACCTGATTCGTGTTTCAGATCCTTTAAATATTTCAGCTGTCGATGTGTTGTCCTCTTACAATCATACATTCAGAATATGCTTTTTTGTTTTGCTTTACTTCACACAATACAAATAACAAATATGGTTTTTTACCCTTTTGAAACCCACTTACCTTCCTAATGTTTTTTATAGGTCATTTGTAAGAAGGTATTGTGGTTTCTCTGCTTTGCGCACAACCAAATTGCTTCAGGTCAGTGTAGTTAGAGGATCTACTGTAAACCTCAATAGTTAGGGGATCTATTGCAAACCCCGTAGTTACGGGATCTACAGAAAATCCCAATTTCCTTTCACAGTAACTTTAGGTGCTTGTTTGCTATTCGGTTTAGCCTTTGCATTTACCTTTTACCATTTCATAGTGTAGCTTCTTGCACTCAGACTTGTTAGGTTCTCATTTTTACTTGTTGTGCATTTACTTGACATGTGGTGATATACTTTGTGCCCTACATATTTCTAACTGAAACTTGAACATTTAGGTTGTCTGTCCAGCTTGTAGTTTCTGATAATATAGGTTTCGCATAGATTTGCTCCTCTCCCTTTAGAAAGTGTCATGGTTACCTCTAGGCCATGGCTTACTTCTTCTCTGGTTTCAGCTACTGAAGTAGCTGTTTCACCAAGTCAGATACCTCATAGTCGTCGTTTTACACCGGTAAGGTTTCAGGAATATAGGAAATTAGCAATTATACGGTGGCGTCGTAAGAAACTCGGGCTTCAGAACTCTTTGTCTAAAGAAGATGCTGCTCTTGTTGCAGCTGATTCTCGGGACCATCTTCTTTGTGCAGCTCCTCCGGTCAACAAACAGAATAAAAAAAAAGTCCACGTACGTGTTAAGAAAAAAATGAAGGTGGCCTTATGCATTAAAAACTGCGTCTGTCATCTTCACGGGACCGATGCTCATCCCTTACCCACTTTAAATGATACTCCAATACCTGATGCCCCGTTAGGGATGAAATCAACACATGTCTGTGATACTACTGTGCTAATCCCTGGCAATCACACACAATCCATACCCTCGTTGATACCCTCGCTGGTCTCACATGTTGACCAATCTGTACATCATGCTGCACAAATATGCACTACATCTCCAGCATATGCTCCTGCCTGCTTCGATGCTCAATCTGCACCTTCTGCAGTGCCTTTTGCATCTGTTTCTCAACTAAATAAAACGCATAAGAAAAAAAAACCATCAACCACTGTTCCTTCTGCTCATAGTACCCTTGCAACTATTCCAACTTCCTCGAGCATCTTGCCGATTGTTGATAGTTGTAGCTCGTGTGGGGCTGTTAGGTTTGCACATGAAACTGTAAATTCTTGTTGTGGTTCAGGTGCAATTGTTCTGGTAAGTACTCCCTTGCCAAGTGTGTTGGTTGAATTATTGACTTCCGGTTCTCAAGAATCCAAGAACTTTAGGTCGTGTATTCGTACTTATAACAATCATTTAGCGTTCACTTCACTTGGTGCAACCTACGACAAGGATTTGTCCCGTAGAAATAAAGGAATATACACTTTTAGAGTTCAAGGACAAGTCTACCATTACATGCCACACTTGTTAGGCATAGATCAATCTTCGAAAAACTTGCAGTTCTATCTTCATGACACAAAACACGAAATAAACAATAGGCTGATTTGTTGTCCAAGATTGTATGAGATGTCACTCGAGAAAATCTTATTAGTCTTAGAGGAAAATCCATATGCCACGTTCTTTAGGAGTCTACGAAACGAACCAGGCCTTGAGGAACATGATATTTTGTTGTATTGTAATCCACACGTGGATCAGCGTGTTTACAACAAACCTTCAGTCCATCAAGTTGCTGGTATTCTGGTTGATGGGACTGAAAATCACCATAGAAGCATTAAAATATTCACCCACAGTGGTCATGCTCACAGCATTCAGTATTACTATGCATGCTACGATCATCTTCAATATCCTTTGTTGTTTCCTTACGGCCAATTAGGTTGGCACCAAGGCATTCTGAAACAAGAGGTTAAAAAAAAAGGAAACGACTTACATTAGATCCTTTGAGCATGCAATTAGACCCTCTCAGTGTATGTGATGCTGATGAGTTGTTAGAACATGAAAAGCATACAATGAATCTAAACATCGATGATTCAAACAATGTCTCAATACGAGAGTATTATTGCTACAGATTTCAGATTAGACCATTAGATCAGTCATACCTGCTCCATTTTGGTCGTCTTTTCCAGCAGTATGCTGTCGATATGTTCGTAAAGCTAGAGACTCAGAGATTAGATTACTTTAGGTCTCAACAAGAAAACATCAGGCATGATTTCTTGCAAGGAGTTACAGACGCATTTGACTCGGGTGAAAAAGCCTGTGGCAAGATAGGTCAACGCGTCGTCTTGCCCGCCACTTTTATAGGCGGTCCTCGCCACATGAGGAAGAAATACTTAGATGCTATGACCTTAGTTCGTAAGTTTGGAAAGCCTGACATCTTCCTAACAATGACATGCAATCCTAACTGGCCTGAGATTAAAGCACATTTAAAACATGGAGAGTTGGCTTAGGATAGGCCAGATCTCATGTGTAGGATTTTTAGGGCTAAACTAGAAGAGCTAAAGAATGAGTTGTTCAAGAAGAATATCTTCGGGTCAGTTGCAGCATACACTTATGTGATTGAATTTCAAAAGAGAGGACTACCTCATGCCCATTTCTTATTGATACTTAAGCCACATTATAAACTCTATCGTCCTGAAGAGTTTGACAGCTTTGTTAGTGCTGAAATCCCTGACCAAACTGCCCATCCACATCTATATGCATTGGTTTTGAAACACATGCTTCACGGACCTTGTGGAAATCAAAATCCTACCAATGTATGTATGAAAAAAGACGGTACATGCAAAAATTTCTATCCAAAGTCATTTTATGACGAAAAAAATGCCACGGATGATGCCTACCCGAATTACCGTAGGAGGAACAATGGTGTGCGCGTAAAAGTTAGGGGTGTTTGGTTAGACAACCGATGGGTTGTACCATATAACCCTTACCTTCTTGCGAAATTTGACTGCCATATGAATGTCGAGATTTGCTCTACAATAAAGGCTGTCAAGTACATTTACAAGTACATTTGTAAGGAAGCGATCGAATCTGTTTAATGTGTCAAAGAAAGCTCAAACAGACATGCCGCCTAAAGACAACGATGAGGTAAATGAGATAGACCAATATAGAAGTGGAAGATGGATCTCAGCACCTGAGTCGTTGTGGCGGATCTTTAGATTCCCCCTTACTGAAATGAAACCTCCCGTCATCCAGATGCATTTGCATTTAGAAAATTACCAACCGGTCACCTTTAAACAAAAGCAACTTCTTTCAAATGTTCTCCAGGACCCTATGAATAAGAAAACCATGCTGACTGAATTCTTTGTCATGAACCAAACAAATGTTGTTGCAAAGGAAAAGAATTGCACCTATTCAGAATTCCCAGACTTCTTTGTTTGGCTTCCAGACAAACAAACATGGAAAGTATGGCTAAGAGGCAACTCTGTTGGCAGAGTTGTCACTGTACAACCAGTCGAAGGCGAGCGATACTTTCTACGCTTGCTCTTAGCCGAAGTCCGCTGTCCAACGTCATTTGCAGACCTAAAAACTGTGAACGGGCGGGTGTTTCCGACGTATCATGAGGCGAAATTTTTAACGAGGTTTGTTGGAACAAAATAATAGTCAAGAAGAATGCATGGCAGAAGCTGCACTGTACAACATGCCTTCTGCACTTAGGAAACTTTTTGCTGACCTGCTTATACATTCGTGCCCAAAAAATCCTTCTGATTTGTGGTCCAAGTTTGAGGAAAGTATGTCCAGTGACTTTGCTTATGGATCACATATACCACAGCATTTAGTAAGGATTAAAGTATTGCAGCAGATTAATTCCTACCTGGAGGGTATGGGGAAGAACATTAAACACTTCAACATCTGCCCAGAAACGTATTCGGATGCTTCAGATACGTTACGTGACCCAAATCGGGAACTACATATAGAACAAAGCATTCCTGTTTCTGCTTCAGATTTGTCGTCTCACAGACTTCTTAATGCAGAACAAAAAGCAGCATTTATGTCTATAATTGATGCTGTCGTTGCAAACAAACCATTGGCTTTCTTCGTAGACGGTCCTGGTGGCACTGGTAAAACATTCCTTTACCGTGCAATTTCGCTTCGTCGTGGAAAAGGCATTATAGCATTAGCCACGACTACATCAGAATAGTCGCTTTCTCGCTCGGAGGTCGTACGGCACATTCTAGATTCAAAATCCCTATAGATGTTGAGGATAGCTCAACCTGCAGAATTAGCAAGCAATCTTCCTTAGCTGTGCTTATAAAACAGTCAAAGCTTATTCTTTGGGATGAGGCACCGATGGCCAAAAGAATAGCTGTTGAGGCTTTGGACAGCCTACTCAAAGACTTAATGGAATCTACAGAGCTATTTGGTGGGAAAGTGGTTGTTTTAGGCGGTGATTTCCGTCAAACACTGCCTGTCGTTACAAAGGGGACTAAAGGTGAAACAATCAACGCCTCTTTAATAAAGTCTCCTTTATGGCCAAAGCTGATACAACTACGCCTTTCTGAAAACATGCGCGCCCGTCTAGATCCTGCGTTCACCTCTTACTTACTACAAATAGGAGATGGTGTTAATCAACCAAAAGATGTTGGCATGGCCTCTTGCTCGCGAATATATGTCACGCCCTCGTGACACATGCACCTGTTTTCAGGATTTCATTTCCACCGTTTATCCTGACCTAGAAGGGTTGGCTGCCGGACATATCCCTTTTGCAAATAGAGCTATCCTCACCACCAACAATTTGTTCGTTGATGAGCTCAATGAAAATATCATACAGCAATTCCCAGGTACCGAGGTTGAATACTTAGGCTTCGATGAAACTACGAACCCGTCTGACCAAGGCATATATCAGGACATGTTGAATGCCTTGTCACCAAACGGACTACCACCGCATAGGCTCGTTCTAAAACTGAATGCACCGATAATTTTGTTACGCAATATTGATCCAAGTGAAGGGCTATGCAATGGCACACGCCTAATATGCAGGGCTTTCTCAAAAAATGTTATCCATGCCGAAATTGTAATCGGAGATTTTGCTGGTAAACAAGTTTTTATACCTAGAATCCCTTTACACCCAACGAAGGGTGAATTCTGCCCAGTCTCTTATAAGAGGATACAGTTCCCGGTGCGTCTTTGCTTTGCTATGACGATTAACAAATCCCAAGGTCAGACTTTAGATTTTGTTGGTGTTTACCTAAAAGAACATGTTTTCTCACATGGTCAGTTATATGTGGCCCTATCACGTGCACGAACGTCAGCCCATGTCAAGGTTTTCATAAACAACACAAACGCTGAACAAGATACAAACACTAACACACGAAATGTTGTATATAAAGAAGTGTTAGGTATCTAGGGCTATATGATTGTTACTCAAGCTACACCCTCTTCCTTTTTGGACATCCATTCAGATTTCTGCTCATCGAACCTCTCTATTTCCAACTTTAACCAACTGCTTGTTCTTTTTCGAGCTATCAGTATATGAAACAGTGTAAATAATCATGCTTTTGTTACATACCACAGCAAACAATATACATACAATCTATACTCATTTCCTTACTGTCAAGAGGCATTACAACGCAAACCAAACTTTAGCTTTTAGTCTTACACTGTGGTTGCTATGAAAAACGGAAATTTGTGCTCTGTTAACATTTACTCTTTTTCTTACCGAACAATGAGAACGTTGTGTTCACAATGCAGTTAGAAAATGGACAGGCACTTGTATGATGCAACTGAGGTGAAATCTCTAGGTAAGAAATGGACAGTCTTGATTCAGGTATTTGAACGACGTAAAGCTCATAAGAGGGAGAATGGTCCTTTGTACAGGAACTACATGGTCACAGATATGAAGGTGTTCTTCAATCCATGTACTCTCTGATTATTCTATTTAGTCAGTCCAAGTTCCTGCTACCTTCTTCCTGTATGAACTTACTCTTTTGTTTGTCTGCTTTTTTTAACAGGGCACAAAGGTTCCTCTTGTAGCCTTTGATAAGAATGTAGCTCTCTTTTCAAACACACTGATGCCTTTCAAAAGATACAAAGTGTCAAACTGCATTATCAAAGAAACTCCACCAGCTTACAAGACCGTTGACTATCAATACACTTGGACTTTACACAAAAGAGCTTTGGTTGAGCCTTACCAGGATACTGTTCCTCACCCGCTACCCTGTTCATTTGCATTTGATGCCTTCTCAGAATTCTACCGCTATGCTGATCAAGACCGTCCTATCTGTAAGCCCTATCTAAAAAATTGTTGGAATCCATTTCATTTACATCCAATCATGTCATACAACTAAATAGGATAAACAAATACTTTGTTCCACAGGCATCAAAGCATTGGTTATACACGTATTACCAATTCAAGAATCTGAGGAAAATTCATCTTACAGAGACCTCGTGGTTATCAATGAAGAGTAAGCCTGATTTGTACATAAGTTTAGCGTTTCTCCCTTTCAAATAAAGCGTTCTATCCTGCGAACACGTCTATTAAGTGTACTTTTTTTTTACCTTCTCTTTTTCATTATACAGGATGATTCCTGTAATGCTGAGGGTGTGGGAAGATCTTTTAGCTGATTTTGATGTAAGCGTGTACACTAAGTACAAGGTTCCAACTCTCGTTATTGCGTATGGCTTGAAAGTAACCACACATAACTGTAAATTACTTCTCTATGCTGTGTGTCTCCCCTCCCAAAATTACATATACTCCTGTGCCTTCCCCTGTTTTGCCGTACTGCACATTACATATATGCCTACTAAGTGACAATACGGAATACATCTGCTAATGTACATGTCCTAATAAATTCACCTAAGATACCAAGTAAGGCTGTCATTAACCCAAAATTGCGGCATTAAATAAAAAACATTTAATGCTTCTCTGCATGTTTATTTTCTGATTTACATAGCGATTACTTTCAAATAACGATGTCTAATATTAATATACCATGTTATATGTGCCTTTCACTCGGAACCAAGAATAATGTTTACTTCCTCCATGATCCGCCATCTGAACGAGATGCCCTTTAAAAGAATGGTATGTACAGTGAATTCTTCGTTGCCATTTACAGAAAGACGGAATTATAATATATGTATTCTTTTCCACCAGGTATATTACTCACTCTGCTGAAATAGCACGCTTACTTCAGACCTGTGCCTACAGAGATACGACAAGGCTTTTCCACCCACCACGCCCTTCCGAGATTATACCTCTCAACCATGCTTTGGCTACAATCGGAAATGTGAGTATTCATACTACAGCTCAGTTTTAGTCTCAAGTCTCATTCATCCATCTTAAATCACCATTTTCATTAAGGTACACTTCATGTAGAACAAGCCACGTTAAACACATATCCAACTTTACGCACATGACCATCTAAATAACTCCATCATTTATACAGATGCTAGAGTAGACTGTCATACAACTTTATCTACATACATTGAAAGAGTCTTACTGAATGCCTAACACCTACATAAATGAAGCTCCCATTCACATATACACAGTATATCCATGTCAGTCTACACTATCATAATAAACTAAAGTCTCGTTAAACCAACAACACATTAAAAAAAATCCCACTGACAATGATGAAAAACTTAAATTAAAAAAACTGTGATGCAGGTGAAAACTGCATTTGGGTGAAGGTAAACTAACCTATCTTCCTCGCACAAGATACACTGGTTTGAAGCATGTGGAAAGTGCTTCACCGCTTGGATGCAGATCTGATTGGAAGATATGGTGTGTCAATCATCGAGAGCTTACCCATATAGTCGTCCGGTAATAAACATTCTTTATCTTGTGTTGTACCTTTTCCCCCCACTTTTTACAACAAACAGCGTTAATGACTACTAATTACTTACTTGCCTTTTCTACATGTACAAATAATATAGTGGAGATATTGATGTATTCCTGAGTAGTGACACAACCGTTATTGAGGCTACAATCAAATCACCTGATATTGATAAGTTGCTTCCCTACACCCCAATGAACTGAGACTTGCTGATCAACAGGTACAGGTTCTAAAAACCATTTTCCATTAAATAAACTGCTATCCATCCTTTACAAAACTTAGACTGAAATGTATTTAACTTGTAAAAACAGAAGACCCCTTTGACAAAAGAAGTAGAAGCTGCTCTTGAAAAGAAACATATCATTACTTTTCTCAAGTACTACGACCGGACAAGCATGGGTCAGATGGTACGTCGCTACCCTATTATTAAGATTTACACTGAAGTTGATGTTCATGCGTATCATGCATCACGTGAAGAACCAACGAAACAGCCATCCTTTGCCCAACACAAAGACCTACATAAAAACCACATAGGATCATCGTCCTCAGCACCAAACGAAAATATCGAGAAGCAGTTTTTTACTCCTACCACGAAGGCTGTACTCGAAGAGGTAATTATCCATCCTACCCTAGAACAGATTCAGAGCAACCAACCATCTCGTACTAAAAGAACGCTAGCTTTTGAAGAAGGTCAGACTGTTCAATCAAACCCTGTAATAAGTGAAGCGAACGGCTGCCTGCTTGTCTCCAAGCCCGACACCTCAACTCGAAAGTGTTACCATATCGAACAAACACAATGCAGATCACTCCATCGAAGAAGTCAAAAGCGGTGATGACCGAAGTGACCTCTATTTACCGAGGTTTGAATAACCTACCCTCCGAGGAATCCCTAAATAAAGTCGGTGTTTTTATGTGTACTATAAACAACATATTATATCATTAACTTCCTACATGGAGGAGGCATTAATGATTAATAATATGTGCTCATTTTGTAAGTTGTATAAACAACTAAAAAAAAACCTATTGTTCGACTTGCTATGACATAGTCCAAGTCCAACATCTCTCATGCATCTCTGGTATTACCGTAGCATGTATGATCTTTTGTTTTAGAATCTAAATTCCAAACACTGACCTGGATTTCTGTTATCCTTGCCAACTATATGTATTTGACGCTCTACTTTCTTTCGTTCACTATCGCACTTGTATGCTTAATTACCTTATCGTTGGCTCACATATCACTACATTCATTTCCATTTGAATATGCTTTACACTATACTCAAAATTCATTTACATTCGTCTACCCCTTATACAAATATTACCCCCATAAACAAAAGAATGCTATTTACAATAACATATCTACTAAGCTAAAGCTATACACTTAACAAACTCCATATATGTATACATAATTGCAGTGGGCAAGCACTGTGCCTTGCACAGTGTAACAAAACTAGTTATATTAATAAAATAATAGATAGTTGGTTAATTACTGCATAATTGTGGTGTTGGAGGAGAGGGGGGAGATCTCAAATCATCTACTTGCTCATCCACTTTACCAGAGGCAAGTTGGGGTTATTTTGTCAAAGGCATGAAGAAAAGGGCCATTACTCATTTTATATGTCAAAATCCCATCTATTATTTTTGGAAAAAATATAAATTTAGGACACTGTAACACCCTTTATTTCATTTTAGGTTGTGTCAGACCTGACATTTTTTTTTAAGTTGCCCGTGGAAATTTTCCCCCTCGTCCAGTGGAAATTTCCTCCATCCCGTGGAAATTTTCCCCCGGATCCGGTTGAATTTTCTCCAAAGATGTGAAATTTCACGGTGGGAAATTTCACTGCGAGGCGAGGGAAAATTTCACAGGGGCAACCTAAAAAATGTCGAGTCTGATCCGACTGAAATGAAATAAAATATTGTTATGATGACGTAAATTTATATTTTCTCTTATTTTTTAGAGACATAAAATCAAGTCAAATAATAGGCCAGTACAGCCACTCTAACGATAAATAGTGGGCAGTTGCTTTTAATTTTCACCGCTTCATGTCTCAAACTTTTCGAAAGCCCTTCGATCTGCAGAAGTCATGGTAGACGTTAAAACTCTCGCCAATTGATTAAAAAATTAGAAAATAATACCGCCAGCAAATAAATTAAGTAAAAAAAGGCTGCTACGATAACTTTTGGCGGTTTTATTAGCACCCCCATTTTTATTTCTAGCATCTATTTTTTGATTATTTTTTCAGATAAATAAAACGTCAGTCACACTGGTGTCCCTTGTTGATCACCAATGTCAGTGTCTGGTGTGCCACAAGGAACACGAGTGAAAAGTCGTGGACTGACGATTCTAAGTTTTAACACTTTTTATATAGGGAACGTCAATCATACTGACGTTGGTGTTCAACAATGAATACCAGTGTGACTGACGTTTTTCCTTTATAAAAAATCGTAGTGTCAAGTAATTTTTACAGAGGAAATAATAGGGTTCACAAGTAGTAAATTGGGGAAGTCTTAATAGAGCCCCCTACTTTTTGTTTTCCCATTCTTTTTTTTTTGGCTTTCCAACATTTTTTCAGAATAATAATTAATCTAATTCTTTCAAGAGCCACTACCCTCATTTTCCTGGGCCCGTTTGGATTGAAGGAAATAAATAGAAAGAAAAATGAAAGATAGTGACGGAAAAGAAAGGAGAGAGGAAGGAGGGACTGTGAAATTTATTTTAAGTGTTTGGATAGAACTAGACGGGAAGGAAATTAAGGTTTAAAAGTGTGTTTGAAATATCAATGGAAAAGAAAGGAAATCACAAGATTATAAATGATTTTCCAATTTCAGACATTAGGTTAGTGAGATATTAGTATTAATTTTAAGGTTATTTAAGTAATTATATAAAATGTTTTTTTTGAAGAGGTAATTATATAAAATATTTAAATAAAATATATCATTTCCTTTCAAATCTCGCTGAAAATGGACAGAAAACAGGCAGCCTAATTTCTATTACATCATTTCCTTTGGTCTCCCTCCTTCACCTTTCATTTCCTTCTCCTATTGACATACCAAACACCCCTAATTAAAATCAACCCAAGCACTTTCTTTTCTTCTCCTCCCTTTTCTTTCAATCCAAACAGGCCAATCTTCCCTCGATAACTAGTATTCTGTGGGTCCTAACCTTTTCCGACACCCTTTTTTCATTTTACCACTACTATTGTTCTAAGAACAACCCCAATGGTTAGTCCCGATCAAACACTCTAAACACATCGTTTTCCGTTTCAGTTACATTTTTTCAACAAAAAAAAAAAAAAATCCACTCCAATAAATAATCTCTATACAACCCCCAATAAACAACTTTTCTTTTTCATCTCAACTAACAAACCTAACCATCAATATATTTTCCCTTTTTTTAAATATTTTCCCTATTATTCTTTTTTAATATTTTCCTATTACAACTAAAAAAAATTCCTATCACAGGATAAAATGCTTATATCAGAATTAGAAAAAATGCTTAAACTAAATAATTATAATTTTTTTGCTCAAAAAAATTTATAAAATTTAATAAACAATATGTTTTTCTAACAAAAACGAACACAAAACCGTATGTTTTGATTATTTCGTTTCCTTTTAACAAAAAAAAAAAAAAATCAATCATATTTTTTCTCAAAGTTAAAATGTAGTATATTTTACACTTTAAAATGTAGTATGTTTTAGCGAAGAAATATTTTTTATGTTTTCATTACAATTTTTTTGCGATTGTTTTCACTCCTATTATTATGATCATCACCATCATCATCATTTACGGTTTCACAAGTTTAAGAAGTGAATATGCGCAGCATCAGAATTTTCTTTCCATGAATAAATACATTTTTCATGTAGATAAAAAAAAAAGTAATATTTTTTTTATTGTGTTAAAAATATTTACAACAATTCATTTAAAACCACATATCTCACCTACCATTACATAAGTTTTCACCACATACTTCAACAAGTCTCAACATTTTCTACCATACAATCCACCAAAATCTCAAATCTCACCTAGCTATCCCCACATATTCCAACTACCTCCATCACTCATTGGTTGTATATAAACTTCATTTCACCACTCCAACAAATGCACTCATAAGTTACATAATTTTCCTACTCTAATCATGTCAACACCGCCAATTTGGATTTTCAATATCCAAGCACCCAATCCATATGAATCATTCCGTCAACACCAAAGGCGCAACTCTGAGATGCTTAGGCTCGTTGTCGATGCAGCTGAGGAGCAAGAGCAAAAGCCCGAGCCTGAGCAACCTTGCTTACACCGGCACACATTTATAAATCGAGATCGTGCAAGAGCACACGCCGACCTTGTCAAAAATTATTTTGCATATGACCCTATTTTCCCACCACATATGTTCCGGCGTCGGTTCAGAATGCGCTTGTAGTTATTTCACAGGATTCGAGCTGACCTTGAGGCCGCCCAACCATATTTTCAACAACGTTATGACTGTAACGGGAGATTGGGATTCTCATCCATTCAGAATATGACAGCTGCTTTACGGATTCTCATATATGGGAACCCAATTGACCGTGAGGATGAGGCCCTTGCCATTGCGGAGACCACTGCTACGGAAACTGTGCGTTTATTCTGTGAAACAATTGTTCGCATGTACTCAAAGCAGTGTTTACGTGCTCCAAATGAAGGCGAGATTGCTCGACTCATGGAAGAAAATAAGAATCGTGGTTTTCCAGGCATGATTGGTTCGTTGGATTGCATGCACTGGAGTGGCACAACTGTCCCACGGCTTGGCATGGTCAGTTCACTGGCCACACCGGAAAGCCGACATTGATTCTTAAAGTTGTAGCTTCTAAGATCTTTGGATTTGGCATGCGTTTTTCGGTACACCGGGAACATACAATGCCATATCAGTGCTTGATCAATCCTCAATCTTCGACAGATTCATTCAATACCAAACACCATACACTCCGTATGAAATTAATGGTAATGTATACCATGTGCCGTATTATCTGACAGACTGCATTTATCCTTATTTTGCGACATTAATCTAGACCATCAAGCGGCCTCGAAATGAAAAGGAAAGACATTTTGTGTGTAACGCCCCGCTCCCGGATACCGAGTCCTTATCCGGAAATGAAACGCTCGGCACGTATAATATTAAATAAATCTAATATTACACGTAAACATCTACTACGTCGTATCGAGTTTAGCAAAACATAAGCTAAAAAGACTCGGCAAACTCCATAAGTGCTACTATGAAAGAACTCAACATACTAAAGATAGAAATGTAACATTTATTACATTGGAAAACCAAACGACGTACGAAATCCTCTAAAAGAAACTAAAAAGGAAATTACAAAAATTTCCCAAAGAAACGACAAGTCTATAGTATAATAAGGAAAAGAACAAAAAGTAAATGCTTCAACTCCGGCGTCCTCAAACGTCGTCACCAAAGTCTGCCTCGAACTCTGGATCTACCTGTTCATCTTCTCTCCCCCAAACACATAGAAAAACAATGCATTTGAGTTAAGTACAAAGTACTCAATAAGAGGTAGAAGCTACAAATTAACTAAGGTTTATAAACAAGTTTAATGATTAAATGAATTATCTTTCTGAGACCGACTCAATCTAGGGTTCACTTCATGTCTATCAACATGTCATGACTATAAGTTTCTAGCTTAGCTTATCTGTGTTACATCAGCATTCAAAGGCACTACGCATGGTGCTACTCACCACGAAGTAACTGGGTGCAACATATTGGTGGATCTCACCAATAACCACAGAGGCCTATTCTGGTAGACTCCGATAGTGCACACGTTCGGTGAAGTCCCTCCATACGTAGGGTCTCAGACTTACTGGGTGGTGTTTTTCCGTACGTAGGGTCCAAAGACTTACAGAGTTATTCACTTTCAGAATGCACACACATCGCGATATAGACTTGTGCCTTACCAAGAATGGATTGATGTTTAATCTTATTACTATGCAAGTATGTAATTATTAATGGTTATTAACTAGCCACCTAAGTGTTTTCAATTAAGCTCCCTCACCCTTACTTCTCTCTATCTTAGACCACTAGACACGGACAAGGCCTAGCAATTACACAGACATTGATGAACTCTAGTTCATCAAAGCACTAGCCCTTTCATGCTTTCCGACGGATCCAAACTTCAACTCCCTTTAAAAGTACATCCGGTGCCGAAACTAAACAAATCGGAAGGTCAATCGAAGCTTGTTCATGTTTAATTAATGTTATTAGATCAAGGATTAACATTTAGAACTAATTACATAGCTTAAAAATCATCTTAATCATCAAAAAGGAGGTCCAGTGTGCTCACACCGGGTTCAGTGCGCCCACACCGGGTTCAGTGCGCACGCACTAAGCCTCTGTTCATAAAAACTCAAATTCTGCTCACCTAGTGCACCAGCACTAGCACTTTGAATGTAAAAATTCACCTTCTGGCTCTCCAGTGCGTCCGCACTGGGCTTGGTGCACCCGCACCAAGCGCGGCAACTTCCAAAAACTCAGTTTTTGACCCCTAATCGACCCCTAATCATTCTCAAACTTGTCCAACATCATAATACTCAGGAATAGGCATAAAAACACAACTTTTATCTATCATAACAACTATAGATCCTTAGGCAACATGAAGGTATCAATTCTAGCATAAAATCACATCCAATCCTAACATAAACCCTACGGAACAGTAATTAATTTGTAGGAAGATCCTCTTACCTTTTAGCAAGCTAATCCAAGTCCAAACTCTCAGAAAAATAGCAAAAACCTGAACCTTTCTTGCAGAGACTTAAGGGATCAATCCATAATTAAATTAGATACGATCACGCGCTTCTAAAACAACAAAACTACGAATTCAAGAGTTTGAATCCATCAAACTCAGTCATGAACATAACTAGGGCTCGAATTTCATACCTTAACAAAGTCCCAACTTTCTGGAGTTTAAACGACGCCCTCTTCACGACGATTCCGCTGCTCTACTCTGATCTGAAAACCGTTAAGATCCGTCTTAGAATTTGAAAGAAAAGCTCTCAGCCTTTTTCTAAGTCTCTCACGCCGTCTCTCTCAAGGAATGCAGGAAACTTCTGATTTCTTTTTGGTTATGGGAATTAATGAGATTTATTTTCCTTAAATAGATAAAGTCTCAATAATTAATTTAATCCATTATTTTCCTTAAATACCCTTATTATTAAATAATCAGATTTTCCCAAATATGCATACATATTTCGACTTTCATATATATATATATATATATATATATATATATATATATATATATATATATATATATATATATATCCACAATATATATATACACATAAAATACATGAATCAGTAAATCATAATATTCCATTTTTCGTAAAAACACAATCTGCTCTTTTTCAAAAAGTCGGGATATTACATTGCGCAACAACCAAGCAGGAGGCTTGTAGAAAGGACATTGAAAGAGCATTCGGTGTTTTCCAGGAAAAATGGGCTATTCTCAGGGTCTGGTAAGATTCTGGGACCAACAATTTTAAGTAATATTATGTATTGTTGCATCATTTTGCATAATATGATAATTGAAGGTGAGCGCCATATGAATATCGAGCAGTGGAGACCTGTAGCGGGTGAACATTGCCACAAGAATTACTTAAACATGATCCAACTGTTTTAAGTGCATTTATTAGTTCTCGAAGGAACCAAGTGCGAGATAGAAGTATTAACAACCAACTTAGGGTTGATCTGATCGAGCACTTCTGGAATAACTACGGTAGACAAGGTCGCCGTTGATGAAGTTGGTTTTTGGACTACTATGTTTCAGTCATTTGTGTCTTGTATGTGTACGATATTGTATCCTCTATTTTACTGAGCAACTAATTATGCAACTATTACATTTAACTCTTTTTCATTCCTTAGTCAAAGTTATCTGCAAAACTTTTTTCTCTGCAAAACAAACCATCCCATTGAGTGTAAAACAAAATGCAATTTTTCTGTATACCATTAGCTTTGCTATTTTGGCTAATAAAAAAAGTAATCCACCCACCACCAGAACAAGCAGCACACAAAAAGTGGTAATTGTCATATCCTTCATTATTAAAATTAAAGAGTACAAGAAAAATTAGTTTCTGAAACATGTTTATAGGCAAAGTGCAATATGCTGCAAAACCACATGCCTTTCATCCAAAACCAAGACAACTCCAACATAAACATGAAAAACACAAAATGACCCTAAACAAAATGACCATCAAAGTTTAGCATGTTGCACCGAAAGTAATCTTACAAAGAAGGACCGGCCCTCAATATTCCTCACCGGAATCACTTGACACACTAAACCTATTTTCAAGGTTAATAGGATCCATATTACCCCCGTCATGGTTCATCTGTCTGGATGCACTTCCTCCCGAGGAGTACTCCAACCGTTGAACCGCTAGCAAAACCAAAAAATGGAATATTAAAACACATAAGAAATAGTTGTTTTAGAATGAAGGAAAAACATCAATAGTATAGAATATACCATAAATCTCCCTCTCGAATTCTTTCAACTTCTTAAACCTTATAATTTGATCATCTAAAAGCTCAGCTGTCTTAAGCTGTGGAACTTGGATGATCATGTCAGCCTCAGTATCAGCTACGGCTTTAATACATGAGATGTCAGATTTCAACTGATCAAACTTCTTCTTTTTCACATGATGGAATGTCTTAAGTTCATCGTCAGCTTTCATGACCTCAAAGAGACTTTCTAGTTGCTACCATCATCTCCACGTGAGCATCTTGAGAGACAATCCATTCACCCACTTTGTCACCTAAACTACTATTGTGCACGGACGCGTCAGACACCTGTGGACCACTCTCTTTTGTGAATTCCTTTTTGGAGGCCGTCGTCGAATCGGCTGTGAGCGGATGCTACTTGGCGTGGGCTCAGTAGCAGTGGCAGGTGACTGAGAATCATCTCCCCCAGCTTGCAACCCATCACGACCAATATTAACCGAGTCATGTATAGGGGATGCAGGTGGGGGGGTTACATTGGCATGACCACTTCTTGAAGAAGACCGACCATTGCTTTTTCACCAATAGATTGATGCCACTTAGGTGAGCGTTGAAGTATCTCCCAACAATGGCACATCTTAAAATCGTGGTCATGAAGATCTTTAAACAATTTATAAGAAGCTCCCAACTACAATAGCATGTAACAAAAATGTTATAAAAGTTAGTTCTAATCAATCAAAATCAAGACCAAGTACATAATCACACCTACTGCACTTTGTCTAACAAAATATATACATGGAACAAAATATATGCATGTAACATATAGTGCTCTGCACAATGATAAAGGCTGAACACACTCAATTATAACGGCAAATTGAAAAATTGCTAATAGATTAGTAGAGGCTACTATAAATATAATCATTTGGCAAGGAACACATTAAGCGTAAAAAGAAAGACAACTTAAGATTTTAGACTACCTCATCAACACTGTTTGTACCATTTTAATGGTTTCTACTAACTCTTTCCATAGTAGCTTTCCACTTCGTAACATCGGTCTGAATCACACCCCACCTATTCTCCACGCTTTTTTAGTACACTTTGTTCCGGGTTGTCCTCAAAGATGTGCATCCAAAAACTCTCGCCGGTCTGGTCATTACCGACAATTGGATTCTCTGATCATTGCACCCAGGGGCGTCCCTGTCCAAATTTAGGCTCGGGGCCAAAAAGAATTTCAGGCCCTCGCCCTTCGGAAAAAAACAGTAACCAAAACGTATATAAAAAAAATATAATAAAAAAGCTGCGTGAGATGGTCATGGGTTTGGAGGAAAATCCTCAAAGATGTGCATCCAAAAACTCTCGCCGGTCTAGTCATTACCGACAATTGGATTCTTTGATTGTCGCACCCAGGGGCGTCTCTGTTCAAATTTAGGCTCGGGGCCAAAAAAAATTTTAGGCCCTCGCCCTTCGAAAAAAAACAGTAACCAAAATATATATTAAAAAAAAAAAAAACTGTGTGAGATAGTCATGGGTTTGGAGGAAAAAAACCCAACTTATTTGACTCCTAGTCCTAGTTTAAAAAAACAAGCAAGATTCGAAACCGAGTCTCATGTTTAGTATACTAGAGTGCTAACCATTAAGATAATACATTCCTTGTTCATATAAATATAGTATATATATAATATTAGGTCGAAATTTTGTGGGGCCCTTAAATTCATTGATTTTCGGGGGGGCTCCGGGCCATGGCCCCCTTGGCCCCTCCCAGGGGCGCCCCTGGTCGCACCTAAGCCTCACAGAGCGCCGTGTCTTCATTGTGAATCCAATTTTTGTTATTTCTATTAGTGCGTTTTGGTGGCACGGTTGAAGTTTCTACTAAATTTGCTTCAATTGGCGCATCAACATATACAGGATTTTGAACACCGCAGGTTGTTGGAATCCAAGGCTGAAAGCATGCAGAATGGGGTGGTGTAGCAGATATGGGATGTTGTGTAGACAGTTGATAACCTGATGGCAGCTGTCTCAAATAAGCTGCATATGCAGCTTGTGTTACTTGTGCTTGCTAAAGTTGTTGGAATGGTTTTTGGGGGAAACCCAAGTGGCCAGTAAAATATGCTTTCCAACGTCGGTGGGTCCAGGGGCGGATCCACCTACGCCCGGGTGGTCTCAAGCCCCCCAAATGGTCACAAGCCCCCCCATATGGACCCAAGCCCCCCAAATTTTTATTATTGTAGTAGTAGTGTTAATATTAGTATGTTATTTATCTTTTTCTTGAACAAAAGACCATATATCCTAGTGGTTTAAGAACAAACCCTTTTAAGTCTACCTAATTCTAGGTTGTAAGTTCAAATCCCACTACCAACATTTTTTATTTTTTTTCTCAGATTTTTTTTAGCTTTGCAGTTTATATACCAAGACCACCCCGGAAATTTTTCCTGGTTCCGCCACTGGGTGGGTCATTTATATTTTGATTCAGCGGAGGAAAGTTATGTGGGAAAGGTGGACGTGGTTGATCCATGAAGAGGTGACTACGCTCCTATTGTTGAGCTTGAAGAAAAAACTGCAAAAAATTACACCATAAATTATCAATGTGATAGATGTTGTATAAATATAAGTATTCTGGTTGATCCAGAATGAGTATGTTAGGAACTAGGAGGGTTGATAGCGGTTATTCTATGATATGTTAGTTAATGAAAGTGTCATTAGAGAGTGTTAGTGAGTGTCAATGAGTTGTTATAGCATTTGTGAGTTGTAATTCGCCTATAAAAGGCAACATAGAACAATTGTAAGCTCATGCAAGTTTATACTTGAATAAAATCTCTATTTCTCTCTTTGTTTCTCCTTCTTTCCTATTCCCACTGTTATTTTCTCAGATCTTTTACTACTTAGTTCCTTACAAGTGGTATCGAGAGGTTCAATCCTCCGCCATGGTCGACACTCGTTTGAAATCCGTGGATGAGCAAACCAAGAAGAATAAAGGACATCGAAGAGCTAAGCAAATCAGACAGGACCTCAAACAGTAATTCGGATGAACAATCGCCTATATGAAGGAACAATTCACCGCCATTTTTGCAATGTTCACCAATAAATCAGTGGCAACATCTGGTGAAGCTCCCTCTGCAACAATTGAAGCTCCTTCCACCAGTAATGGAATCTTAGGACCTCATCCAATGTAAGCGAGGTATGATAACTCCTTAAGCGCCCTAAGATGATTTTCACATGTTTAAAGGTGAAAACCGAGAGCATGGTTAAGAAAATGTGAAAGATATTTTCGGTTCCATCTAGTAAAAGAGGATGAGAAAGTTGCTATGGCAGAAATGCATTTAGATGATCAGGCAGAACTTTGGTATAGTAGTTGGAAGGCAAATAAACGATTCATTACTTGGACTATTTTCTGTAATGAGGTGTGTAGGAGGTTTGCAAATCAGAATTATGACGATGTGGTTGATGAATTTCATAAACTGAAGCAAACAGGTACTGTGGATGCTTATCAAGCTAAATTTGAAGAGATTAAAACCCTAGTATCATTGAAAATCCTGGTTTAGATGAAGCTTATTTTGTGCGATTTCATAGGAGGCTTGAAGCAAGGAATCAGTCAAGCTGTGAGGGTTAACAAACCTTTGGATTTAGCTACTGACCACTAGAATATGCTAGAGCACACAGGAAGATGTCATAGAGGCCTTAAATACCAATCTTTGATCTCTTGTTAGATCTGGACCATACCAAAAGAGTATTTCCATTAAAATGCCGGAAAAGATGAAGGAAAGCAAGAGGTTCATCACCCCTGCAGTACAAGACAGGAAGAGCAAAGGGCACTGTGCTTTAGGTGCAATGAGAAATACCTCCCTGGACACCGGTGTAAATCTCAGCGACTCAACTTTATCTTGGTTGATGAGAAGAGCGAGGAATCCAATGTAGAACTGAGAGGAAGCAGAGCAAGATGCCCTCACACCCCCAGAGGTGTCCCGCTTATCCTTGAGCACCATGACCGGTCGACTAGTTCCAACACCATCGTAATACAAGGGTTTTTGAAGAAAAGACCGACCAACATTCTAATAGGCGGTGGTACTCACATACCTTTTAGATCGAAGTTGGCAAGAGACCTTGGTGTGTCACGAAGCTACACATCCTTTGGGAGTCACCAGAGCGAGATGGTAACAAAATGTTGAGTAATAGCATGTGTCCAAATCGCCTTGGACCATGCAGGGGCATTAAGTTCACACATGATATTAGACTCTTGAAGTTAGGGGGTTGTGACATGGTACTTGGGGTCGATTGGATGAAGAAATTCGATCCCATGGTGTTTGATTTCAATAAAATGGAGTCATTATTTCGTAAAGAGGGCCAACACATTGTGCTTAAGAGTTTTGATGATTCAAAGACAACTCAAAACCATCGGTTGCAAAAATTTGATCAGAGCTTCAAGGAGGGCAAAGCGGTGTATTGGCATGCATTAACTTCATAAGTGGCAACACGTAATCGAATGAAATTACCCACATAGATCGGGAATACAAAATTTTATTGGATCGGTTTGAGATGTGTTTGCAAAGACGGAATCTCTCGCCACCAGATAGAGATTTGGTCCATGATGTTATCCTGAAGGAAGTGGATCGACCCCCTTCAAACTAAGGCCTTACAAATATGGGCATCATCGAAACAAGAGATAGAAAATCAGATTGAACAAATGTTAGAACAAGTGGCTAATTCGGCCTAAGTCACACTCCCATGCATCACCAATCTTACTAGTCAAGAAGAAGGATGGCACATGGAGACTATGTGTAGACTACAGGAAGTTAAATGAGCTAACAGTCAAGGATATAGTACCTATACCTATCATAGATGAACTCTAGATTAGCTAGGGCATGCCAAGTTTTTCAAAGAAAATTGATTTGAGGCGGGTTTCCATCAGATTAGAATGAAACAGATACCATTCCCAAGATGACCTTTGTCACTCATCATGGTCACTATGAATACACTGTCATGCCTTTCGGCCTAACAAATGCCCCTGCCACTTTTCAGAAGGCTATGAATGAGCTCTCAAGCCCTACCTAAGGAAATTTGTCCTAGTATTTTTGATGATATCTTGGTGTATAGTTTCGATCTCCATCCCATGTACAAGACCTACTACAGGCGATCGACCTACTAAAGGAAAAGAAATTTTATGCCAAGATGAGTAAATGCGACTTTGCACGCATAAGGGTTGAGTACTTAGGTCACATTATACAACGAGGACAAGTCATGCCAGATCCTAGCAAGATTGACAAAGATGACCAAATGGCCAACTCCACGAACATCACAGAACCGAGGGGTTTCTTAGGCCTTACGAAAGCTTACATAGAAGATTTATCAGAATTATGGGATTCTAGCAAAACCTTTGATGATTTGTTAAAAAGGGCGATGTTTTGTATGGTGCGATGCGACCTGAAGCTTTCAAAGACTCCTAAAAGCAGGCAATGTGTGAGTCCCCACTTTTAGCACTTCCTGAATTTTCAATTCCTTTTATAGTAGAAACAGATGCTTGTATCAATGGTCTAGGGGCAGTGTTACAACAAAGATGGCAAACCAATTTCATACCTCAAGAGGGCCTTTAACTCCAAGGAGATGGGTCTTTCCATCTACATGAGAAGGAATTGTTAGCGATTATCATGGTCATTAATAAATGGAAGCACTATTTACAAGGATCTCGATTCATTATCGAGGCGATCGTGATCATTCAAGTATTTGTTGGAACAGAAAGTCACCACGACCTTGCAACAAAAAGGATTACAAAATTACTAGCCTGGATTTCAAAATCGAATATAGAAAGGGAAGGAAAACATTGTGGCAGATGCACTCTCCAGGGCAACCAATGGAGCAGGCACTACTATGGCACTCACCGTTGTTATTCTAGTTGGATGCAAAGGATTATTGATAGCTATGAGGTGACACTCATGCCCAGCTTTAAAATCGATTCATCCTCTTGGATCCCCAAAATGAGCGATTTTTTACACTTCAGCCAAGGCCTATTGAAGTTCAAGGCGCAGATCAGATGTTGGTTCCTCTCGAAATTTGAGGCAGGAAATCTTATCCCAGCTACATGACAGCCCTCTAGGTGGACACTCAGGCATCAGGGCTTGCCTTAGCAGGATTGCTGCAATTTTCTACTGGCCTAATATGAGGGAGGATGTCAAGCACCTCATCCAAAACTGTATTGTTTGTCAACAGTGTAAAAACATGCATGAGCACCCCCAAGGCTTACTTCAACCTCTACCAGTTCCTGACAAAGCATGGACTCATATCAGTATGGACTTCATTGAGGGTCTTCCAAATTCTGAGGGGTTAGAAGTCATCATGGTGGTGGTGGATCGATTTACAAAATGGGGGCATTTTGTGGCTTTGAGGAGAGGGTATTCGGCTGAAACAATAGCAGAAGTTTTCTTCCACCATGTCTATAGACTTCATGGATTGCCTGCAACCATTGTTAGTGACAGGGATAGCATTTTTACCAGTGAATTGGCGCAAAGACTTATTTCAACTAGCAGGGGTTAAATTGGCACTTAGCTCATCTTATCACCCCAAACGGATGGCCAAACCGAAAGTGGTGAACCAATGCACAGAGATGTACCTAAGATGCATGTGTTTCCAAAGACCAAAGCATTGGGCAAAATGGCTTCCTTTAGCTGAGTTTTGGTATAATACCAGTTTCCACACAGCCATTCAAACATCTCCATTTGAAGCCCTTTATGGCTACAAACCTACATCCATACCTATTGGTAGCTACAATAGTGGGACTACATCATCAGTTGAGCAGTTCTTGCAGCAGAGACAAACTTACATTAAAGAGCTCAAGGATCAGTTGGAGTTTGCACAAGCCAGGATGAAGCATTATGCCGATAAGGGAAGGACTGAAAGGGAGTTCCAAGTTGGGGATCTGGTTTTTCTTAAATTGCGGCTTTTACAGCATGTATCACACTGCACCGGCGAGGAATCTAAAATTACCGCAAGATATTTTGGTCCCTATAGAGTGCTTGAGAAGATAAATCCATGAGCATATAAAGCGGCTCCCGGAAGAATCAAGGTTGCACCTGTGTTTCACATTTCCCACTCAAGAAATACAAGGGTGTACACATACCACCTCACCTCATCCCCTCATCACCTCATTTGATGGCCAAATGGTGTTATATCCGAGACAAAATTATGGATATCGAATCGTGAAAAGAAGAAATGCACCAGTGGTACAATGGCTCATGAAATGGATCAACCTGGATGAATCATCCGCTACTTGGGAGGATGCTAGATACATAATGCGAAGTTCCTCGTTTTCCCCACCTTGAGGACATGGTCGTTTGCATGAGGAGGAGGGATGTTAGGAACTAGGAGGGTTGATAGCGGTTATTCTATGATATGTTAGTTAATGAAGTGTTAGAGAGTCGTTAGTGAGTCATCAATGAGTAAGTTATAGCATTTGTGAGTTGTAATTCATCTATAAAAGGCAACATAGAACAATTGTAAGCTCATGCAAGTTTATCTTGAATAAAATCTCTATTTCTCTACTGTTTCTCCTTCTTTTCCTATTCCCCTGCTATTTTCTGTATCTTTTACTACTTAGTTCCTTACAGAGTACAGACATCATTCCCCAGCAATGCACCTATACAGGAAAAGAGGCCGGCCGCACAAATCGCATTATTACTAATTTCCAGGAGTCAAAAAAGTACGGTACCCGTACATACAGAACAAACAATACAAGTACCAAATACATTTTCAGTATCTAAAATATCATGGTTGGAGACCAATAGACAGATGCCCCAAAAGACATCAAAAAGCTAACCCATGTCATATCAGTATGCATAGTTTTAATAAAGCATTTACTGTACTACCTACGAGACTTCGCCGGCAGAAGGGACGAGACGACCGGTGCACACCAAAAGGCGGACCGGCCGGCCCATCCCAAAGTCCAACTACGAGCTTTTTAGCACATTATGTAATGCTTTTGATTACTTTTGTGAAAATAGCAAGGCATCAAGTACGTGTAGTAACAAATTATAAAAATGCATATGCAATCACACACTCAAAACAGAATTATTGCATCAAAGAAGGTCAAAAGCTTGAGCCCAAGCACACGACATTGACAACCAATACATAGATGTCATTGCCTCGAGCAAACCAAATGCCTTGAAAGCAAACACAAATAAAATGGCTTATCAAGCAAGTAAAGAAAAACAGCCTAAATGAAAATATTAACATAGTTTTAAGAGTTATTTCTACTTTTCTTGTGGTACAGTTGGTTCTACTGCCATGGTTTTAGTATGTATACTACCATCCTTTCCAAGTAGCTGAACTTTTGTTTTGGGAACTAACAAAGTACATACATAACATATTCAAAAACCAGAGTGTCAATAGGGCTGGTAACAGATCACAACCCATTCAATAAGCTCCCCCAACTTTCATTGTATCAGCTTAAATGATCTGCATCTCCTTTGATTAGGGGAAACAGAAACTAGAACCTCTTAACACTGTCAGAAAATTGATTAATGCTAACCTTCAAACCCCACAACAGAGAAATGGATATAAATGGCCTTTTTAAAAGTGGGGACCAAATTTTCTCAACTTCAAGAAGAAAAAAAGAGGCAAAGGCAATAGGATCTCTGAAATAAAGAAAATTGGGTTGTGAAGAGAGAGATGGAGTTTTTAGCAAAAGAAATGTGTAATTTAAAGAAAGGATACACTTGAAAATGTACCTAGTGAGCTCAGCGGACATAAACATAGATACTTAACACTAAAATATGCTGAATCTCAAAACCAAAGACCACATTCCCACCAGCTTCAATACACCACCTATTGTTCTGTACTTGTTTATACTTCTCTCTCTCTCTGTTGCTTTGCCCTCTGAATTTTAAAGGTTTTTTCACTCTTTCTTCACCATATAAAAATTACAATACAGCACTCCAATGTTATAAGAACCTATCAACAACAACTAATGCCTTGAGAAGTCCCAATTAGCAAATCCTCCGAACAAATCACAAAATGATTCTTTGTTTTTAGACCAAAATTAAGTTGCAAAATTAAAACTATAACTCAGCATCCCACATCAAGTGCCTTAACAAATAATAGATTACAAACAGTTAAATAAAATAAAAATAAACAAAACCCTACTGAAAATCATGATTTTTGCACTTATAGATTAACTTACCTCTCAATTTCTCAGCTAAAATCTGCCACGAAAATGAGAGAAACCCGATTTCAAGTGATATTTCCTCAATCCTCCATGCTTCGATGAAAGGAGGGAGGAAATTTTTTTTTAAATAAGAAAGACGCAAGAAGAAATTTTTGATATGACCAAAAGTTGGAGAGCGAGAATTTTTTTTGGCGCAAAATCGACTCTTTCAGCTCCCTGAAATGTCGAGGAGACGGTAAAGAAAAATTTCAGGATGGGGTTAAGAGCCCACTGGGGTTGCCCGAAACTCATTTTAGAGACTTAATTGAGAGCCCACTTCGCCCTGTTTGGTTTCGAGTTGGATTGAGGTTGAATTGAGTCATGAGAGAGAAAATAAAATAAAATAATGTAAAGTAATGATTATAAAGTTGAAATATATATTGAAATTTGTGTTGATGATGAAATGATTGGTGAGAGAAATTTTAATGAAATATTATATTGATAAAGTAATGGTTAAATAGTGTAGGTGGTGAATAAAATGAATTGATTAATATTATTTTATTTGTTGATGGTGAAATGATTGGTGAGAGAAATATTAATAAAATAATAAAATTATTAAAATAATAGTAAATAAGATAATGGGTGAATAAAATATTAAGTTGGATCCAAATGGATCCAACCCAGCCTGAAACCAAACAGGGGCCTGGCTCTTCAACATTATAGTGTGCCCTTTGTGTGCTTACAATCATGGCTCTTGTCCTGTCCCATCCAGCAGGTTCAGGACTTTCTTCAATCACATCTCCAAACATTTCTTCCAAGATAGGATCTTATGCAGGTTGAGGTTCCAAAACATGTGCTTCCTCAAAAATTGGTACATGTGCCTGTTGAGGTTCATTAGCAACTTGTTCTTCCTCAGGCATTTGGAACTCCTCATGACTGAAGTCATAATCCAATAGCTGTTCATCCTCATCAACAACAGTCTGCTGACTATCTTTACCTTCAGTAGCCTGTACTACAATAATCTCTTCAGAATGTGCAGGGGATTCCTCCAATCCCATTAATAGTTCCAACTTTTGTCCTAAGACTATTTGTTCATCAGTGATTAGGGCCCTCTGTTCCGACCTGTATTCAGATGCTGTTTGTAACTCAGCAGCCTGAACCACCTCTTCAACAAAAGCATGAGGAAATATTGTCAGATTTTCCTCTAAGACTCCTTTAGCATCAGCAACCTTTTGTAATATATTAGCAACTTGTGATAAGGTTTCCTAAGTGTCAAAACACTCCTGATACTGAGCCGAGTCCTCAGAACTTGCATCAGCTTCTTCAAACATAATAACATCATAGATAGTAGATATTCTGGCCTCTTCCAGGGATGTTGCTACTGCAACCTGTCTCTCCAAATCTTCATTAAAGACATTTCCAAGTTCTTCATTTAGCAAGTCAGTCTGCTGATTCTCAGAATATGCATCAGACTTTACAACCAATAAGGTGTCAGACATACTGATCAGCCTGTTATCTCCAAGAGTTATCCCATCATTAATTAGAGCTTCCAGATCATCCATAGTCATATCCTCCATGTCTTCATCCATATGATCAGTTTGCTGGCCCTCAGCAGACTTTCCAGCCTCAGCAGAGTAATCTGTTGTATTGTCTTTAGATCCCTGTCCTACATTCTCCGTAGGTCTTTCCAAAGCAGTACCACTGGGTTGGCCTGGAAAGGAAGGGTGATCATCATCAGAATCAGAAGATGATGAGTAATCATTGTCAGGTGCATCTTGTGGTTCTCTGAACAAAATGCTTCCTCTTTGCCTTTCCCTTTTCAATGATATCCAGCAACCTTGCTTGAAGTTCAGATGTATCAATTAAACCAAGCAAGCACTCTACTCCCAACTGGTTGAATGACCATTCTTTAAAATCGGTCATTGGTTCTGCATCTGGTTTTTGTCTTTTGTAGAAACCAAACTTCCAAGCAAAGTAGTTTTCAATTTTCTTGAAGTTTGGATCTACCTTTTCCTTCTTGGACTTCTTTTCCCTTATCTCAAAAGGCATTGTGGGCCTTCTTGAGGTAGATTTCTCGGCATGTTGTCCTCCAAAAGCATCGACAAGGTGAGTCAATGTATCTATAGCAGATAAAATAGGTCAGTAGGTTTATCAGGTTGTATGTTTGTACCTACTACCTCCAACTGTTCCACACTAGGTTCCTCCCAACTTATATGTTCATTAGTAGGGTCTGCAGCAGTTTGTTCTTCCCCCTGAGTTGTAGCATCCACAGCAGGGTCTTGAACAGGTTCAGTAATGTCCACAGCAGGGTCCGGTACAACAGTGTGATGTGGTTCTTCCATTTGTTGCTGAAAAACAACATTAACATCCTCAGTAGGCTCAACATCCTCTTCTTCTACTTCTCTTTGGTCCTCCAGGACCCTTAACTCTTTCCCTTTGCCATGGACCTTTTTCTTCACAACCTGTTTTCTTCTTTTTGCAGGTTGTTCCTCAACTTCAGCAGCTTTTCTTTATCTTTTATCTTCTTTTAGCTGTTCTCTCAAAATCTCAGCAGCAGTTTTCTTTGCAGTTTCAGTTGGCTCAGTAGCCACAACATCAACTGGAACCTCAGTAGACTCAGCAGTGTCTACCGGTTGCTGCCTTGTCTTCTTGGGCTTTAAAAGCTCAGTGATCTTTCTTGTATCACTAGCGTTCCTTTTCTCAGCAGCCTTCTTAGATGCACCAGGTTGTATAACTTGCTTAGCCTGCCCACCACCATCATTATCATCTCCATCATTGCCACTCTCTGTCCTTTCAGCATCTACATCTTCACCATCATCCAAACCAGGGGACTTGTTGATTTTTGCAGGTGCAACATCAACAATCTTCAAATGGGTCAGTAGGGCCCGCACCATCAAACCCAAAGGCAGTGTCTTGGACTTCCTGGTCCCATCTCTGTCCTATGTTATCACCTTCTTCATGTAATGGACAAAGAATCCGGCCCAATCAAACTTCATACTCTTGCATATGATTACCAGCATGTCAATCTTGGGTACAGACAATGTGTCAAGGCTTCCATTGAATCCAAGAATGTTTTTAGCAATAATCTTGCTCAGCAAATTATACTCCATTTTGATATGCCTCACATTGATACTAAGTGATGATTTTATGGATTTGTTGGTCTTTATTGCATCAAAAAGCTCCAATCTAGACAGCTCCATTTATTCAGGATTGGTAGGAGCACCATTTTCAGGTCCAAATCTAAATACTTCCCTCAGCAGGTTTGAGGAGATTTCAATCTCCTGGGCATTAACAGTGGTAGTAAATGCCTCTCTCATCTCTAATCACTATATTTCTCCAGAAATTTGTAACATTTGTATAAGAGATGCTTTTCAATCTCAGATTCAGAACATCCTCTAATCCTTCATATCTTCTGATTCTTCTACCAATATTGATAGCTAGCTCAGTCTTGTTAGCATCAACAACGAACCCTCTAACACTTTGGCTCGTTCCAATGTGAACATCACCTTTATCCGCCATTAGAAATTTGAGAAAGATGAAGAGAAAGCTTTGTGAATCTGTGTTCACACTTTGTATATTTAGAGAAAATTGATCTGAAAGTTGTAAGTATCATCTGAGTATATGTCTATATATATAAGGAAAGAAAGTGGGTAGTAACTGTCAGGAAAGTACTGTACATGTACTGTAGCATTTAACCATGATTAAGGTTGGAATAAATGTGATGTTGCCACGTGTCGCACTAACTGATCCCATAAAGAGTTGTAACCGTTGGATATTGTAATCATAGTTATAAAGGATAAGAATAATATCCAATTACTGTTGACTTTCATTTAAGTTTGACTGTCTTGTACGTATATTCCAGCAGACTTGATCTTCAGTAGAATTGGGTCAGCAGCCTGCTGACAAGAATGGCTTAGCAGCCTACTGATGTGTTAGTCTGTTGATCTTCATACACACTTGTATTGTCCAACTGATAATACAAGATGAAGTTTAATACCAATGACTGATCTGTCAAGTGAGCTCACCCAACAGGACAAAGACCAATCCCCTTGGCAACTTCATTTGCTCAATTGTCCAGACTTATTTAAGTATATGGAATTGTTGATACCAATGACTAGTCTGCTAAGTGAGCTCACCCATCATAGAAATGACTAATCCCCTTGGTGAATTCCAGTACTCTGCTGATTATTAGTTTTTCAGTCAACTTTTATGATGCCAAGTTCAGTTCTTAACTTAGAAAACCTTTCACTATCCAATGGTTTTGTAAATATATCAGCAAGTTGACCTTCAGTAGGGATGTAAAGAACCACCACATCTTTATTTTCAACATGATCTCTTATAAAATGATGTCTCACATCAATATGCTTGGTTCTTGAGTGCAAAACATGATTTTCTGTTATTGCAATTGCACTTGTGTTGTCACACATTATTGGAATTTCTCTTTCTTCAATTCCATAATCCCCTAATCGTTGTCTTAACCATAGTATTTGTGCACAGCAGCTTCCAGCAGCAATACATTCAGCTTCAGTAGTGGAAGTGGATATTGAATTATGTTTCTTACTGAACTAGGAAACCAGTCTATTTCCCATCAACTGAGTGGTGCTTTTTCTATCAATCTCATATCCAGCATAATCAGAATCTGAGTAGGATATAACTTTGAAGCTTCCATCTTTTGAATACCATATCCCTACTCCCAAAGTCTCTTTTAGATACTTGAGAACCCTTTTGACTGCAGCCAGGTGACTTTCCTTTGGTTTAGATTGAAATCTGGCACAAACACCTACAACAAAGGATATATCAGGTCTGCTAGCAGTGAGGTACAGCAGACTGCCTATCATCTTTCTGTATAAAGTCTGATCAAAATCTTTGCCTTCTTTATCTTCATCCAATCTGTTGTTAGTACTCATAGGAGTTGATACCTTGGTGCTATTTTCCTTGCCAAACTTCTTCAGCAGCTCCTTGGTATATTTAGTTTGATGAATGAAGATTCCATCTTTCATTTGTTTGACTTGTAATCCCAAGAAGTAGTTCATCTCTCCCATCATACTCATCTGGAACTTGATTTTCATGAGATTAGCAAAATTTTCACATAGTAATTCATTTTCAGAACCAAAGATTATGTCATCAACATAAATCTGTACAGTAGTCTTTGTCCCTTCATTGATTTCGAAAGAGTCTTGTCAATGGTACCTTTGGTAAAACCATTGTCCACCAAGAATTGAGATAGGGTTTCATACCATGCTCCTGGTGCTTGTTTCAAACCATAAAGTGCTTTGTTAAGTCTCAGACACTTTATCTTCTTGATCATTAACTTCAAAACCAGGAGGTTGCTGAACATAAACCTCTTCTTCCGTAATGCCATTTAAGAATGCACTCTTAACATCCATCTGGTATACTTTGAAGTTTTTATAAGCAGCATATGCCAAGAATAATCTTATAGCTTCCATTCTTGAAACTGGGGCATATGTCTCATCAAAATCTATTCCGTCAGCTTGAGAATAGCCTTTTGCCATTAGTCTGGCCTTATTCCTTACAATGGTACCAGATTCATCCAATTTGTTTCTGTATACCCATTTAGTTCCAATTATATTTGCATGATTTGGCCTTTCCACTAGTGTCCAAACTTGATTCTTTCAATTTCATTCAATTCTTGCATAGCAATTATCCAATCTGGATCAGATATTGCTTCTTCAACAACTTTAGGCTCCATTTGAGATAGAAAACAAGTAAACATTGCTTCCAATTGTCTTCTAGTCCTTACACCTTGCTGTATGTTACCAATTACTTGTTCAGCAGGGTGATCCTTCAACCATTGTAAATCATGATTTGTTTGATTTACATGAGCTTCATCTTCAGTGGGCTCTGCTGTTGCTTCAGTAGAGGGTTCAGCAGATCCTTGAACTGCTTCAGTTGTTGCATTAGTAGTGTTACCAAAGCAGGTTCTTCAGCAGGGGCAGAGTCAGAAACTTTTAAGTCATTTATCCTTTCCAAAACATCAACATATTCTGGATCAGTGACTTGGACATTTTCAGCAGGTTCTGACACTTCATCTTCCATTCCAGTAAACTTTGGTTCATCAAATACAACATGTATTGATTCTTCATGTTTTAGGGTCCTTTTATTCAGTACCCTGAATGCCTTGCTGATAGAAGAATATCCCAAAAAGATTACTTCATCTGATTTTGGTTGGAATGTCTTCAGTTAATCCTTATAATTTAGAATAAAAAATTTGCTTCCAAATGGATGGAAATAAGATATATTTGGCTTTCTTCCATTCCATATCTCATAAGGTGTCTTCAGCAGCTTCTTGTTTACTGAGGTTCTATTTTGTGTGTAGCATGCTGTATTTATTGCTTCAGCCCAATATCTTTCAGGTAATAATGCTTCACAAATCATAGTCCTTCCTGCTTCTTTCAAGGTCGTGTTTCTTCTCTCAAAGAACCTATATTTTTTGAAGTGTACCAAAGAATGACTAATTGATGTAGCACACCATTTTGCTCACAATATTTTCTTATGACTTTATTAAGAAACTCGGTACCCTTGTCTAATATGATCTTCACTACTGTCAAACTTTTCTCATTTTGCAATCTCTTCAAAATTTTAGGCATCTTTTGAAGTGTTTCACTTTTCTTGTTCATGAATACTGCCCAAGTGTATCTTGAATAATCATCCACAACTACCAGAGTATACTTCTTCCATGTTACACTTGTTGGTGTTACTGGTCCAAATAAATCCATGTGCATTAGCTCCAAAACTCTTTTTGTTGATTGCTTAGTCTTTGACTTGAAGCTTGACTTGGTTTGTTTACCTTGCTGACATGCATCACATATAGAATCCTTTTTGAATGTGATCTCAGGCAAACCAATCACCAACTTCTTTTTCACCAATTGATTAATATCATCAAAGTTAAGATGATTCAACTTCTTATGCCACAACCAATTCAGTTCTGATTTAGTATGCACAATCAGGCATGTTTCTGGAACAGCAGTTGACCAATCCACAACATACATGTTTTGTTGTCTTCTACCAGCCAACACAACTTGTACACCTCTTTCACTAATGACAATACAGTTACCTTTGTCAAAAGTGACTTTGTAACCCATGTCACAAAATTGTCCAGTGCTCAGTAAGTTGTAGTCTAGTCCTTCCACAAATGCAACATTCCTGATAGTTAATCCATTCATCACTAGTGTACCATATCCTCTTGTGTAACCTGGTGTGTTCTTGTTGCCAAAATTCACTCTTGGACATAGGCGGATCTACAGCAAAGCAAAGGGGGTCCGCGGATCCCGTTAAATATAAGAAAACTCTACATTTTATGTGTAGAAAAATATTTCGGACCCCGTGAAAAATCAAATTTACTCTTTAAAAAAATTACGGACCCCGCTGAATAATATTTATGGATCCGCCACTGCTCTTGGACGATCCTTTGCCACATAATTTGTCAAACAGTGTTTATTCTTTGTCATATGTCTGGAACATCCACTGTCAAAGTACCAGACACCCTACAAAACAAAGTTAATGTATTTTAGGTACCCAAAACTGTTTGGGTCCATAGTGGTCAGTGGTAAGCATGACCCTTGGCAAATTTCCATAACGTCTTCTTTGAAAAGCATTGAACTTTTGTTCATATATGTATCATACATTTCCATAAGATCTAACATTTGGTTGTATAAGATTCATATATGCTTTCTGGCCTTTTGGTACATAATGCAGTTTGAAGTGATTTCTATTCTTAGAAGAACAAGCATAACCATAGGTTTGCTGTCTGTTAGGAGAAGCCCTGTAATATGGAGTTTGATGAGGTCCTTGCTGAGGTCTTGAATAAGTCCTCTGCTGAGTCCTCTGTTGATTCCATTGCTGAGGTTTTACCCTTGCATTATGGTTATGACTGTTGTTTCTAGCAGTAAGGTAGGAATATTCCAATCATCATAAGTAGGGAACAATCTACCTTTCTCTCTGAGATAAGTATCCCTAGAATGATTATCATTTTTAGGTTTAGGATTCTTATCCTTGGAATATTTCTAATTTTTGCCCTTTTGTGGTCCAGCAGACTTAGCAGCAGGTCTGCTATCAGTAGCTCTATAAGGTCCAGCATTCCTACTTTTGGATTTATCCTTTTTGTTGGGTACTATTGACCTTTTTGACTTCTGATTTTGCTTCTTTGAAGTCTTCTCAAGAGAGGCTTTACCGCTCAAAGAACCCTTTTGGGAGTTGGATCTTGTGTGAGCACAAACTTAGGACCACCTGCGGTACTAGGTTCGAGAACCTTCTTGGATCCACTCTTAGTAGATTGTTGAGTTCCAAATCCAAGGCCTATTCTATCACCATAAGGTTTTCTAGATTTGAATACAGTAGTGGAACTAGATTGTTCAGCAGATTCAATAGCTACTGAATGTACAACAGACTTATGTTGATTCTGCTCACTATCTTTTTCCTTTCCTTTGAGAGTTCTCAATTCAGCTTTTAACCTTTCAACTTCTGCTTGAAGAGTTTCTTTTTCAGCCTTCACAATCTCATAACCAGATTGTATTTTCCTCAGTTGATTAAGGATGGCATCCAAAGTTTCCTCATTGTCAGAATTTTTAAGATTTGAACCACAAGTTGATTCACAATCACTTTCAACAGGAGTATTTATAGATACAGAATTGTATACCTCCTCAGTTTCTTCCATATTTTCCATTAAATTATAATCATCCATGTCAGCAACAAGTGCAGTATCATCAGATTCATTTCCTTTTTCTGATTCAACTTCATAGCTTGATTCATCATCAGCAACCATTGCTTTCTTGCCAGGTCTTCTTTGCAGATTCTTGTTCTTCAGTAGGTCTGGATAATCAAGTCTGAAATGTCCAGGTTTCTTGCACTTGAAGCACAGATAATCAGGTTCCTTTTTCTATTTTAGATCAGGACAGTCAGGTATGAAGTGTCCTGGTTTCTTTCAATGAAAACACAAATAATCATTATCTTTCTTGGATTCTTCCTTCTTCTTTTCACTTGATTTCTTTGTAAAATTCCTTGGAGAACCCCTTCCTATTTTCATCATTCTGATTTTCTTGCTCAGTAGGGCAATTCGCTCTTGCATCTCATCCAGTAGATCATCTTGACCACCTAATGATTCTTCTTTATGTGCAGCAGCCAATGCAGTAGTCTTAGGTTCTTCCTTTTCAGTCTCAGGAATAAGTTTCTTACTGAATTCATATGCTTTGATATCTGAAAACAACTTGAAGGTGTCTTCTTCATGTAGACTCCTGGATTCTTCTATGGCAGTAACCTTCATCTCTCAAACCTCTTTTGCAGGTAGGGCTTCCAAGATTCTTGTATTGATCTCTTCTTTTGTATAGACTACATTCACCAGGGTGAGTTCATCCATGATAGCTTTGAATCTTGACTCCATTTTCTCAATGGTTTCATTTGATTTCATCGTGAAATCTTGGAACTTTCGTTTGGCTACACTGACTTTGTTTTTCTTTATAGCATCAGTGCCTTCACAGATAAGTTGCAGTTTTTGCCAAAGTTCCTTTGCAGTTTTGTAATCTTTCACTTTCATATACATATTGCTATCCAAACTTCTGTATATGATATCAATATCAATATTTTTGAGGTTTGCTCTTTTTCTATCTTTAGCACCCCACTCTCTTTTTGGCTTTGGAACATACTGAGTTTCACTGCCTATAGTTATGGCCTTAGTGATCTACAATGGTCCTTCAGTCAGCACATCCATCATCTCATCATGTGTTGCAGCTAGATAAGCCTGAATTCGTTGTTTATACTCATCAAAACGATCTAAGGAACACATCAACATAGTTCTAGCATACTGGTTGTTATCCATGATGCAAGGCTTTGAAAATCAGAAACTTGAAAAAGTTTTCAAAGTATTTTCACAAGCACAACAAGTTGGATAACTTAGAACGAAGACCTTTGCTCCGATACCAATTGTTGGTCCTTGAAAAGGCTTTGGTTAATTTTAGAGGGGGTGAATAAACTTAACACTTAAAACTTTTGGAGTTAACAAACTCAACAATGTCGATGCTTTGTTGATCGCTTCATGAGTTTGTCGACACAATGGATGTTCTTTGGATTTGTTGCAAAAGATAATATATTCAAATTAAGCCTTGTAACTTGTTGTTAAAAAGATGATACTAAGTATTAGATACTCAGTAGTGTAAGTGTGTGATTCAGTTTCTAGTTTCAGTAAGTTGATATGATCAGTATACTAAATACAGAAAGTAAGTAGGCAATTTTTTATAGTGGTTCCAGGTGGTGTAATCCTGTCAGTCTACTCTTCTACTGTGATGTTGGAGGAAATTCACTAGAGATCTTTGAGGTTGCAGTTACAAAGATCCCTAAGTTGTATGTCCTTCACCAATAACTATGGCTTCACAAGCTGAACACTTGAAACAGGTAGGATTGCTGCTCCAAAGTATTCCACTGGTCCTTGAAGGGTAGGATTGCCTCTTCACCAGCTCCACCACAAACAACAGTTCTTGTCACCAAGTGCTTCTCTGTCTTCAGCAGGTTTCTTGTTAAAGAAAGGTTGAATCAAGTAAATGATTCAGTTATCAGTAGCTTGATCAGGATGAAATGATCAACAGCTTGATGTCTTCAAGTATGTGAACTTGATGTAACTTGATAGAAGGTTACACTTGAAGAGTTTTCTGGATTAGTAGCTTTTAGCTCAGTGATGTCAGTAGGGTGATTTTCTTGATAAAAACTTGATAGCTTCGTATGGATTATATGTTGTTCATCATTTGTATCTGGATCAGGAGTCTTCTATTTATAAGTGAGAATCATGTGACCTATGTTTCAAATTCAAACATAGCCGTTTTAGATTTGTTTCCATCTTGACTTGCTTTCTGTCTCTGTACATAGTACTAACACTGTCAGTTTGCTTTCTATCAGTTTTCCGTCTGTCCACCCTTTGACTTATGTCCATTGGTTAATCCTCTGAATCTTTCCAATGTTCTTTTCATCTTGGACATTGATTTGTTGACAATATCAAGGCTTGTAATCCATCTTTATCCTTGTAATCTTCCATTGTAACCTTTGATTAAATCAAAATTTATACTCAGCAGATATCTGACTTATTTTAGTCTGCTGATGTACATATTAGTGAGCTGGCTAAAGTCTGTTGTGTTTCAATAACACTTCAGCTGACTACTCTTCATCTAACTTTTTATTATGAAGTTAGAGTACACCATTTTGATTATAACTAAGTTCCAATAAGCAATTAACATATGGAACTTAGACCCTGTACACAAGGTATATGGAATCAGTTTAGGTCATCATAGACTTCCCTAAATTCTGATTCCATATCCTTGACTTTAAGTACTAAGTTTGATCCCTTAGCCTTCAATAACTGAGTTTGAACCCTCAACCTTCAGTCTTCAGCAGGTTCCTAACTAGTCTACTGACCTAATTACCTTAATGACCTAGACAAGTCTGCTGATATAGTCAGCAGACCTAATTACAATGTTTGTTTGATCAAACCTATACAAAGATCAAACTCTAGTAAACCTATACATTTGATCTAGACATCTTTTTGCCTTTGCTCTATAACAGCTAGTCTGGCACTCATCATTAAAACTTAAAATAAGTCCAACACTATCTCCGCCAGCTTAGCATCATGTTCAACCAACTTTTGATCAATATTACTAAACCTCCCAAGCAGGGCAGCTGTGAATGTTTTGCATTTGGTCACCAGTGTACAACTTGAGGTGCTTTAACAACTATTTCTATTGCTGTTGATTCAAGTTAGAAGGCTGGTGATCTCAGTGACCTCTTTCTTCATATCCTTTTGGATATTCTGAATGACATCATTTTGCATCCTAAGGTACTCATCTATGGCTTCAAATTTATTTTGCAACTCAGTAACTTCATTCTTTAAAGTCTTAGTGACTTTTTCAAAACATTATAATTGTATCTCCAGCTCAGTAATGACCCTGTCCACTACCTCTTGAAATATAGGTTATGACACCAGATTTGTTGTGTTTGTTGTTGCAGAGGACCCAAGTACTGAAGTGTTCACTGGGTGCTCTAGTAGATGTTTGAGCAGGTACCTTAGGTTTTTTAAGAGTAGGTACCTAGGTTGATTATTCAACAAGGGTTGTCCTTGCAGTTTACTCCGTTGGTGCTATCTGCTAATTCACTTATTCACCTTGCTTATTGTTGGTCCCTTGAAAAGGCTTTGGTTAAGTTTAGAGGGGGGGGGGGTGAATAAACTTAACACTTAAAACTTTGGAGTTAACAATTTCAACGCAACCAGTGATCTTGATACTTCAGAGTCTCTTTGAGACTTCGATAGCCTGGCGATAAACATGAGTCTCATTGATAGTTGAGTTTTTGAATTTGTGCAAATGGAATTAAATCAAAATTAAGCCTTAATACTTGTTGTTAAATATGCTACTAAGTATTAGATACTCAGTAGTGCAAGTGTGTGATTTCGATTTGCTAGATTCAGAGGGTTGATGAATGAAATAAACTAAGTGCGTAAATTAAATGTTGAAAGTAAATAGGCCGATTTTATAGTGGTTCCAGGTGATGTAATCCTCGTCACCCACTCTTCTCTGTGATGTTGGAGGAAATTCACTAGAGATCTTTGATGTAGTCTGTTACAAAGATTCCTAAGTTGTTTGTCCTTCACCAATAACTATGGCTTCACAAGCGAAAACCGTGAGCAGGTAGGATTTCGCTCCCGAATCTTCCACTTTGGTCCTTAAAGGGTAGGATTGCCTCTTCACCGGCTCCACCACAAACAACGATCTTTCACACTAAATGATGCTTCACTATCTTCAAAGAGCTCTTTATAAAATAAAGATTGAATCAAGTAAATGATTCAGTTGCAGCAGCTTGATTAGGATGATATAATCAGCAGCTTGCAGTCTTCAAGTGTTTAATATTGATGTAGCTTGAATACAGAATTCACTTGAAGAAATTCACTAGATCAGCAGCCTTATGCTCAGCAAGTTCAGCAGGGTGTTTTTCAGCTCAGTGTTATCACTTAAAGTTTATCTCAAATTTCATCATCTTCTTTCTGAGTTGAAAGTCCTCTATTTATAGGTAGGAATGCATGTGACATGTATTTGAAATTCAAATGTGACCGTTCCTTGTTTTTGTCCCATCTGATTTGCAGTCTGTCACTATTCATAGGATTGACACATCGAATTCCTTTTGACAAAGGCGATCATCTCCACCCTTTGACTTGTATCCAATGGATAAAAATATAAATCATCCCAACGTCTTTTTAATCTCAGCCTTTGATTTCCTTGATAAGTCAGAGGTAGTTGGCTGTCCTTATCCATGTAATCTTCCAATAATCTTGAATTAATCGAGGTATTATATCAGCAGGTTCATCAGTCTGCTGAAGTACCTATCAGTCTGCTGAACATCATATTTTTGTGTATAAAATATACTGCAGCTGATTTCTTTTATCTAACTTTTATTTGTGAAGTTAGATTACACCATTTTAATTATAACCAAGTTCCAAACATCATCCAACTTATGGAACTTAGACCTTCTACACAAGGTATATGTAATCAGTTTAGGTCATCACAGACTTGCCTAAATTCGATTCCATATCCTTGACTTTAAATACTAAGTTTGATCCCTTAGCCTTCATTTCATCGAGTTTGAACCTCACCTTGGTCTTGGTCTTCAACAGTTCAAGACTAGTCTCTTGACCTATCTACCCCATCGACTAGACCGGTCTCTTGATATCAACCAGCTGACCCTTTACTGATACTATTTATGTATCAAACTCTAATAAACCTATACATTTGATCTAGACATCTTTTGCCTTTGCACTATAACAGACTAGTATGGCACTCATCATCAAAACTAAGAAATAAGTCCAACAATTTCCCCCTTTTTGGTGATGATGCCACTACCTCACCTAATCAGCAAAGCAAAAAGATTAAGACAAAAACAGAACAAGTATTCATCTTTCATTAAAATCATTTGTTCAAAGCTATTACAAACTAGATACAACAAAGATAAAATAATGTGAGTATGCTGATCTATTGTCTCTTTTCTCTTTCTTGTCTAGCCTTCTCAGCTTGCTCTTGATAGGCTCTGATCTGTTCTATCATATCCCTCATCCATTCATTTTCAATCAGTGTAAAATCAATGTAGGGATTAACTTGTTTCCACCAGTTCCAAGCTTCAGGCAGGATAAGGTTTATCTGATTCACTCAAACCAAACTTCATATCTGATTCTTTAAACTCTTCAAGTGAATCCTTTGCTTTTGTGATAGGCAAGTTCCTATCACCTCTCGCCACTTCTTCCACTTCTTCCACCTCTGTTGCTTGCCCCTTAAGGCTTTAACCCTTGCTTCCCAAAATTTCAATCCCAAGAAAGAGTCCAGTCCTTCATGAAACCCTTTGTTTTGATAAGGTTTCCTCCTGTTGTAATACTCTTTCTTGTATTGTCTAAGAAGATCATCGAGAAGTTGAACTCTCGCCAGTGCGGAGTTGCCTAAAAGCATTAGTATCATCTTGCCATCTCTTCTGTGCAAAAAGTCTTGCAGCCTCCTTTGCTGCAGCTGATTGGCCCTCTTCCCCCTTAGTGACATCATCAACAAAACGGGATATGAGGCCATGAATACCCTCCTGTGAGATTACCACTCTGTTCAATTGATTTTCTATAGTTCCAGTTCTTGTATCAATTGAAGTAATCCTTGATTGCAAGGTCTCCTCCAGTCGGTTGATCCTTTCAGTAAGTTTGGGATCAGGCACAGCAGGTTGTTGTGCAGCAGCAGGCTCAGTAGGTTCAGGTGTTGCAGCAAGGTTGTCAAGTTTCTGATGGATAGAAATAAGTTGATCTTTCAGAAATTTATCTTTTGCAGTATTTCCAACCTTGATGCCCCTCACATCTAGTATCAGATCATTCACAGCATTTTGAGTAGATGTGAAGTTTGAAGCAATCTGTGGCGATTGATTGTCTGCTTTCATTTACCATCTTCATCGATTCTTCAAATCTTTCTTCCCGTCTCATGTCGATTGTGTCCTTAATCGTTGCATATCATACCTTTGATCCTTAACTCATTTAACACTTCAAGCGGCACTTCCTTTGGTCATCCTTCCACGGTGGCTTCATCACAGAGCTCCTCCACATTGTCTTGTGGCCTCGATTGCTTATTACCATTGCTCAACTCCTATCCGATCCAAAGCAGGTTAGGTCCTTCATATTCCTCCAGGATAGGATCAAAGGCGAGTTCCTCAAAAATAGGTACAAATGCCTCGAGGGGGTCAACATCAATATTTTCTTCTTCAGCATCTCGAAACTCCTCATCATCGAGGTCATAGTCCATTCTTTGCTCATCTCATTAATGAGCAGTCTGCGACCATCTTTTCCTTCAAAGTGGTCTTGCCTCCAGAGGCTCCACTACAAAGAGACTCAAAGAACAATGTGGGTTTCGTCCAAACCCAAATCAGTTCCAACCTTTGTCCAGTGTTGTTTGAGACTCAAGCACTGCAGCCTGTACCTCTGTTCCAACCTTTGTGCAGCCGCTTGTAGCCCAAAGAACTGCACCTCCTCTTCAATTCTCTGTGGATTGAATATAGCCTCATTATCCACTTGGAATCCTTCTGCATGACCAATCTTATGCAGGATGATGGCAGTTTTAGTAAGAATTCCCTCAAAGTCAAATCTATCTTGATATTCAATGGACTCTTCTGAGATGGCACTAGGTTCATTGAAATCAGTAACCTTTTCTCCATCAAAATCCTCACTGCTCGGCTTCGGTTTGTGCAAGAGGCTCTACAACATGGAATGTACTTGGTTCATCAGCTAACCTACTAGCACTCAGATTGATTCCTTCGTTGATCAATGCTTTCAGATCATCCATGGTGAGATCCTGTAGATCCTCATCCATCTCTCCATCTACTTGCCTCATCGAGACTTACCGAAGAATGATGATGGATTGTGCAAAGTTGTTCTATGATTACTGCAGTCCCACTGGTTCCTCCTGGTCCAGAGGGAAAATCTCCTCTAGAATCTGATGATGAGGAAGAATCATCATCTCCATCTCTTGGATCTCTAAACTTGATACCTTCCTCCTTCTGTTGCTCATCAAACAGATCCATCAGCCTTGATTGCAGCAAGCTTGTATCAATCAGATCCAGCAAGTTCTCCACTCCCAGCTTTTCAAAAGCCCATTCCTCAAAATCTGTCATAGGTTCAGCAGCTGGCTTTTGTCTCTTGTAGAAACCAAACTTCCACTGAAAATAGTCAGCAATCTGCTGAAGTTTGGGATCTACAAACTCCTCTGGTTTCTTTCTTTCTTTTACATGCCTTTCAAATGGCATAAAGGATCTCCTAGGAGCATCTCCAGCACCTTGTTGACCTCCAAAGGTTCCAACAAGTAGGTTCATGGTTTCTTCAACAGATGTTTGAAAGTCAGTAGGTTGCTGAGATTGTACATTTGTGCCTACTACTTCCATCTGTACCACACTTGGTTCCCCCTGACTTACATGCTCATCAGCAGGGTTAGCAGCAGACTGCTCTTCCCCCTGAGTTCTTGCCACACTTGCAGGGTCTTCAACCAAGTCTTCAATTACCTCTTCAACTACCACAGCAGGTTCAGGTTCAGTGGTTTGTTGTGGTTCCTCAGTAGATACTACAGCAGGCTCAGTGGTCGATGAGGATCTGTCTGTATATCTTCAATGATTGCTCAACAACAACCTGTCGGCAAAGATCGTGAGAGACTTGACACCTCTTCAGTGAGAGAGTCGTAATCACCACGGCTTGATTATAGTCAAGGGCTCACCTCAATGACTCTTCTTCTTCTTCTTCCCTCTGGTGCTTCCTCTTGGATTCTTTGAGCTTCCAAGTTTTTAATTCTTTCCTTTTCCATGTTTCTTCTTTTTGGCAATCTCCTTCATTCTTTTGGAGAGGATTCATCATCATCTTTCCAGTGAGATTTTCTCTTTCTACTAGCTTCCTTCCTTGGAGTACCATATCCCTACTCCCAAAGTTTCTTTTAAGTACTTGAGAACTCTTTTGACTGCACCTAAATGACTTTCTTTAGGTTTAGATTGAAATCTTGCACAAACACCTACAAAGAAAGGATATATCAGTCTGTTGGCGAAGTAGTCTGTGCAGATCGCCTATCATCCATTCGTATAAGGTCCGATCAACATCTTTGCCTTCTTTATCTTCATCCAATCGATATTTGTACTCATAGGAGTTGAATTCTTAGTCTTTGTTTTCCATACCAAACTTCTTCAAAGAACTCCTTGGTGTACTTGGTTTGATGAATGAAGATTCCATCTTTCATCTGTTTAACTTGCAATCCCAAAAAGTAGTTCATTTCTCCCATCATACTCATTTGGAATTTACTCTTCATTAGATTTTCAAACTTTTCACAAAGTAAGTCATTTTGTAACCAAAAATTATGTCATCCACATAAATCTGTGCACCACAGGTGTCGTCCCTTCACCGATTCTCGATTGAAAAGTGTCTTGTCAATGGTGCCTTTGTGAATCCATTGTCCACCAAGAATTGAGATAGAGTCTCATACCAAGCTCTTGGTGCTTGTTTTAATCCATAAAGTGCTTTGTTGAGTCTATACACTTTATCTTCTTGATCTTTGACTTCAAATCCAGGAGGTTGATGTACATACACTTCCTCCTCTAAAATGCCATTCAAAAATGCACTTTTGACATCCATTTGATATACCTTGAAGTTCTTATATGCAGCATGTGCCAAGAATAATCTGATGGCTTCCAATCTTGCAACAGGTGCATAAGTTTCATCAAAATCTATTCCTTCTGCTTGAGAATAGCCTTTTGCAACTAGTCTGGCCTTGTTCCTTACAATGGTACCAGATTCATCAAGTTTATTTCAGATACCCACTTAGTACCAATGATATTTGCATGACTTGGCCTTTCAACTAGTGTCCAAACTTGATTTCTTTCAAATTCATTTAATTCTTCTTGCATAGCAATTATCCAACTGGATCTAAAATAGCTTCTTCAATGACTTTTGGTTCCATTTGAGATAGAAAGCAAGTAAACATAGCTTCCAGGTTGTCTTCGGTCCTCACACCTTGCTCGTACATTGCCAATAACTTGTTCAACAGGTGATTCCTTAACCATTGTGGATTTTGGTTATTTTGATTAACAGGAACCTCATCTTCGTGAGGTCTCTTTGTAGCTTCTTCTACTGTGGGGTCGGCGAGATCCTTGAATCGCTTCGATTGTTGCATCAATAACATTATCGGCAGGTGTTCAAAGAGGGCGATGTCGTAAACTTTCAAGTCATTGAATCTTTCTAAAACTTCAACACAATCTGGATCAGTGACTTGTTGATTCTCAGCAGGTCCACAATCTTCATCTTCCATACCAGTAAACTTAGGTTCATCAAACACAACATGGATTGTTTCTTCATGTTTCAGTGACCTCTTGTTCAAGACTCAATGCTCACGACCGAAGAATATCCCAAGAATATGCCTTCATCTGATTTTGGTTGGAATGTTTTCAAATAAACTTTATGATTTAGAATAAAACATTTGCTTCCAAATGGATGGAAATAAGATATGTTAGGTTTCCTTCCATTCCAAATCTCATAAGGTGTCTTCAAAGATTTCTTGTTTCTTGATGTTCTGCTTTTGTGTATTGCATGTCAGATTTATTCGCTTCACTTAATATCTTTCAGTAGCAATGCTTCACAAATCATTGTTCTTCCCGCTTCCTTTAAAGTTCTGTTTCTTCTTTCAAAGAACCCCATTTCTTCGAGGTGTACCAAAGAATGACAAGTTGATGTAGTACACCATTACATTCACAATATTCTCTTATAACTTTGTTGAGAAATTCAGTACCCTGATCTGATCTTATCTTTATTACTGTTAAACTTTTCTCATTTTGTAATCTCTTCAAAAGATTAGGCATGCTTTGAAGTGTTTCACTTTTCTTGTTCATAAATATCACCCAAGTATACCTTGAATAATCATCCACAACCACTAAAGTGTACTTCTTTCCTGTTACACTTGTTGGAGTTATTGGTCCAAAAAGATCCATATGCATCAGCTCCAACACTCTATTAGTTGATTGTTTGGTCTTTGATTTGAAACTTGACTTTATCTGTTTTACCTGGCACGACATGCATCACATATAGCATCCTTTTTGAATGTGATCTCGGTAAACCAATCACCGCCTTCTTCTTCACCAACCGATTGATATCATCAAAGTTTAAGTGATTTAACTTCTTGTGCCATAACCAATTGAGTTCGATTTGGTATGCACAATCAAAGTGTTTCTCGAGGCTCGCAGTAGAGACCAATCCACAACATACATGTTCGTTGTCTTCTACCAAGCAAGTACAACTTGATCACCTCTTTCACTAATGACAATACAATTGTCTTTGTCAAAAGTGACCTTGTATCCCATGTCACAGAATTGTCTAGTGCTCAGCAAGTTGTAGTCCTGTTCTTCCACATATGCAACATTCTTGATTGTAAGTCCATTTCTGATAAGTGTGCCATATCCTCTTGTATATCCAGGTGTATTCTTGTTGCCAAAATTCACCCTTGGACCATCTTTTGCCACAAAGTTTGTTAAACAGTGCTTATTCTTTGTCATGTGTCTGGAACATCCACTGTCAAAGTACCAGACACCCTACAAAACAAAGTTAATGCATTTTAGGTACCCAAACCTGTTTGGGTCCATAATGGTCAGTGGTAAGCATGACCCTTGGCATGTCTCCATAAGGTCTTCTCCTGAATGTGTCATACTTTGGTTCATACATGTATTCCACACATCCATAAGTTCTAATGTGATGGGTTGTGTAGGAATCACATATGCTACGGCCTTTTGGTTTATAATGTTTGTTTAAAGTGATTCTTGGTGTTAGAAGCATTAGTATAACCATTTGTTTGTTGTCTGTTAGGAACAACCTGTAATATGGAGTCTCTTTGAGGTCTTGTGTAAGTCCTCTGGCGATCCCATTGCCTAGGTTTTACCCTAGCACTTGGTTATACTCTTTGTTTCTAGCATTAGATGCAGGAATATTCCAATCATCATCGGTGGGAAGCAGTCTACCTTTCCCCCGAGATAAGTATCCTTGAATGATTAACATTTTTGGGTTTAGGATTCTTATCCTTGGAATATTTCTGCTTTCTTACCCCTTCGTGGTTCAAAGAGACTTGGTAGTGTGTCTGCTATCAACAAGCTTGGAAGGCACAAAGCAGATCTATTTTTAGATTTATTCTTTTATTAGGAGCTGTTGACTTCTTTGACTTCTGATTTTGCTTCCTTGAAGCTTTCTCATTGGGTTTTACTGCTTCAGCAACCTTACTAGGAGTTGGATCTAGTGTAGGTACAAACTTAGGACCAATTCTGGTACTAGGTTCAGTTACCTTACTGGATCCACTCTTGTTAGATTGCTGAGTTCCAAATCCAAGCCCTATTCTATCCCCATAAGGCTTTCCCCGATTTGTATGCAGATTGGAACAAGATGGTTCGTGAGATTCAGAGGTCAGCTGGATGATCAGCAGCTTACACCGATTCTGGTCCAACATCTTTCCCTTACCTTTGAGAACCCTTAATTCAGACTTTCAATCTTCCAACTTCTAACTCAAGAGCTTTTTTTCAGCCTTCACAATCTCATAACCAGATTGTATTATCCTCGATTGATTAAGGATGGCATCCAAAGTCTCATTGTTGTCGAATTTCTAGGATTTGAACCACAAGTTGATTCACAATCACTTCCAAAGCAGAGTGTTGATAGATCTGATGTTGTATACCTCCTCGAGTTTCATCCATATTGGCCATCAAAGCATAATCCTCCATATCAAAGAACTTGATGCGGTGTCATCCGATTCATTTCCCTTCGTGATTCCACTTCATACCCTCGATTCATCTTCAAAGCAACCATAGCCTTCTTGCCATGTCTTCTTTGTTGACTCTTGGTTTTCGATGAAGTCCGGACAATCAGTCTAAAATGTCCAGGCTTCTTGCAGTTGAAGCAAAGATAATCGAGTTCCTTGCCTTGTTTTAACTCGGGGCGATCCCAGTTTGAAGTGTCCTGGTTTCTTGCAATGAAAGCACTGAGATAGTCATTATCTTTCTTTGGTTCTTCTTTCCTTCTTTCAGTAGGTCTCTTTGTAAAATTTCTTGCAGGGGCCTTTCCAGTCTTCATCATCCTGATTTTCTTGCTCAGTAAGGCAATATGTTCTTGCATCTCATCCAGCAGATCATCCTGTCCTCCTGATGTTTCTTCTTGATGTGAAGTAGCCAATGCAGTGGTCTTTGGCTCTTCTTTTTCAGTTTCAGGAAAAAGCTTTTTGCTAAATTCATAAGCCTTGAGATTTGAAAACAACTTGAAGGTGTCTTCTTCATGCAACTTTCTCATTTCTTCAATTGCAATCACCTTCATTTTCCAAACATCTTTTGTGTGTAGAGCTTCCAAGATTTTGGTGTTTATTTCCTCTTTGAATAACTTACACTCAAGCAGGTAAGTTCATCCAAGATTGCATTGAATCTTGACTCCATTTGCTCAATGGTTTCATTTGGCGAAAGATCTTGAACTTTTGAAACCTCTTTCTAGCCACACTGATTTTGTTCTTCTTTATTACATCAGTGCCTTCACAGATCAGATGTATTTTGTCCCAAAGTTCCTTAGCAGTTTTGCAATCTTTAACCTTCATGTACATATTGCTATCCAAAGTTCTATAAATGATATCAATAGCAATGTTGTTGAGGTTTGCTCTTTTTTGTCTTTCGCATTCCATTCTCTTTTTGGTTTAGGAATGTACTCGGTTGTATCACCCATTCTATCGCGCCTTGGTAATCTCAGGTGGTCCATCATCAGTTAGTACATCCATCATCTCATCATGAGTTGCAGCAAGGTAAGCCTGCATTCGACGTTTATACTCATCAAATCTATCTAGAGAACACATCAACATAGTTCTAGCATCATCGTGTGTTATCCATGATGCAAGTCTTTGAAAATCAAGAACTTGAAAGAAAGTTTTAAAGAATTTTCACAAGCACAACAAGTAGATTCCTTGAGCGAAGCCTTTGCTCCGATACCAATTGTTGGTCCCTTGAAAAGGCTTTGGTTAAGTTTAGAGGGGGGGTGAATAAACTTAACACTTAAAACTTTGGAGTTAACAAATTTTGCAACTTGATCTGCGATACTTCAGAGTCTCTTTGAGACTTCGAGAGCTCTTGCCGATAAACAATAGTTCATCGATAGTTGAGTTTCTTTGAATTTGTGCGTGGAATTAAATCAAAATTAAGCCTTAATACTTGTTGTTAAATATGATACTAAGTATTAGATACTCAGTAGTGCAAGTGTGTGATTTCAGTTGCTAGATTCAGTAGGTTGATGAATGAAATAAACTAAGTCCGTAAATTAAATCTTCGAAAGTAAATAGGCCGATTTTATAGTGGTTCAGGTGATGTAATCCTCGTCAGTCCACTCTTCTCCTGTGATGTTGGAGGAAATTCACTAGAGATCTTTGATGTAGTTGTTACAAAGATTCCTAAGTTGTTTGTCCTTCACCAATAACTATGGCTTCACAAACCAAAATCGGAGCAGTAGGATTGCGCCTCCGAGTCTTCCACTGGTCCTTAAAGGGTAGGATTGCCTCTTCACCAGCCTCCACCACAAACAATGATCTTTCACACCCAACAGATGCTTCTTTGTCTTTCAAGAGTTCTTTATAAAATAAAGATTGAATCAAGTAAATGATTGATGCAAAGAAACTTGATTAGGATGATATAATCAGCACTTGCGTCTTCAAGTGTTTAATCTTGATGTAGCTTGAATACTGAGAATGCACTTGAAGAAATTCACTAGATCGGCGACCTTATGCTCGGCAATTTCAAGCAGGTGTTTTTTTATTTCGGTGTTATCACTTAAAGTTTATCTCAAATTTCATCATCTTCTTTCTGAGTTGAAAGTCCTCTATTTATAGGTAGGAATGCATGTGACTTGTATTTGAAATTCAAATGTGACCGTTCCTTGTTTTTGTCCCATCCGATTTGCGATCTGTCACTATTCATGGGATCGACACATCGTCGAATTCTTTTTGACAAGGCGCGATCCACCCTTTGACTTGTATCCAATGGATAAAAATATAAATCATCCCAACGTCTTTTTATCTCACCTTTGATTTCCTTGATAAGTCAGAGGTAGTTGGCTGTCCTTATCCATGTAATCTTCCAATAATCTTGAATTAATCGAGGTATTATATCGGCCAGTTCATCATCTCCGTGAAGTACCTATCGATCATTGAACATCATATTTACGTGTATAAAATATCTGCAGTGATTTCTTTTATCTAACTTTTATTTGTGAAGTTAGATTACACCATTTTAATTATAACCAAGTTTCAAACATCATCCAACTTATGGAACTTAGACCTTCTACATTAAAGGTATATGTAATCGTTTAGGTCATCACTGACTTGCCTAAATTTCGATTCCATATCCTTGACTTTAAATACTAAGTTTGATCCCTTAGCCTTCATTTCATCGAGTTTGAACCCTCGGCCTTGATCTTGGGCCTTCAAGAGGTTCAAGACTAGTCTATCGACCTATCTACCCTCTCGACCTAGACCATCTCATTGATATCAACCAGCTGACCTTTACTAAAGGCTTGTTTGATCAAACCTATTTATGAATCAAACTCTAATAAACCTATACATTTGATCTAGACATCTTTTTGCCTTTGCACTATAACAGCTAGTATGGCACTCATCATCAAAACTAAGAAATAAGTCCAACACTTATCAACAGTTTCTCCCACTTCCTTTTCCAACACTTGAGTGTGAGAAACTTATATTGTAGGAATATATGAGGCATTTCCTCTTGCTCTATGCTGGGTTTTCCTTTAGTTGGTGTAGGGGTGAAGCCTGCTGCTATCTTCTGCACAACGTCATGCAAAGTCAACTCATCATTAGTTGCCTCTGCTGGTGGGGTTTTTAATCCAGTGTTTTCACCACCTCCACCATTGTTTTCATCATTATTACCCTGACCATCATCATTGATCATGCCCGCGTTATGAGCACAAGCTTCTACTAGCAATTGGACTAGGTCAATCGTAGCAAAGTACTGGCGAGTCAATGTCGAATCCCACGTAGACTCGTAAGATACGTTTAAATCAAGATTTAGTTGTCACAATTATGGTCAACGACCAACTATGGTGCATGAGTATAATCCATGGTGCCAAAGAACACACAAGATCATGCAAGTTCAACAAAAGCACTCGAGAGTTTCTAATGTATTAGCCTAATTATGAGTTATTAGTTATTCCCCCCTCACATATCATGCATCAATCATTCCTGTTGGTAAATTTTAGATCTTTAACAGCTACGGGTGCTAATCCCTAATATTACGCTAGTTCCATTGAAAGGACAGTAGGTGCCTATGTGCAATTAACCTCCTTCATTGGTGGTATAAATTCACATGCAATAAGAATTAGGACTATCCAGCTCAAGAGTTCAGACCTTCCTAAGCAGCTATCGTGGATTGACTAGCATGTTTCTAAGGATCGTTCAAGACATCGTATGAACTAACACTTCACTTTATTATCCTTCGTGATAATTTACGAACACATGCAACTAGTTGATCAAGCTACACACATGTAAATTAAACCTCTCGATCAGACGTAGCTGGCGCTGATTATCATGAATTAGGATTTACTAGGTATTCAGATCTAGCGATAAAGACCATCATAGATCTAAAGAACGCAACCTCTATTTCATGATTTCTTCACCAACGATTCCGATCTATACACATATGAGGTAAAATAAACTAAATACTACATAAGTAGAACAAATAATAACAATCAATGCATACTAGTAAAAAAAAATGACAGATCTACATCTAGAAAAAGCCAGAAAATCATACCCTCGAGGATGAGTGTAGATCTTCCTCAGATCTCTTCCTAGGAGGTGAATCCGTCGACTCCGTAACTAGAACTCATAAAGAAAATAAATAAAGATCAAAGAAATTTTATTCTATGGAAACTTGTAATATTTTTGGTACATTTAATTCTGAGGGCGATGCCTCTTATTTATAATCATAGAACCGACTTAGCTAGCCCTAAAAACTACCTCTCGTCCAAGAAAATGCGTTTCAGAAGATTCTGGATACTCGATTCAGCGGCCCCGACTCTTGATAGATCGAGGTCATTTTCATACTTTTTATTCTGCTGACTCAACTTGGAAGGTTCTGGAATACCCTATGCCCAATCCTTTTATCCAGTCTGCTCCAGAATTCTTCCATAATGCTTAGCCCAATTTCGTTACTTGAAAATAGTCCAATAATACACGAAATATCATCGAATCGGGGAATATAAACGTTAAGTGCAAATTACTCGACTCATGAACCCGACATATGACATTCAACTCAAATAGTTCATATTAAAAGGCCAAAACAACTATTTTTAGCTTAGAATGGGTGCAATGTTGATGCCGTAAGGTGTATCATTTTGAGGGTCATCAACTACCCCTCACTAGCCTTCTGCTCGTCCTCGAGCAGAGTATCAAGGTGGAATGTACCCCCAAGAATAATCCCCATTAGCTACCATATAATCAATAAATATTTCAGGCAGAACATGTATCATGCAACAATTCATAAGTTTCCTATTAATCAATACCCACCACTGCATCAATGTGTCTTGTGATGAATCCGTCGTGATAGTTCATTTGTCAAGAGAATGAACTTATATAGACCCCACAATCCTAACTTACCTATGTGCACACTCGCTCTTCTTGCTTTCAGACTTAGGCAGACAACATGGAACCTTACATAGGCCAGACGGACTTGGGGACCGGGGTTTATTCGTTATCCTCGTTTTTTTCTTTTTATTGCGAGGGTCGTGCATTTTACGCTCCGAGTTTGCTTCCCACAATGCCAAAGAATAATACTTTTTTTCGTACTAGGACCGTGCATTTTACGCTCCGGATTTGCTTCCCTCTTTTGGCAGATTTCCTCAATTTTTTTATCTCATTCACTCATAAGCCCGGTGTATCCTGTTTTACCTGTTGTGGCACCATGATTGCTACCATCATCCTACAATAATTAGTTAAAGTATATCCACCGACAAGTATAGATTCTCGGTCTAAGATAACTCTTCATCTCATCCAAACACTTCTCACTCAGAACATGTGCTCAAAAATATTGCATGCAACTACTAAAATATCAATTAATAAGTCACTATTTCATGTAACATAAAATATGCTCATTCATCCATACTAAATTGAGTATGCTATAGCTAACTTCAAACTATGCTTGGGCTCATTTTCTACCGATTCCTTACCCAGGACGTGCAGTAGACAAGCTAAAAATAGTTTTAAAATTTTTCAAAATTATCCCCTTCCGCAATTTCAGGCTTAGGGCCCCTTACCCCCACTTATTATAGACATTGTCCCCAATGACTAATAATAAAAAAAAGAAAAGGTACTTAGCTCTAGAATTTGGTCGTCCAAACATTATAATAAATCACGGAACGTGACTGTCGTGAGTCAATTCCTAGGCTCTAGCTTCCAAGATTATTCTGCGCTCCAAATACTTCCAAAACATTGAGTAATATGCAAATGGCAATAAGAAAATATGGTGGGGGTAATCGTGCATACCTAGAGAATGCGCAAAAACAGTTTAAGCCACTTTATTCTTTATTGACCAAAGCAAAACGTGAAAACTTGAACGAGAGTATCACATGATAATTGCTAAGGAAAAAACCATATATATCCAGAATCGGGTGATAAAAAAAACCTCGTAATTGTCAACTTAATTTATTGACTCAATAATTCAAAAATAAATAGTAAATAAGGGTTTATAGAAACAGTTCTGAGTTTATAGCCGCCAACTCAACTGTACTCATAAATCCTCATTACTCGAAAATCGGGTCGTCCAACATAAAGACTTCCAACTCGGCATCGTAACTATGCTCTAGGTAATGTTTCAGCCTATGGCCGTTCACAGTGTAAATCCTCCCAGAGTGTTCATCCTTAGCTTCTCTCGCACCTGAATTGAAGACTTTTGTGACGACAGAATGTCCAACCTATCTAGACTTCAACTTTCCAGGAAAGAGTCGAAGACGCGAATTGTACACCAGCACTTTATCTCCAACTTGAAATTTGCGGTTGAGAATTTTCTTGTCGTGTTGGCACTTCGTTCTTTCCTTATAAATTCTTGCATTTTCATATGCTTGAAGTTTAAACTCATCCAATCTATTCAACTCCAACAATCTTCTTGCTCCAGCCAAATTCTCATCCATGTTCAAGAACCGAGTAGCCCACAGGGCACAATGCTCGAGTTCGACCGGTAAATGACATGACTTTCCAAACACTATCATATATAGTGACATCCCAATAGTGGTCCTATAAGCAGTTTTGTACGCCCAAAGAGCGTCATCTAATTTCAAAGACCAATATTTCCTCGTGGGATTCACCATTTTCTCCAAAATCCTCTTTATCTCTCTATTCGTAACTTCTACTTGTCCACTTGTCTGGGGTGATATGCTTCTGCAATTTTATGTCGCACCCCATACTTCATCAGTAGCTTCTCAAACAACCTGTTACAGAAATGATTCCCTTCATCGCTAATTATGGCTCTAGGCACCCCAAACCTCGTCAAAATGTTTTTCTTAAGAAATCTCAAAACAACTCTAGCATCATTTGTAGGCGAGGACACCGCTTCCACCCATTTGGACACATAATCAATAGTCACCAGGATATAGCAATTAGATTTTGATGATGTAAAAGGTCCTAAGAAATCAATTCCCCAAACATCAAATAGCTCGACCTCAAGGATACTGTGCAGTGGCAACTCGTTCCGCTGCAACATATTACCAGTCATCTGACATGAATGAAAGGCTTTCATAAATTCATAAGCAGATTTGAATATGGTCGGCCAGTAGAATCCACACTGCAATGCCGTCTTATCAGGCCCATAATGGCCTCCAGCTTCCCTTGAATGGAAATGACCTAGTATGCTTGGAATCTCTTCATCATGGATACATATCCTCAGAAATTTGTAGATGTAGGGATCATCCCAATGATAATGCTTTAGGTACGTAAAGAATTGCTTCTTATCCATGCTCGTGAATTCCGGTGGTAGGTAGCTTCCCGCTAGATAATTCATAATATCTACAAACCATGGGTACACCTTCTTCACTCTTGACATACTATGTCTGGGCTGAGACTCAACTAGAGCTAATACTGAGACCACAAAAAGTTGTTCGTCAGGGAAAGATTCCTGAATCTCAGTAGTTTGCTCTTCTTCAACAATGTCAATCTTGACAGGTGATCAGCCACCTGATTCTCAGACCTTTTCTTATCCTTGATTTCCACATCAAACTCTTGTAAGAGTAGAATCCATATTAATAACCTTGTCTTGGAGTCTTGCTTGGTCAGAAGATAATTCAAAGCTGTATAATCAGTGAAAACAGTCACTTTAGACCCTACTTGATAAGATTCAAATTTGTCAAATGAAAAGATGGCAGCTAAGAGTTCTTTCTCGGTGGTCACATAGTTCCTCTGGGCACTGTTGATGGTATGGCTGGTGTAATAGATTGGTTTAAAGATTTTGTTCTCTCTTTGTCATAGGGCTGCTCCAACTGCCATGTCGCTTGCATCACACATAAGCTCGAAAGATTTGTTCCAATCTAGAGCTACCAGAATTGGGGCAGTTATCAATAATTTTCTTAGTGTGTTGAATGCCTTCTTGCACTCTTTGCCAAACATGAAGATACATCTTTTGCAAGCAATTCGATCAATGGTCTCGAAATCTTCAAAAAGTCCTTGATAAACCTCCTATAGAATCCTGCATGGCCAAGAAAGGCTCACAACATCTTTAGGTTTGTTAGAGGTGGTAACTTTTCTATCACTTCAATCTTAGCCTTATCCACTTCCATTCCTTTCCTTGAGATTTTATTATCTAACACAATCCCTTATGTAACCATCAAATGGCACATTTCCCAATTAAGCACAAGGTTGGTCTCTTCGCATCGCTTAAGCACTCTACACAAATTATCCAAGAAAGCATCATAGCTATCCCTAAAGACTGAGAAATCATCCATAAATACCTCAAGAAATCTTCCACCATGTCCGCAAATAAATACATCATGCACCTCTGGAATGTGGCTGGTGCATTACATAATCCAAAGGGCATGCGATTATATGCAAAAGTTCCATAAGGACATGTGAAAGTGGTTCTCTCGCGGTCTTCGGGTGCAATGTGTATCTAGTAGTAACCAGAGTATCCATCTAAGAAAGAGTAAAACGCATGAATGCTTAATCTCTCAAGCATCTGATCAATAAAATGTAGGGAAAATGATATTTCTGTTAGGAACACTTTATTATGTTTTGATGATGGTCATACTAGCTGTTATAGCAAGCCTAAAATAAGTTAGAAATCTCTGTATAAGAATTTACTTAGAGTCTGACATGTTGTATAAGTTGAGTCAGAAGTCAGACAAGTATTGTACTAGTTGGTAGGATGGCTAAGTAAAACAGAATTTTGGCCGAGTAGAAGCAGCTAAGTACCAGTAGAAAAGCATGAAGACACATGGACTGACTTATAACCAAGGAAGTCTGTGATGACCTTGGATAAGTCTAACTTATATTACAAGTGATGAAACTAATTTTTAAATATGGTGTACACTGATCTCACACAAATCAAGAATAGTAAAGTACAAGAAATGCTTGAAAGATCAAAGAAATCAAGAAGGCAGTGAACCGGAAAAGTAAACTGTCTACCGGTTGAGTAAAGGAAAAGCAGTGAAGGAAGATCTAATCAGCTAAGTCAACAGAAACACTTCACCGGTCAAGCAACAGTCAAGTAAAGAAACAACAAAGCAATTCAATCTTCTTCTGAACGTGAAGAAATAACGAAGTTTTAGTAAGATCAAGCATTAAATGCAGAATCAATCAAGAACGGATTTTATGATAGACGTTTGAATAAAATCCAGATCACTAAAATCAAAGAGGATATAATCATGGGGGAACCAATAATTAAATCAAGAATTATTCTCCACATTAAATGGCCAACGGACAGAAATTCAAATCAAGGATTATCAAGGCTATAAATAGAAGGCATTGACAGACAGAAAAACCAACGATTGCAGTATTAAAAAAACAAGTAGAAACTCTCTCAATTTAAAAAGCCTTCTACTTGAACTTAAAGGACATATCTAGTGATCAACTCAGCAATCAGAGCTCAAATTCCACATCAAGCACAGAGATTGATCAACAGAATATGTGAATCAAATTCACACCAGCCAAGCAATTGAATCAGAGTCATCTGATATGGAGTTGTGTTTGTGATAGCTGCTGAAGGATTTGTTCTCAAGGAGCAGTGTTGAAGACTAAGTCACTGAAGCTTTTGAAGCCAATGAGTGATAGTCTTGAAGATTTCGAAGCTTGTGTAGCCAAGGACAATCTTGCTATTGTATCAGTGAAAACAATAGTGAATTCCTCCAATCATCACAGAAAAAGAGTGGATTAAGGGATTACACCACCCTGAACTACTATAAACTTTTGTGTCTATTTACTTTCAGCACTTTACTTTACTGTATAATTCATACTCTGTGTGTGCATATTCTACTTTGAAATAGTATTAAAAGAAGGGACTTATCCGCTGCCCAAAAGCTTTTAATCACAAGAAAAGTTTTTGAAGCTCCAGTATAGTCATTCACCCCCCCTTGACTATACTTTTACCCTTCTCTGGGACCAACAATTTGTATCAGAGTAGAGTTCCTAGTATTAGAACATGTTCAAATATGTTTTCTGGTAACAAAGAGATCACATATTTTCAAAGTAGTTTTCAAATTTGTGCTTTCTAAATATATCTTTTATCTATGATTATGGATTCCTCAAATTTCATGTCTAAAGTGCCCATATTCAATGTTAATAATTTTGATGAATATAAAATAAGAATTCTATCTCATCTTGCAGCAACTCATGAGGAGATGCTGGATGTTATCAATGATGGCCCAATCAAGATCATGACTATGATAGCCACAGGAGCAGATCAAGGAAAGGAAATTGAGAAACTTACGAAAGATTGGACCAAAGATGATAGGAGAAGAGAAAATCTTGACTTTGTTGCAAAAGACATGATCTTGAAGACTCTGGACAGTAACATGTTCATGAGGATCAAAGACTGCAAAACAGCAAAGGAGATGTGGGATAAATTCCCCTAAAAAATGATATGGGATAAATTAGCTCTCATCAATGAAGGATCAGAGGCAATCAAAGAAAACAAATTGTCTGTTGCAAAACAGAAATTTGAAAACTTCAAAATGAAGACTGGTGAATCCATTGATCTAATGGATAACAGATTTTCAAGCATCATCAGCGAACTGCAGCAACTTGGACACACATACCCATAGAAAGAAGTTTGTCTGAAAATCTTGAGAGGTCTACCTGAAAGATTGAAGATCCTCACAACAGTACTCAGAGGCACAATAAATCTTGCAACTACTGATACCTTGACTCTAATGTCTCAATTAAATGCTCATGAATTTGAGTTAAACATTGAAGACAGTGCACCAGCGGAAGCACACAAGGCTAGTGCACTGATTGCACCTCAGCAAAGCAAAACAGCTAATACAAGCAGCAAAGAGACACAAGAGCTAAAAGAGAAAATTGCTTTACTAATCAAACATTTTGATTGGTTTAGCAAAAAGAAACAATTCAATGGAAGTTCATCTTCAAACAAGAAGTCAAGCTCAAGCAAAGACATGAAGAAAAAAGATGATGAGTGCAGATGCTTCAACTGCAAGAAGAAAGGACATTTCAAGGCTGATTTTCCTGAAGAGAAAGACAAAGATGAGGAAAAGAAGATATACAAGTCTACAGATAAGAGAAAAATCAAGAAGGCACTGAAAGCAGAAACCAGCAGTGAAGATGATGAGGTTTCCTCTAACAATGACTCAGCTGATGAAGGAGACACCAGCTCAGACAATGAAAAAGCATGTATGTGCTTGATAGCAAAATAAATTGAAGAAACATAGGTAATATCTTGTTCATACACATCAAATGCATCCACATCTGACATTGCACAATCTTCTATTCTCCTATTAGATTCTGCAAATCAAATTCAAAATCTCATGAGTAAATTTGAAGAAATTCAAACAAATCATGAAATTCTGGAACAATAATATGAGAATCTGAGAGAGGAAAATAAAAGATTAAAGAAAGAACTGGATGAACTGAAAGTTGAATTAACCAGTAAAGAAATACACTCAGCTGATCAACAAGCAGCAGATGTTCACTAATCTGAGGTTGACAGACCAGCTGATAAAACCTCCCTACCACTTAAGAGCACCACTGCACCACTAAATACACCAAATTACAAAACCCTAAAAAGGTTTGGATCCAGATCTGGTCTTGGCTACAATAGTCAAGATGAGAAGGAAAACAATGGACAACACAATTCTGAATCAAGGATCAAAACTGGACCAAAATTCAGAAAAAGGACAGACCATAGTTTCAACTACTCATCCTGCACCAATGAAGTCAAAACCCAGTGCAGTGAAATAGAATTGTAAATCACCAAACCAGCCCATTAAAGGCAAAAGCTTACTCAAATTAAGGGGAGACTTTACCCTTCAGAGGATGATTGGAATATTGCACCCTCAAAATACAGGAAGAAATCATTTCATGACATGCAACATGTGGTTAGGAAAAGCCAACCTAGGCATATTCCTGGACACAAGAAGCAATATGAAAATAAGTTTCCTCCTGCATATTGGAGAGTGAAAAAGAATGCAAATGCACCAAACAGTAGAGAAAAGTATCAGAATACCTTTAGTAAAAATATTAGAAGTTATTCTGCCGTGCCTTATACATATGACGTTGATGACTTCAACTATCCAAGGAGAAAATCCTTTGGATATACACTTGGAGTAGGAGGCATGACAGCTAATAGGTATGGACCCAAATAGTGTTGGGTACCTAAACATACTTAGTTTGTTTTGTAGGATGTCTGGTACATAGACAGTGGATGTTCCAGACATATGACAGGCAATAAAGGATGGTTGACTGACTTTAAAGCTTTTGATGGACCCAAAGTTACATTTGGAGGCAAATAAAACCCTGGAAAAATTAATGGGGGAAGGCACAATGCTCAAGAACAATTTGAAGATCCAAAATGTGGCTTATGTTAAAGGATTGAGTTTCAATCTTCTAAGCATCAGTCAATTCTGTGACAAAGGCTACAATGTGCACTTCAACAAAGAAGGATGCAAAGTTATTCACAATCAAACCAGCACAGTTGTACTTGCAGGAAAAAGAGAAGACAACATGCATGTAGTGGATTGGAAGACAGGAAAAGCAGAAACATGTTTGCTTGTCAAGAATAAGCAATCAACCAACTGGATTTGGCATAGAAGATTAAACCATCTCAACTTCAAGACCATCCACAAATTGTCAAAGAACAAGCTAGTTGAAGGCCTTCCAGATATCACATTCAAGAAAGAAAGTCTTTGTGATGCTTGTCAGAAAAGGAAGCAGATTAAAAGCACTTTCAAGTCAAAGCCCCATCAGTCAACAACAAGGATCTTACATCTCTTACACATGGATCTTTTTGGACCAGTCACAACAGTAAGTGTAAGTGGAAAGAAGTACACTCTAGTGGTGGTGCATAAATTTTCCAAGTTCACTTGGACAATATTCAAGAACAATAAAAGAGAGACACTCAAGAAGCTACCAGATTTGCTAAGAAGAATACAAAATGAAAAGGAGTTGAAAATCATCAAGATAAGATCAGACAGAGGAACATAATTCCTGAATGAAGTGATCAGATCTTATTGTGAAGAAAATGGTGTACTACGTCAACTATCGGCAGTAGGGACTCCACAACAAAATGGTGTAGCAGAAAGAAGAAACAGAACACCCAAAGAAGCAGTTAGAACCATGATTGCAGAAGCAAGTCTACCAAAAAGATTTTGGACTGAAGCAGCAAATACAACATGCTATATTCAAAATAGATCCATCATCAATAAACACCATGGAAAAACACCATATGAAATTTGGAATGGAAGAAAACCTAACATTTCACATTTACATATGTTTGGATCTAAATGTTTTGTTTTCAACAGGAATCAGCTGCATACTTTTGATGAAAAGGCTGATGAAGCAATCTTCATGGGATACTCAGACACAAGCAAAGCATTCAGAGTACTCAATAAAAGAACATTGGTGATTGAAGAATCAATTCATGTAGTTTTTGATGAACCAAACACAAAGGTTGAAAGCTTACACAATCTTGAAAAAGAAGTTGCACAAGGACAAGTCTACTTAAATACAACAGTACCATCTACCATTCTTAACCACAACTTTGACAATAAAGATGATGTACCAGTGAACACAACACAAGAGGCACCAACACAAGATCATGAAGTTGATGTACATGCAGGATTTGTGGAAGAACCAAATCAAGAGCAACTACAACCTAATTTGAACTGGTTGAGAGATCATCCTGAAGAAAAAGTCATTGGAGATGTTCATACATGAGTTAGAACCAGAAGACAGCTGGAAAGTATGCTAACTTGTTTTATGTCACAGGTGGAACCCAAAACAATAGATGATGCAATTCAAGATGCTGGTTGGATTACAGCCATGCAAGAAGAGTTCAATGAATTTGAGAGAAATGAGGTCTAGGAACTAGTGGACAGACCAGACATAGCAAACATCATTGGAACAAAATGGGTATTCAGAAACAAGATGGATGAACAAAAAACAATTGTCAGAAACAAAGCAAGACTAGTTGCAAAGGGATATTCTCAAGCTGAAGGCATAGACTATGATTAAACCTTTGCACCAGTAGCAAACTTGGAGGCAATTAGACTCTTTCTATCTTTTGCAGCACACAAGGATTTCAAAGTATATCAAATGGATGTCAAGAGTGCATTTTTGAATGGACTTCTGGAACCCCTTGGTTTCCAACTCAAAGGGAAGGAAGATAAAGTTTACAAGCTCAAAAAGGCATTATAGGGACTCAAACAGGCACCTAGAGCTTGGTATGAGACATTGTCACAATTCTTAATCAATAATGGATTCAACATAGGGACATTGACAAGACTCTCTTCAAGCTAGAAGAAGAAACAAGCACTTTGTTAGTTCAGATCTATGTTGATGACATCATCTTTGGATCAAAAGATGAAAAGCTTTGTGAAAAATTTGCAAATCTGATGAAAAGCCAATTTCAAATGAGTATGATGGGAGAACTCAGTTACTTTCTTGGCTTACAAGTGAAGCAAAATGAAAGATGGCATCTTTATCAATCAAGCCAAGTACACAAAGGACTTGATACACAAATATCGCATGGATACAAGTGGCACATCAGACACACCCATGTGTGCAAGAGTTATTCTTGAAATGGAAGAAAATAGAAAGATGTTGATAGAAAGTTATATAGATGAATTATTGGATCTCTACTCTATTTAACTGCAAGCAGACCTGATATAGCTTTTGCAGTAGGAGTTTGTGCAAGATTCCACGCTCAACCTAAGGAATCTCACTTACTAGCAGCTAAGAGGATAATCAAATATCTGAAGAACACTATCAATGTAAGAATTTGGTACCCAAAAGATGGAGGATTCAAATTGATATCCTATTCAGATTCAGATTATGCTGGATGCAAGATTGATAGAAAAAACACATCTGGAACATGTCAGATGCTAGGCAGCAGGCTAGTATCATGGTTTAGCAAAAAGCAAAATTCTATATGCACTTCAACAGATGAAGCAGAATACATAGCAACAAGCAGTTGATGTGCACAAGTGTTGTGGATCAGACAATAGCTAAGGGACTATAGAGTAGAGGAGAAAACAATTCCAATCATGTGTTATAATACAAGTGCAATATCTATTACTGAGAATCTTGTATTACACTCAAGAACGAAGCATATTGATGTGAGACATCAATTTATCAGAGATCATGTTGAAAAAGGGATGTTATCTTATGATACATATCACCTAGAGTTCAACGGGGATACCTATTTCTCCAGACGGATCAAGGAGCAAATCCAGGGTGAAGCAACTACTAAAAAGGTAATAGCAGCAGGCAAGATGAAAAAGGGGATCTTCTGGGTGAATAAGTCCTATGGGATTCAATTGCACTATTTAATGCAATGTCTAAACATACTTGTTGTAAAACTTCATAAGTTGCATGACTCCAAAATCATGTTTACCTATGTCAAACAACAAAAGGCAGTAGGAGGTGGAAAGAGAAAGCAACCTAGCAACACCACCTCTGGCACAAGAAAGAAAAAAAGTTCAAAGGAATCTAGACAAGGAATCTTTTGGAAAGTTGATAGATGAAGCAGAGGAAGAAGAATCCGAAGAAGAACAAGAACAAGAAGAAGAAGAAGGTAGTGGTGATGGTGACCAACAAGAGAATGAAGAGGTTGAAGAAGAAACTGGAGATGATAATGAGGAACAGAATGATGAGACTTCAGAAGAACCAGCAAATGTTTCTGGATGAGATATAGATGACAGAGTTGTTGCATATCTTGAATGGAAACAGGGAGACTCAAGACTTCAACTTCACAATTCTGAGCATATGTTTGCCGAAGAAGATTGGTTCTTTGGTTTCCTAGGCATCACAACCCTAGTAGGTGTACTTGATGAATCACCACTTTGGGACATGATAGAAGCGGCGAAGGCAAAAATGCATCAGACTTCTGATGAAGAAATTGGCAAATCTGATGATGGTGATGACCAGAATGATGATAATGATGGTCAGAATGGTGATAATGAGCAGACAACAGATGCAATTGATGATGATATGACTCTCAATGCATTTTTGCAAACAAAAGTGGCTGGACAGAAAACACCTCCAGTACAGCAAACATCCTCAGCTGATGTTCAACAACAGCAAACTACAGCAGCTGAGTGCAATCCTGAGCCAACCAGTAGTAGACAACAACTCTCAGTTGATGTATCAGCTGATCCCATAAAATTTTGACACTGGATCAGCTGCTGCTACTCCACCTAACTCTGTCCACAGCAAAGAGCAGGGATGCAAAGAGAAAGAGGGAACAGGAGAAAATGTTGAACCTGAAATCTCCACAACTCAAGTACTTGAAGAAGGAGAAACAGGTGTTGATGTCACTCAACCGACAGTCCACCTTCAGGAACCAATGTTGGTTCCTCTCACTTTTCCACAGCAGGACAGCGAACAGCAAAGAGAGCCAGAGCCAACTGATATTAGGCAACAATTTGCCCAACTTCCTGCTGGCATCTCTGATGAATCTTTTCAAAAGGCAGCAGATCTATTGGTTGAAGAGCTGGAACAACAAGCAATGTATCTCAGATCCATGACTATAACCTTCAAGGATGAAAGCCACTCAATAGAGAGAAGATTTCAGGCTGTTGCTTAGTACATTGATGCACAAAACATTGTTGTGCAAAGGCAGGGTGACTTGATGCGCCAGATGAACATAAATTTTACCAACAATCTTGCAGGCCTTAGACAGCATGTTTCTCAGGAAAATGAGTCAATGGCAATGGCTTTTTGCACAAGATTTGGCAGTGTGACCAAGAAGTTGCTGATCATGATAATAGATTCACATCTATTGAATCTAAATTAGACACTCTTATTGGAAATAAAATTTATGTTTTGATGATGATTCATCACTTAATCAGTTATTTTTTTTAGACCCCATTGATGAAGTGTCATAACTAACTGTTATAGTGCAAAGTAAAAAGATGTCTAGAAATCATTGTATAGGATTTGATAGAGTCTGATAGTTGTATAAGTTAATCAGACAAGCATTGTAATAGTTCTAGGTTCAGAACTGAGAAAATGAGAAACTGACTTATTCAACTGAGTTCCCAACTGAACCTGACCAATAGTACTTCAACTGAAACTGAGGGATCAGACTCAGTTATGGCAGAAGAACTGAAGAAGGTAAGTTTGATGAGGGACACAGACTCAATTGGCTTATCTAAAAGACAGAAGAACTGAGGTTTCAAACTCAGTTATTGAAGACTGAAGAACTAACTCAGTTCGATGAGGGACACAGACTCAAATCCAAATGAACTAACCGTTAGAGAAACCCCTATAAATAGACTGCTTCTAACACAAGAAGTAGTGCGGAATTCTATGAATCAATCTAGTCAAGAAAGATCAAGTTAAGGGGGAAAGTAATCAAAAAGAATTCCTGCTATATTGCAAGATCAAGAAATTTCTTCAAGTGTTTATAAGCTTTCAAATAAGAGTCAAGATCAATCATGTGAAGAAAAAAAGAGTCGTGCATAACTTTTATATCTAGAAGAAGAAGCTCAAATAACAATTGAATCATAGTTATTGATTCAAGTCTCAAATTTGATTTAATCAAAGGATTAGACTGTGAAACACCAAGAAGGTGTGAAGGACAGTTGAGTGCAGTCAGGAAGACTGTGTTTGTGATGAGCTGGTGAAGAGGCAATTCAACCCTCTAAGGACCAGTGTAGCAAGCTTAGTTCAAACAGCAATCCTACCTGTTGAAGACTAAACCTGGAAGATTGTGAAACAAGGAATTAGACAATCAAGTGTCTAGAATTTACTTTGTGTCTTGTAACTGTAAACCTCAAGAACATAGTGGATTTGGCCTCCTACATCACAGGGAAAGAGAGGACTGACAGGATTACACCACCTGGAACCTCTATAATTCTTGTTTATTTACTTTACGCATTTATTTACTGTATCATAGTTATATTCATCAAGTTTACATACTCAGCAAACACTAGTAACTTAGTCGGCATATTAACTGATAACTCATATTTTACAAAGGTTTAATTTAATCAGCTGCCGGTTAACTTAGTTAAGAATAAGTCAGTTTTGACTTATACTCAGCTAAGTTAGCATAACTCCGCACAAGTTTGAGTTAAACTAAATTTGGTTTAAGATTCAGTTTTGGGGCTTAGGTTTTTGGTGACAAGTTTATTCACCCCCCCTAAACTTGTGTCAGCCTTTACAAGGGACCAAAAATTGGTATCGGAGCTAATCTTCTACTCTGAAGAGATCTCCGATTAAGCTTTATCAGTTTAAATAACTGGTCATCAGTTTTTATCAGTTATTTCTGTGACCAACATTAGCTGATTTTCAAAACTTGCATCATGGAATCACACAATAATTTTAGAAATATGCTTAGTTGTTCGTTTTTATGATTTGATGACTATAAAACTAAATTTCAGGCTCTTATTGCTGAAACTCAAGAAAAGCTGATTGAGAAATTCTTTGATGAATCATCCCCCACAAACAATGAAGATAATGCTGAAATATTACCCTTAAGCTTTGGTGGAAATGATCATGGTGAAAGTGATGAAGAAATCATACTTCTTGGAACTGACCCAATAAGCAACAGTACTGGATTGGATAAAGGGAAGCAGACATTAGAAGATGAAGAAGCTAGAACTGAAAATTTATCTATCAAACATCATGAGGTAAATGCATCTACATCCAACACTCATACTGCCATGAACAATCATAGAAATGAAGATTTCAATGAAACCTTGGACATACTCATAAAGGAAATAGAGGTAATTCAAAAGAATTATGAGAATGTCAAAAAGGAAAAAGATCTATTGAAAACTGAAGTTCTAAGATTGACTGCCGAGATCAATCTTATCAAGGCTAGTAATAGAACTAAGGAGACTTGCTCAACTGATGAACTAACTGAGGTAATAAACATCACAGAATCATCAGTTCATCCAATTCCCAACGTTTAGTTCAAACCTGGAAAACCATTTGGAGACAGATCGGGTTTAGGGTTTGATAGTCAAAGAAAATTCTAAGTTCGGACTCAAATACGATTGCACCTAAGTTTGTAGTGCGCACTGTGATCGAGAATTAAAACTGACACAATTATTAGAAATGACAATCACACAGCACAGCCTCGAACTAATACTGCAAAACTGTAAAATCAGTCAGTGGCAATCAGCAAACCGAAAGATTTTATAGAAAGTATCAGAGATTAGTCAAAAGAACATTCAAGTCATATTCACAAAAGAATGGAGATCATTCATGGAATAATAGATTCAGGAGGAAATGAATACTCTTTCCTACTGATGAAGACTAGAATGGACCTATGTTTACTCAGTTTCACAAAAATGAAAAGACGTCCAAGTCAAGAAATCAGAATTTTGTGAAAACTGACCGTACTCAGCCGAAAAATCAAGATATGTATAAAACTAACAAGTCGTCTAAGACTTACAGGAACACGAAACCTAATCAAAAAGGACCTAAACAGATATGGGTACCAAAAAGTTCTTAATTTGTTTTGCAGATAAAAGCTGAATTCGAAATCAAGCCTGAGTTACTTGCTCAACTAAGTTTGAAACTGATCTGAACGGACGACTGACTCAAAGTTTAGATAAGATTAAAGCTGAACCTTGACAGCTGGAGATATACCATATCGATTAATATAAGCTACTAATGAACAGTCGTACCCTACAGTCATCTCAACCGTTCATCTCTTCCACTCACCGCTTTTTCCGTATTTCAACGCTTGACATGATTAATGACAAGACGTTATATTACCCACCCAGATTTTACAACCACCAAATCTACCACTTATAAATACCCTTGTGTCTTACCTAAAATCATTTACACTCTAATCTCTTTTTTTAATCTATCTGCGGATAGAATTTGCTCTATCTTCAATTTCTCCAACAATCTGAATTAATGGCCTTCACCAGAGTTGAACCCGGTATGATCATTTCTCTAGATCAATTTGTGGCTAAATATCCAGATCAAACTCTAGCCAAAGAAATCACAGACAAAATCAGGAAAATCAAAGGATTGGAACAAGTATTCAACATAAACCTGAAGAATGTGTGCCTAGACAGCATCGGTGATTTTTATGAATTTGAAAGCAAAATCATTGAAGATGAAGATGTACTTACTTACACCACTCATGTCAATGGAAAATAGATCAAGGTTACAGAGAACCTTATAGCAGACATTTTCGGATTTGAGAAATCTGGATTCACCTCCGTTCTCAAAATATCTAAAGAACAGTGAGAGAAACTATGGAAAGACGTTGCTATCTTAGGAGATTCAAATGTATCACTGTCTGGATCAACAGGGCTGCTCAAGCCTGAATTCAGTTTCCTGACAAAGATGCTAGCAAATTGCGTAATTGGAAAAGTAGGCAACTTCAGTAATCTATCCGGAACTAAGTTAGATCTACTTTATATGATTTGGTTCGAAAAGGATTTCAACTGGCAAAGATATATTTTCGATCAACTGGTCGCTCAATCTTCTGATGTACCTAAAAAGAAGAATGCTGAGAAGAAATGGAGGTTTTTTCTCAAGAAGACTCTTGCTCTCCTAGTCCAAAGGATTATTGACCATTTTGGGATTGCAAGAAGAAAGGAAACTGCAGTTCTTGATGGAAAAATTGCAGCCAAGGAAGAAAAATCAAAGAAAAGGAAAGCAGGAGGTTCTGAAACTGAACCCAAGAAGAAAAGGAAGAAGTCTTCCAAGAAAATTGAAACCACAGCTGAAGCACAGGAACATCTTGAAAGACTAAGAGAAAGAAAAAGAAAACTAGAAGAAGACACAACCAAACAAGTCACTGAGAAACCAGTAGAGGCTTCACTAGAAAAATCAGTCACCTCAGTTGTTGAAAGCCAAGGAAAGAAAGTCAAAACTGAGGAAACCCCCAACAAACAAATCATTGCTAAAGTAGAACCTATTGCTGAGAAAATACATGTAGAAGAGTCAGCAAAGGACTTTCAAGAAGCTGCTCCATCACTACCAGAAACTAAAACTCGGGGGGAACAAACCCTGAGAGCTGATGTTGATAAGGAGGAGACGGATAGTGATGAGGAACTTATTAGACCCCGTGTGTTCGAAATGCTTGATCTGATATCTTTTTGAAGATCCACACCATAAAAGTCAGCCTCCATAATTGAATATGAGGATTCTATCAAAGAACTGAAAGATTCTCAGTCACAAGAAAGAGAATCTGCTGAAGTTGAATCAAGACCCATACAAGCAGCACTCTGGATGAGCTTGTCGATGAATAAGAAGTAGTTCTAGAAGATAAGAAAGAAGAGGAATCAGTTGATGAGCTGATTATTGAACTAGCAAAAGATCAGGTTGTTGAACCAACACCTGAAGAGGAACAAGTTGCTGAACTGGAACTTGGAACAGTTCTAGAACAAGTTGCTACCGCTGAAGGAAAGTTAGAAACTGAAACTGCCATCTCAGTTCCTTTGACCGGAACTGAAACCAGCGTGATCCCAGTTGTTGCTGAAGGGGAAACCAGCAAAAATGATCAGTTTAAAACTAGAAGAATCGAGGATCTTGTGGAATCCAATCTGGAGATTCCAAGGGAAAGTGAAGTTATCCCAACTCCGTCTGAATCATCTGTTAATATTGGAGAGCTGATTGTAGCTGACTGCATGAGACTGCATGCTTATCAGAATTGGAAACTCGGCTCCATTTCTAATCAGAGAAGTCAGTTAGCTGAAATGGAAATCATAGAAATTGGGTATTCAGTCTATACAACATCAATCATCTGTCCGAGCTGATCAACACTGATGAATTTTTAAACAATGGATATGCGTTGATCAGAGATAGTCATTGGAAGAGAACTACTGCAGGATAAAGTTCTAAGAAAGATGAAAATGATGATGATGATGATTCTCAGGGAGATCCTGATTTACAAAAAGGGATTCTCTCCTCTCTACAAGACAAAGAAGAAGCAAAGGATGCTGCTGAAGAAGGATCATCTGAAGAAAGTTCAGATGAAAGTGAAGAAACTAAAACTGAAACTGAATCTGACGGTCAGTCAGAATATCAAGAAAAAGGAGGTTATCAGTCTCCTACTGATAAAACTGTACTTGAAATAGCAAAAGCAGAAGCTGATAAGACTTGTGAACAATCTGGCGAAGAGTTCAATGTGGAAATTTCACCAATTAGAGACATTGATCAGACAAGTCTAGATGATGTAAAAAGACAGTCTGAGGAGAGAAGAAAATCTATGGATTACAAATAGAAACTTAAGCAGATTGCTTCTCTTCTTAAAGAAGCAAAAGTAGCTGAAACTGAAAAGGACAAAGTTGAATAAAAGAAAGCTGAATCTAAAGATGATGTACCGACACAAGCTGACACCATCAAATTTTACTTCAATGAGCTTATAAAGATTCAGAAAGATGACTTAAGTGTGTTCGGAAAAGTTTTGAAGGCATTGGAAGAAGCAAAACTGAAAGAGAAAACATGGAGAAAAGGTTAAACGTGTCAATTCTGACTGTCATGATACTCTTATCGCTATCAGAAAAACAACCATTGAATCTGAGGCAAGAAAAACTGAGACCCAAGGAAAATGGGAGGGCATCCTCAACAATGTAGTTAATAGACTAATCTTATTAGAGAATGCATCAAAACACTCAGTTGTTGCTCAAACCATTTTGGCATCAAATCAGCAGCACCTAAACTCATACATTAGGAGCTTGATCAACAAATATGATGTCACTAAGGAGGAAAGTTTGGACTTGTTAAAAGTCAATGCAGTTGACATGCCTCAAGTTCTTGAATGTATTGAAGAGAAACTGGTTGAACTGAAAAAAGCTAGAGGAGAGTTCACTGATGAAGAAATGGAACTCATAGCCAAGTTCTCAGAACCAGCTGAGAAAAAACTTGCTCTAGACTCTCAAATGTACAACGTCTTCAAAGATCTGCCGGTTCAAGAGGGAGTATAAAGGGAACAAGCCTTAGAGTCTTTTCTACATATGCAAAAAGTTATTGTTCATTATTGGAACAAACTAGGTAAATGGGAAAAAGATGGCACTTTGTATAAGGCATCAGATGAAGTTGAAAAGACTGAACCAGAGTTTGTTCAGAAATTACTGAGGACAGCCACTAGTGAAAGACTAAGGAGATATGTTTTTGTGTTTACCGTGTTGTTTAAAAGCAAGTTTTGTAGCAAGCACAGTATGACAGATTCTTGGAATATTTGGGCAAATATCCAAGGAGTGGAATGCACAGAAACTAACCTAGCCATGAAAGAAGCTGCAGAAATCTTTGATAAGCAAGTTGGTCAATGAACTAGAAAAGAAACTGGAAATTAATTTCTTTTCAAGTAATTGTATTTATTACTGTGTAACTCGGTTATCAATAAAATCTCAGTTTCTCAGTTCTTTGTGTTTTCGTTATTTTATTTTGTCTATATCTTTTTGCATTGCTTTTAAGGAGGGTATTGACATCATCAAAAAAAGGGAAATTGTTGGAAATAAAATTTATGATTTGATGATGATTCATCACTTAATCAGTTATTGTTTTTAGACCCCATTGATGAAGTGTCATAACTAACTGTTATAGTGCAAAGTAAAAAGATGTCTAGAAATCATTTTATAGGATTTGATAGAGTCTGTTAGTTGTATAAGTTAATCAGACAAGCACTGTAATAGTTCTAGGTTCAGAACTGAGAAAATGAGAAACTGACTTATTCAACTGAGTTCCCAACTGAACTGACCAAGAGTACTTCAACTGAAACAGAGGGATCAGACTCAGGTATGGCAGAAGAACTGAAGAAGGTAAGTTCACTGAGGGACACAGACTCAGTTGGCTTATCTAAAAGACAGAAGAAGCGAGGTTTCAAACTCAGTTATTGAAGACTAAAGAATTGAGGGTTCAAACTCATTTTACGAAGACTAAGTCGAGACTATAAAGTTAGACTTCAGGAAGTCTGTGGTGACCTGAAGTGAATTTATGGATCTTGTATGAAGGACTAAGAATCATAAGGACAATGATATCTTAGATGATCAATTGAAAAAGGTGTGCTCTGATTAAGTCAATAATAATCAGATGAAAGACAGAGTACTGAGATTTTGAAGAAGAGTAAAAACTCTGTTAATGCTCTTAAACTGACCAAGTCTTATTAAATCAGTTTTGGAACTGGAAATAAGTAAAACTGATGAAGAATCAGACCGTTATAAATCAAGCAATTTTATTGGTCTGTAAAAGTGTCCTTTCTGACACTGACGTACAAAAGAAAAGCAGGACCACTAACGGCTATAAGGATTCAAATCCAAATGAACTAACCGTTAGAGAAACCCCTATAAATAGACCGCTTCTAACACAAGAAGTAGTGCGGAATTCTATGAATCAATCTAGTCAAGAAAGATCAAGTTAAGGGGGAAAGTAATCAAAAATAATTCCTGCTATATTGCAAGATCAAGAAATTTCTTCAAGTGTTCATAAGCTTTCAAAAAAGAGTCAAGATCAATCATTTGAAGAAAAATAGATTCGTGGAAAACTTTTATATCTAGAATAAGAAGCTCAAATCACAACTGAATCATAGTTATTGATTCAAGTCTCAACTTTGATTTAATCAAAGGATTAGACTTTGAAACACCAAGAAGGTGTGAAGGACAGTTGAGTGCAATCAGGAAGACTGTGTTTGTGATGAGTTGGTGAAGAGGCAATTCAACCTCTAAGGACCAGTGTAGCAGGCTTAGTTCAAACAGCAATCCTACATGTTGAAGACTAAAGCTGGAAGAACTAGGGATTAGTGAAGGACAATCAAGTGTCTAGAATTTACTTTGTGTCTTGTAACTATAAACCTCAAGAACATAGTGGATTTGGCCTCCTACATCACAAGGGAAGAGAGGACTGACATGATTACACCACCTGGAACCTCTATAATTCTTGTTTATTTAATTTACGCATTTATTTACTGCATCATAGTTATATTCATCAAGTTTACATACTCAGCAAACACTAGTAACTGAGTCAGCATATTAACTGACAACTCATATTTTACAAAGGCTTAATTTAATCCGCTGCCGGTCAACTCAGTTAAGAATAAGTCAGTTTTGACTTATACTCAGCTAAGTTAGCTTAACTCCGCACAAGTTTGAGTTAAACTAAATCTGGTTTAAGATTCAGTTTTGGGGCTTAGGTTTTTGGTGACAAGTTTATTCACCCCCCCCCCCCCTATAAACTTGTGTCAGCCTTGACAAGGGACCAACAACTCTAATTGGTACAGCTGAAGCTACAAATAGCATCTTATTGCAACAAAGTGATAATGCTTCCAAAAAGGGGGAAAAGATGATAAGCCTAAAGGATCAACAGTTAGACCCCCAAATTTTACTAAGAAACAACTAAGAGCAAGGGACAAAGAGATAAAAAAAAATCTGAAATGAAGCTGAAGAACAACTAAGAAAAGCTAAGGAGGAGAGGGAAAGGGCCACAAATGAACCTTTTATTGGATTCCGTCATCCTATCCAAAGAAAAGATGATGACAGAGATAGATCAGGAAGACAGCAAAGGCCTGGATCTAATCAGCAAAGAGGCTCAGCAAGCCAACATCAATCCCACACAAGCAGAGGAAGTATTTTTAGACAAAGACAGGCAACTGGAAGCTTTTCTGGTAAAAAAAGACCTTCACCACCTACAGAAACAGAGAAGAAAGAGAAGCAGCAGTGTTGGACAATGTGAAGGATATCTTTAGAAATCAAGACAGTCTGTATCCAAACCAATCACAAGATGAAGCTTGGGCAGATTGGCTTAGATATCAAGATGATGAGATAAGGGTTGATATGGCAAAGATCTACAATGATATAAAGAGAGAATATGCCTCTATTAAGAAAGGATCAAAAGAAGGAGCATCTAGCTCAACCAGCAGATCCAATCCGGCAATACCTCAAAATGCAAAAGGACCGGAGGACTTATCCGGTGAGAAGCAGGAAGAATTCAATAACATGGTGAAGTTCTTCCGTCCAATGAGCAGACTGAACCCCTCTCAATAGTAGATGATGTATAAGAATTTGAAGGTAGAAGATCCCTACATTGATGAAGCTAAGGATAGACTGGTAAAGTATTTTGGAGAGCCACATGCAAATGAGACAATGCCTGATTAACACAGACTCATCAATAAGAGAGTATTCCTTGGAATCACTGAACACACTACAATGGCATACTGGAAATGGAAATTTCCAGAAGTAGACTGGAAAGACATGGAAGGGATTCAGACTACAAAGTTCAAGATGTACAAACAGAACCTAAGCAAAATGTAGTTGTAGCATTCTGATTCTGTCTTGAACTTACTTTCAATTACCCTTGATGGATGAATAAAATTTTATTCTGTTATTATTATGAAAATTTGCATGCCTATGTTAAGGCTTATGAGGGTTTTGGCATCATCAAAAAGGGAGAAATTGTTAGGAACATTTTATTATGTTTTGATGATGGCCATACTAGCTGTTATAGCAAGCCTGAAATAAGTTAGAAATCTTTGTATAAGACTTTACTTAGAGTCTGACATGTTGTATAAGTTGAATCAGACAAGTATTGTACTAGTTGGTAGGATGGCTAAGTAAAACAGGATTTCTGCGGAGTAGAAGCAGCCAAGTACCAGCAGAGAAGCATGAAGACACATGGACTGACTTATAACCAAGGACGTCTGTGATGACCTTGGATAAGTCTAACTTATATTACAAGTGATGAAACTAATTGTTAAATATGGTGTACACTGATCTCACACAAATCAAGAATAGTAAAGTACAAGAAATGCTTGAAAGATCAAAGAAATCAAAAAGGCAGTGAACCGGAAAAGTAAACTGTCTACGGGTTGAGTAAAGGAAAAGCAGTGAAGGAAGATCTAATAAGCTAAGTCAACAGAAACACTTCACCGGTCAAGAAATAGTCAAGTAAAGGAACAAAAAAGCAATTCAATCTTATTCTAAACATGAAGAAATAAGGAAGTTTTAGTAAGATCGAGCATTAAATGCAGAATCAATCAAGAACGGATTTTATGATAGACGTTTGAATAAAATCTGGATCACTAAAATCATGCAGGATATAATCAAGGGGGAATCAAGAATTAAATCAAGGATTATTCGCCACATTAAATAGCCAACGGACAGAAATTCAAATCAAGGAAAACCAACGATTGCAGTATTGAAAAACAAGAAGAAACTCTGTCAATTTGAAAAGCCTTCTACTTGAACTTAAAGGACATATCTAGTGATCAACTCAGCAATCAGAGCTCAAATTCCACATCAAGCACTGAGATTGATTAACAGAATCTATGAATCAAATTCACACCAGTCAAGCAACTGAATAAGATTCATCTGAGAAGGAGTTGTGTTTGTGATAGCTGTTGAAGGATTTGTTCTCAAGGAGCAGTGTTGAAGACTGAGTCACTGAAGCTTTTGAAGCCAAGGAGTGATAGTCTTGAATATTGTGAATCTTGTGTATCCAAGGACAATCTTGCTATTGTATCAGTGAAAACAATAGTGAATTCCTCCAATCATCACAAGAGAAGAGTGGATTAAGGGATTACACCACCCTTAACCACTATAAACCTTTGTGTCTATTTACTTTCAGCTTTACTTTACTTCAATTACTTACTGCATAATTCATACTCTATGTGTGCATATTCTACTTTGAAACAGTATTAAAAGAAGGGACTTATCCGCTGCCCAAAAGCTTTTAATCACAAGAAAAGTTTTTGAAACTCTAGTATAGTCATTCACCCCCTGACTATACTTATACCCTTCTCTGGGACCAAAACATTCTGAGTTGCATCATTCAGTTTCTTGAAATCAATGCAGACTCAGTGTCCAGTAATTAGGCGAACAGGGATAAACTCATCAAACTCATTATGTTGGACAATGATTCCTCCCTTCTTGGGTACCACATGAATTGGGCTTACCCATTCACTGTCAGTAATTGGGAAAATGATTTACATTTCTAGCATTTTTAAAATATCTTCCTTAACAACATTCTTCAATTGAGGCATCAACCTTCTATGTTGCAGACCGATGGGCTTATTCCTTGAATATCTTCAATCGTCCACCCAAATGTTCCCTTATGCTCTCTCAGTACTCTCAAAAGATTCTCCTCCTCCAAAGGTGATAGTGATGCTAATATTATCTGGGGGAGAGTATCGTCTTGTAAGTACTTTAGGTGAGAGGGAAAAGGTTTAAACATTAAGTTCTTCGGTGGTTCCTCCAACGACGACTTCAATATTCTGCCAGTCAACTGTAAATCAAAAAATTTGTGCCAGGAAGGTCTATGAATGGGTCCTCCTCTATCCACAGAAGATACAAGTTCTATTTCTTGCACACGACCTTCACTGCACCCAGGCCAGGTTTTTTCCTCACTTTCCTCGTCTTCCTCTTCAACAACAACGTATCAGCTACTTCAGGATCAATTGCCAATTGTTGTTGTAGCTTCAAAACAAGATCATCTATATCATCCATCATATAACATGCTTCTCCTTCATCTTGCGTATATCCCATAGGCTTCATCACATTGAAGACCACACTGTCATCATTTACTCTCAAGACTAGCTCTCATTTACGAACGTCTATCAATGTTTTGCTCGTTGCTAGGAAAGGACTTCCTAGGATCAGTGGAACATCACTATTTACTTCCATGTCTAGCACAACAAAATCAACTGGGAATACAAACTTGTCATCTTTTACCAAACTTCTTCAACAACTCCACAGGGTTGTTTCATCTACATATCAGCCAATTGAAGGGTTGTCAATGTCTCACTCAATTCAGTAATGCCTAACTAATGAAATATGGACAAAGGCATCAAATTGACGCTTGCCCCTAAATCATATAGTGCTTTGTTCAGGCATACCCCTCCAATAGCTCATGGGATAAGGAAGCTCCCAGGATCTTTGCACTTAGCATGCAGTTTGTGTTGCAAAACTGCCAAGCATTCCTCATTCAGGCAAATGGTCTCAAGATCTAATAACTTTATCTTGGTAGAGACTGCTTCCTTTAGAAACTTAGCATACTCCGGCATTCCAGCCAGAGCTTCTACCAAAGGAATATTCACTTGCAATTTATTAAACATTTCAATAAACCTTTGTAACGACTAACGAGCATCATCATGATTCGGCTTCTACTTTCTAGGAGGATAGGGTAAAGCGGGATTAACGATTCTGATTCTAGAGGACTTATCTGCACGCTCTTTGCTACTCATCCGCTCATCTTACGAATCAACAGATGCTCGATTCGAAGTATTATCTTGGTGTCTGTTGAATCGAGTCCCCTGCTTCCCTTGATTCTTCTATGTTCTACTCATTTCTGTCCTCTGGTTCTTCTCTGATAATTGGTCCAGGTAATTCCTTTCCGCTTCTTTTCATAATTGCATTCACGTCCTTCGGATTCTTTTCTGCATGACTCGGCAATCCTCTCGGAGGATGGGCTGACACTTGTTCGGCGATCTGCCTCACTTGGTGCAATAGATTCTGCACTAAGGCTTCCTGATTGGTCAGTCTTGCATCATTTTTCTGACAGTATGTTGCAAAATTCATACTAAGCTCACTCATGGATTTTGTCAATTGACTAAAACTCTCGGTCACTATTGAGCTCATCTTTTCTATGGCTGCTTCCCAACCACCGGACTTGTTTGATTGAGGCAGAAATCCTCCGCTTTGTTTCGGTCTCTCTCCACCATCAAGATTGTTGTATCAAAAACCAGGGTGATCGTGAGAACCTGGGAAATATCCACCCTCATATTGATTTCCTTGCCTTTCCATGTAATTTACGTCCTCAGTGTTGGCTGTCTCAATCCCTTGTACTTTTTCTACTTTGACGATGCAATCTTGCATGTCATCCATCTTCTCGTTGATCACTAGCAACTGGTACAAGATTCGTTGAGAAGTATCTTCTCCAAATATGCCTTCAACTGCTTTCACTACCTTAGTTTAATGTGTTCCTAATTGTCTCATAAGTGCTATATGTTCCAATTTCTCTTCAGCTTCTTCCGGTGACAACAACGCGAAACATCCGTTGCTCAACGTAACAACTCTCATATGCTCACTCGGTCGCAATCCATGATAGAAACTATGCATTCTCACTGGCAGAGTGATATCATGGTGAGGACATTTCCTTTGTGCTTTCTTGAATCTTCCCAAGCTTCCTCAAAAGTTTCGGCGGGCTTCTACTTAAAATTCATGATATCTTGTCTCATCTGCAATGACTTCCCAGGCGGGCAGTATTTATTCATAAATTTATGCAAGAGGTCTGTCCAAGATTGGATACATCCTGCCGCTAAAGACAACAGCCATATTTTTGCCTTATCCTTCAATGTGAATGGAAATATATTAAGCTTAATGTTATCTTCAGGCACTCCTACTGGTTTGACAGTGATGACTATCTCCAAGAAGTTGGTGACATGTTCAGTTTGTCACCATTTGTATCACATTTGGCTTCGGATGGAAGATTTCAGCTGCGTTCTCAGGCTGAACAATTACTGGAATGAACTATTCTATCGTTGGCATGGCATAGCTCTGTAGAGTTCTTCTATCAGCTTGAACCACCGCTCCTGCTCCATTTCTTCCATTGGCACCGTTTTGTCCATTACCTACATTCTGTGCCATCGTCTCTTCCGGATATTCTAGAGGTGGAATCTCCTCGTCTTTATCCTTTTTGCTTCCTATGTGTGAATTTGTCTTGTTAGCCATCCTTTTTCTTCTCTCTCAAGCTTCCTTGCGTTTTTGCCTTGCAATATTTTCAATCTTAGGTATGAATTGCTCAAGTCTGGCTGCTGAATTCCTTGTAGTGCCCTGCAAGACCCAAAAAGAAAATAAAAAGGTTAGTTACTTGCCTTGGCGGCTGTTACACTCGCTCGGGCAGACTCAACAATCACAGACTCTGACCCCTGACATGGCATTGAACGAACATAAACGATTATGCTGCTTCAGGAATGCTCTATTTATCGACGACGTACCGCAGTAAATCGGATGCAATTTTCTTGAAACGAACAGAACAGACATTGTTATGACTCAATTAATTACAGACAGACCAAAATAGACTCGTTAAACAGACTCTATAATTACAAAACTAAATATATACAAATTCTCAATCTTGAATTAATAATATTCTTGACATGAGTCCCCAGCATAGGTGCCAAAAAGCTTGATCACGCCTGTGGTATAAGCACGGGCTTCTACAAGCAATAGAACTAGGTCTATCATAGCAGAGTACTGGCGAGTCAAGGTCAAATACCACAGAGACTCATAAGATACGTTTAAATCAAGATTGAGTTGTCATAATTATGGTCAACGACCAACAATGGTGCACGAGTATAAACCACGGTGCCAATAAACACACAAGATCATGCAAGTTCAACAAAAGCACTCAAGAGTTTCTAATGTATTAGCCTAATTATGAGTTATTAGTTATTCCCCCCCCCCCCCATATAATGCATCAATCACTCATGTTGGTGAATTTTAGATCTTTAACTGCTACGGGTGCTAATCCTTAATATTACGCTACTTCCATTGAAAGGACAGTAGGTGCCTATGTGCAATTAACCTCCTTCTTTGGTTATATTAATTCACATGCAATGAGAATTAGGACTAGCCGGCTCAAGACCTAAGACCTCCCTAAGCATCTATCGTGGATTGACTAGCACGTTCCTAAGGATCGATCAAGACATCATCCGAACTAACACTTCACTTTATCGTCCTTCATGTTAATTTATGAAGACATACAAATAGTTGATCAGGCTACACACATGTAAATTTTTTGGTCCCTTGAAAAGGCTTTGGTTAAGTTTAGAGGGAGGGGGGGTGAATAAACTTAACACTTAAAAAAATTTTGGAGTTTTACCAACTCAGCAGGGTTAACAGTCTGCTGACTATCAGTAGTCTGCTGACTATTAAATCTATTAAATTTGTTGCGGCGGAATATAATTAATTAAGTCTTGTTACTTGTTGATTTTAGTATGATACTAAGTATTAGATAATTAGTAGTGCAGGTGGTGTGATTCAGTAGCTAGTTCAGTATGTTTGATGTGATAAGCATGCATATAAGGTAATTGCAGAAAGTAAATGCAGTAAAGTAAAATTGGCAAGATTTATAGTGGTTCCAGGTGGTGTAATCCTGTCAGTCCACTCTTCTCCTGTGTTATTGGAGGAAATTCACTAGAGACTCTTGTTGTAGCTGTTACAAAAATCCCTAAACTGTATGTCCTTGACCAATGACTATGGCTTCACAAATAGAAAACTAGAAACAGGTAGGATTGTTGCATCAAAGTCTTCCACTGGTCCTTGAAGGGTAGAATTGCCTCTTCACCAGCTCCACCACACAAACAACAGTTTTGACACCCAAAAGTGCTTCTCTGTCTTCAGCAAACTTCTTGAAAAAGAAGGGTTGAATCAAGAAAATGATTCTGCTTTCAGTAGACTTCTGATCAGGATGAATGAATCAGCAGCCTAAGTTCCTCAAGTGTGTAAACTGGATAAATTTTGATTTCCATGAAACACTAGAAGAAAAACATGATCAGTAGATTTAAAGCTCTATGTATCAGCAGGGTCAGATTGCACTTAATTTCTTGCTCAAATACTTGGTTTCTTATTGTGAATTCTTGGTTTCCAATCTGAATCAGGAGTCCTCTATTTATAAGTGTAGGTCCTGTAATTTGAATTTGAATTTGAATGATAACCGTTAGAGGATTATCTGAATATTCCTGAAAATACCTCTCTTGTACCTGACTGCCACAGACAGTGTCCTTCTGACAGTCCAGTCTGTTAACCAATGATATACCAATTAATAAGGCTCTGAATTCCTTGCAATATCCATTTCATCTTGTCCATTGATTGACTAATTAATCCAAGGCTTGTAAATCATCCTTATCCATTTAATCTTCAGAAAAACTTGGATTAATTCGAATTAAACATTCAGCAGATATTTGATGTGTTAGTCTTCTGATGTCCTTGATTGTCAGTTGACGTATAGTCTATTGTGTTTTGATATACACCTCAGCTGACTGCTTCTCATCTAACTTTTTATTTCTAAGTTAAGTACACCATTTTAAACATAACCAAGTTCCAATCACCATTTAACTTATGGAACTTAGATCTTCTACATAAGGTATATGTAATCAGTTTAGGTCATCACAGACTTCCCTAAATTCTGATCCCATATTCTTGACTGTAAACACAAGTTTGATCCCTTAGCCTTCACAACTGAGTTTGAACCCTCAGCCTTCATTACTGAGTTTGAACCCTCAGCCTTCAACCATCAGCAGGTTTTTAGACTCTACTATCCTAGACACTCTACTGACCTAGATAGGTCTGCTGATCAAGTCATCTGAACTCTTTACAGTGCTTGTTTGATCAAACCTATATAAAGATCGAACTCTAGTAAAACCTATACATTTATTCTAGACATCTTTTTTCCTTTGCTCTATAACATCTAGTCTGGCACTCATCATTAAAACTAAAATATGTCTAACAATTTCCCCCTTTTTAGTGATGATGCCAATACCCTCCTTACAGCAAAGCAAAAAGATAAAAACACAAAAATAGAACAAATTTCATTGATTTATCATTGATGCTGAAATATGTTCAAAATTTATTACAACTAAGATCAGCAGAGAGATAAAATTGTAAATAAGTATGCTGATCTACTGTCTTCTTCTAGCTCTTTCCTCTTCTTGCTCCCTTTTCTGTTGGTAGTCTTTTATTTCTCTTTGCATGTCCACCATCCACTGATTTTCAACTAAAGTGAATTCAATCCAAGTATGCACCATCTTCGACCATTTTTAGGCTTCATTCATGTTTAACCGGACTCATTGCCAATTAAAACCTCCTCCTATGTAGCATGCCTTGAATTCTTCCACACATAACTTTGCCTTGTCCACAACATATGTCTGTATTCTACCACCAGATCTACCAGCATGACCTCCTCTAGCAGGTGTTTGAGATTTTCTGGTCAATCTCATTGATTTGATCCTTGCCTCCTATAATTTTATTCCAAGGAAGGAATCTAGACCTTCCTGAAAAGACATGTTCTGGTAGGGTTTCCTTCTTTCTCCATAAGCAACTCTAAACTTCTTCAGCAGATCATCAGTAAGTTGTACTCTGCCAGGTGCAGGCTTTCTGAATTCATTGATGTCTGCTTCCTATCTTTCTTGTTGAAAATCCTAGCTGATTCCTTTGCTTCTGCTGTCTGACCTTCTTCCCCCTTATTGACATCATCAATAAAATGGTTCAGCAGGCCAAGAACACTCCCATGTGTGTTTGCCAAGTTACTCAGTTGCCCTTCCATGATCTCAGTTCTAGTATCAACTACAGTAATTCGGCCTTCTAAAGTCTGTTCCAGAAGATTGATCCTTTCAGTCAGTTTAGGATCAGTGACAGCAGGGTGAAGTGCCTCAGTAGGCTTAGGTGCCTCAGCAAGCTTGTCAACTTTCTTGTGCAATGAGGTAATATGCTCTGCTGTATTCTTGTCTCTGTTTACAACCTCATTCTTAACACAAGCAACCTCTCTTAGCAGGTCATTAGTTGAAAATTGAAGATAAGTGATGTTTGATGCAGCTGTCTCAGAAGTTCTCCCTCTGTTTTCCACCAAGTTCACTAAATCTTCAAATATCCTCTCACTTTTTTTCAGTTGAGTCCTCAGTTGAGTTATATCATCCCTTACAACTATCAACTCATCCAAAATATGCACTGGAATTGCATTCATTCCAGCCATAACACCAGCAAACTCTTCAGCAAGCTGTTCAACATTATCTTCAGCCCTAGGTTGCCTCACAACAATTGCTCTTGTCCTATCCCATTCATGGGGTTCAGGACCTTATTCAACAACATTTCCAAAAATCTCTTCAAGTGCAGGTTCTTCAAGAGGTTCAAGTCCAGGTTGAGGCTCTTGTACTGCTTCCAAAATAGGTACTGCTTCAAGTATAGTGTCTTGTGCCTGTTGTGGTTCTGATTCAGCTTCTTCTTCAGGCATCTGGAACTCCTCATCACTGAAATCAAAATCAACAAGCTGTTCCAAATCAGATTCTTCAGCAGCCTGTTTTCTATCTTTTCCAACAGCAGCTCTTTCTTTAGTATCCTCCAAACTATGCACAGGGGATTCCACCAATTCCATCAAAAGTTCCAACTTTTGTCCTAACACTGTTTGATCCTCAGTCATTAGGATCTCATGTTCCAACTTGTGTTCAGTTGTTGTCTGTAACTCAGCAGACTGAACCTCCACTTCTTCAATTGTTATTTGAGGAAAGACAGCCATATTTTCCTCAAATACACCATGAACTTCTTCAATTTCTCTTAGCACTTCAGCAGCCTATGCTAAGGTTTCCTCAGTGTCAATACTATCCTGATATAGATTTGATCCTTCAGAATTGATATCAGCTAGTTCAATCATCACTATATCAGATATATTGACCAATCTGGTATCTTCAAAAAGTGTTGCTGCATTGATATGAGCTTCCAGGTCATCAATGTAAGCAGCATATAAATCTTCATCTAAGTTGTTAGTCTGCTGATCCTCAGCAGACTTATCACCACCAGCAGACTGTTCTGTTGTTAATTTAGTAGATCCATGTCATGTATCCTTAGTAGATCTTTCCTTAGCCACTCCATTGGATTCTCCTGGATGTATGGGATGATCATCATCTGAATCAGATGAAGATGATGAATCATCACTGTCAGGTGTAAACTTGGGATCCCTGAACAAAATGCTTCCTTTCTTCTTCTCTTCTTCAATAATGTCCAGAAGCCTTACTCTTGAATCAAAAGTATCAACCAGTCCAAGTAAATCCTCCACTCCCAACTTGTCAAATGCCCATTCTTCAAAGCAGTCATAGATTCTCTTGCAGGTTTCTGTCTCTTGTAAAATACAAATTTCCAAGCAAAGTATTTCTCCAGTAGTCTCATATTTGGATCAACCTTTGACTTTCTTGATTTCTTCACTTTTCTCTCAAATGGCATAGTTGGTTTCCTTGGAGCAGGTTTCTCATCTTGTTGACTTCCAAAAGTCTCAACAAGATGACTTAAGGTATCCTCAGTAGATACAAATAGGTCAATAGGTTCTTCAGGTTGCAAGTTTGTACCTACTACCTCCATATGTTCTACACTTAGTTCCTCCTAAGTTGCATGTTTTTCATCAGGGTCTTCAAAAGTTTGTTCTTCCCCTTGAGTTGTAGTAGTCTCAGCAGGGTTTTGCTTAGGTACATTAACTTCCACAGCATGTTCAGATTCAGCAATCTGCTGTGGTTCTCCAGTTGGTTGTTCAACAACAACCACATAGCCTTATCAGTAGGCTCAACAGCATCAGTTGTTTCAACTTCAACATGTTCTTTTGCCTACTTTTGAGCCTCAAGAACTCTCAATTCCTTTCCCTTTCCATGGACTCTTTTCTTTGATTTGTTTTCTCCTCTTAGTAGGTTGTTGTTCAGCTTCAAAAAGCTCCTTTCCTAACTGCTCTTTGCTAGAAGCTTTTCATTTCCTTGAGTCTTCTCTGACTTGTTCTTTGAGAATATAAGCAGCAGTTTTCTTTATGACTTCAGTAGGCTCAGCAGTCTCAACTTCAATAAGAACCTCAGTAGACTCAGTAGCATCTACTGTCTACTGCCTTGTTCTTTTTGGTTTTAACAACTCAGTAATCTTTCTTGTATCAGTAGTCTTTCTTTTATGTACTGATTTCTTTGGTGCAGCAGGTTTCACATCTTGTTTTGCCTTAGTCCTCCTACTCACCACCATCATCATGGTCATCACCATCATCGCTTTCAGTTCTTTCCTCATCCTCTTCATCATCATCTAGTCCAGGAATGTTGTAATGAATCTCTGACTTGTACCTTGATTTGTTGATTTTGGAAGGTGCAACATCAAGCATTAGTAGATGATTCAGTAGGGCCTGAATCAATAAACCCAAAGGTTTAGTCTTTGATTTCCTTGTGCCATCTCTGTCATCTGACACAACCTTCTTCATGTATTGCACAAAGAATCCAACCCAGTCAAATTTCATGCTTCTATAAATGATGATCAACAAATCTATCTTTGGTCGTGACAGAGTATCAAGACTTCCAACAAAACCCAGAATATTCTTGGCAATTAATTTACTCAGCATGTTAAACTCCAAATAAATATGCTTCACATTAATATTCAAGGTTGTTGGAATAGATGTGTTGGTCCTTATTGATCTAACAAAACCCAACCTTGGTAGCTCCATCAACTCTGGATTTGTAAGAGCATCATTTCCTGGTCTAAAACCGAATGATTCTCTCAGTAGGTCTGAGGTGAACTCAATCTCTTGGCTATTTAAGTAGTTGTAAATGCCTCCCTGTCATTCTTGATCACCATATTTCTCCAGAAATTGTTGACATTTGTGTAGGAAATATTCTCCAATCTGAGATTCAAGACGGTTTCCAGTCCTTCATACCGTATTATTCTTCTTCCCAGATTTATTGCTAGTTCTGTCTGCTGATCATCAACAACAAAACTTCTCACACTTTGACTTGTTCCAAGATGAATCTCCTTGTCCGCCATTGTAATAGCTTGAGAAAGATGAAGAAGAAAACTCTTTGAATCTGTGTTCACACTCAGATATTCTTTGAGATTGATCTGAGAATGTTTTTGAGTATATACTGAGTGTATATCTGTATATATAGCAGAAAGTAGTGGGACTGAACCGTCAGTCATGTACTGTGCACGTACTGTACCGTTATTACACAATCTTCAGTCTGAAATAAATGTGGTACAGCCACGTGTTCCACTAAATGATCCCACTAATGTAAGAAACTGTTATGTACATGTAACAGCTGTATAAATGGTAAGATTAATATCCATTTATTCGACTGTTGACTTTCATTAAAGTCTGACTTATCAGCAGCGTTCTATTCGGTAGACTTCTACAGTATAGCACATAATTCTACTGCAAATCTTCAGTAGGGTCCCCAGGTTCAGCAGCCTGCTGATATGCAAACTTCACAGTTGATCTTTAACAACTTATATTTGTCCAATTGATAATACAAGATGAAGTTTAATACCAATGACTGATTTGTCAAGTGAGCTCACCCAACAAGACAAAGACCAATCCCCTTGGTACCTTCATTTGCTCAATTGTCCAAACCAAAAGAGTACTTAGGAATTGTTGATACCAATGACTAATCTGCCAAGTGAGCTCACCCAGTAGGGCAAAGACTAGTCCCCTTGGTGAATTCCAGTACCCTGCTGACTTGTCAGTAGGTCAGTCAACCTTGATAATGCCAAGTTCAATTCTTAACTTAGCAAATATTTCACTATCCAAAGGTTTTGTAAAGATGTCAGCAAGTTGATCTTCAGTAGGGATGTAAAGAACCACAACATCTTTCTTTTCAACATGATCTCTAATAAAATGATGTCTTACATCAATGTGTTTGGTTCTTGAGTGCAAAACAGGATTTTCTGTGATTGCTATTGCACTTGTATTGTCACACATTATGTGAATTTCTCTTTCTTCAATCCCATAATCCCTTAGTTGCTGTCTTAACCATAGAACTTGTGCACAGTAGCTTCCAGCAGCAATGTACTCTGCTCCAGTAGTGGAAGTAGATATGGAATTCTGCTTCTTGCTGAACCAAGAAACAAGTCTACTGCCCATCAACTGACATGTTCATGTTGTACTTTTTCTATCAATCTTACATACAGCATAATCAGAATCTGAATATGATATAAATTTAAAACTTCCATCTTTTGGATACCATATCCCAACTCCCAAGGTCTCTTTTAAGTACTTGAGAATCCTCTTTACTGCAGCTAAGTGACTTTCCTTAGGTTTAGATTGAAATCTTGCACATACACCTACAACAAAGGATATATCAGGCCTGCTGGCTGTGAGGTACAGTAGACTTCCTATCATCTTTCTGTATAAAGTCTGATCAACACCTTTGCCTTCTTTATCCTCATCCAACCTTATGCTTGTGCCCATAGGAGTTGATGCTTTGGTGTTGTTTTCCATTCCAAACTTCTTTAGCAACTCCTTGGTGTATTTTGATTGATGAATGAAGATTCCATCTTGCAATTGTTTGACTTGTAATCCCAAAAATTAGTTTATTTCTCCCATCATACTCATCTGGAACTTGCTTTTCATGAGATTAGCAAATTTTACACACAACAATTCATTTTCAGATCCAAAGATTATGTCATCCACATAAATCTGTACCAACAAGGTGTTGTCACCCTTATTGATTCTGAAAAGAGTCTTGTCAATGGTACATTTGGTAAAACTATTGTTCACCAAGAATTGAGATAGGGTCTCATACCATGCTCTTGGTGCTTGTTTCAAACTATAAAGTGCTTTGTTGAGTCTGTACACTTTATCTTCTTGATCTTTGAGTTCAAAACCAGGAGGTTGTTAAACATATACTTCTTCTTCCAGAATGCCATTCAGAAATGCACTTTTGACATGCATTTTGTATACTTTGAAGTTCTTATGTGCAGCCGTTTGACATCCATTCAGAAGTGCTTGTTTGATCAAACCTATACAAAAATCAAACTCTAGTAAAAACCTATACATTTATTCTAGACATCTTTTTGCCTTTTCTCTATAACAGCTAGTCTGGCACACATCATTAAAACTAAAATATGTCTAACAAAATTAAACATGTCGATCAGACGAAGCTGGTGCCGATTATCATGAATTAGGATTTACTAGGTATTCAGATCTAGTGATAAAGACCGTTGCAGATCTAAAGAACGCAACCTCTATTTCATGTTTTCTTCACCAAAGATTCAGATCTATACACATATGGTGTAAAATAAACTAACTAATACATAATTAGAAGTAATAATAACAATCAATGCATACTAGTCATAAAAACGACAACAGATCTACATCTAGAAAAATCCTGAAAATCATACCCTCGAGGTTGAGCGTAGATCTTCCTCAGATCTCTTCCTAGGAGGCGAATCCGTCGACTTCATGACTAGAACATATAAAGAAAATAAATAAAGAATAGAGAACATTTATTGCATAGAAACTTGTAATATTTTTTGTACATTTACTTCTAAGGGCGATGCCTCTTATTTATAGTCGTAGAACCGACTTAGCTAGCCCTAAAAACTACCCCTCGTCCAAGAAAACGCGTTTCAGAAGATTCTTGATACTCGATTCAGCGGCACACTCTGGATAGATCGAGGTCATTTTTGTACTTTTTCTTCTACCGACTCAACTTGGAAGGTTCTAGAATACCCTAGTCCCAATCCTATTGTCCAGTGTTCTCTAGAATTCGTCCATAATGCTTAGCCCAATTTCGTTACCTGAAAATAGTCCAATAATACACGAAATAATATCGAATCGGGGAATATAAATGTTAAATGCAAATTCTCGACTCGTGAACTCGACATATGACATTCAACTCAAATGGTTCATATTTAAAGGCCAAAACAACTTTTTTTAGCTTAGAATGGGTGAAATGTTGATGCCGTAAGGTGTTTCATTTTGAGCGTCATCAGTCATCATCACCTCCTCCTTCAGCAGCCGTGCCGTTCTTTGCTTGGCTTTTTCCACAGCTGCCTATAGAGGTGCTTCATCCACTAGACTAATCAGAAATTCTACATTGAGGAAGGACTTCAGCCAGTCTTCCTCCGCAAACATGTGTTCAGCGTTCTATATCTGCTGTATGGAGTTGCCGAACTTCCAGTTTATGTACTCATCCACTATATCATCAATGTTTCTGGGCTGATCCTCTTCCTCTTCTTTAGCTGATGCGGCTCTCTCTTCCTCATCACCTTGGTCATCTTCCGCCAAGTCCTTCTCTACTGGGATTGGTTCTTCAGTAGTTGAGGCAGGTACAGGAACTCTCACCTCCTCTTCTCTGACTAATTGAATGTTAAGAGATGCGGATCCTCACCTTTTCTTCTGGACCTCCTTTTCTTCTGGACCTCTATCATGTTGGTTGTAGCTTTCATTTTCTTGTTACCACCAGCACCCTTTACTACTTTGAAAATTATCTTGGCTGGGTGAAGGGTGGAAAAATTTGTGGTTTGAATCCCTATTCTTGTAAGCAAGTGGTGTAAGGGAATTCCAAATGACTTTCTAACCCAAAAAATGCATGTTTTCTCCTTTGGTGCTTTTCCAGGCTTTGGTTTCTTCCTAGTTGTTTCAGCCTTCTGTTCACCCGGAATCTGTTCTACCAACAAATCATAGATGTAGGTGGCCCAATCAAATGCTTCACCATTGTAGATTATGGCCATGAGTCTTGCTATGGTGTCAGTGATGATATTCATTGAGCACAGTTTCCTTCTATGCATTTTCCAACAACTAGGCTATATGCATCAAATGATTGTTTGAGGTTGTTCATATTGCAAGAAAAGTTGTGTGGGAAATTGGAAAATCAGGCGTTGTCAGACCCCCACATGTAAAAAAAATTGTCTTTTTTAAAAATGCGTTTTTAGGTAATACGACAATGATATTGTCGTAAAAAAAATTCTTACGAAAATAATAATGTCGTAAAAATTCTTCTTATCGTAAAAAGTTTTAACGACAATAATATTGTCGTAAAATCTGTTTAACTCCATTATTATTGTCGTAACGAGTGTTTAAACGCCAATCTTTTTTACAACAATAATATTTTCGTATTACCTAAAACGCATTTTTATAAAAGGACAACTTTTTTTTTACAAGTGGGAGGTCTGACAACGCCTGATTTTCCAATTTCCCAAGTTGTGTGGTGGCGAACATCAAAAAAAATTTCATCCCAAACTGCTCGCTCTTCGATTTTGACTTCGGTCGGCACTGAAAGTACTTGCCCCCTTCTTAATTCTTGCCAATTCTTGTACGGGTAGATTTTTTTAACGGATGTTTGAAATTGACGAAAGAGAAAGGAAATTACTACAAAATACTCACGTTGTTATAAAACTAAGAAGATAATGGAGGAAGAACAAGAGGATATACAAGTATAGAAGAAAAGAAAATTGCTTGTGTCTTATTCCAATAGTATAATAGGGTATTTATAGTAGAGATTACAATGTGAACACAATAATCTGAATTAATCTTAAATCTATGTAAATCAATCAGAATAATAGATAATCCATCAATGATATTATTTCATAACACTCCCCCTTGGATATCTATTATTAAAAATATAACAGATATGATATGCCTCATTAAAACCTTACTAAGAAAAAACCCAGTGGGAAAAAAACTTAGTTAAGGAAAAAGCGTACATATTTATCTGTTTGATTTACTCCCCCTGAACCAAGCACCAATTTAGATATTTCAATTGCAGCATCCCAATGCTCTTCACTGGTCTTTCAAATGTTGCAGTCGATAACGTCTTGATAAATAATCATGCCGGATTATCGGTTGACTGGATCTTTTGCACATCAATCTCCTCGTTCTTTTGCAAATCATGAGTAAAGAAGAACTTGGGTGAAATATGTTTTGTTCTATCCCCATTAATATAGCCCAATTCAATTGAGATATGCAAGATGCATTGTCTTCATATAGTGCAGTTAAATGATTTTCATTCTCATCTAGACAATGTCTCAATGAATAAATGGTAGAATTGATTGTCTCGATCGTAGTTGCATAACGTATATGTCATGTACTATTAACTTGGTAGAAAAACCCAGTGGGAAAAAAAACTAGACAAGGTAAATAGTTCATACCATATGCGTTTCTATGTGTTGCACTGACTGCCTCATTAAAAACCTTTAACTAAGAAAACCCTTTGGGAAAATCTTGGTTAAAGGGAAAAATAGTACAAACGTTGGTTTTAAGACCAAATCCACACAAAAGTTTTGAAGTTGTCGCTCTTCCTGACGACAACAATCTTTCAAATGTACGCATTCCATTATTATAAACACTTATTATCCAAAACCGATGTAGGAATAATCTTAGTGAATAAATCTATGAGATTGTCACGAGAGCGTACTTTTGCATATCACTCTCCTTTAGAGTTTATTGGATAGTCGAATGTAGGGGCTAATAAGTGTCATTCCCACTACTCACTTGTGCAACACATGCAACACAATCAACACTGTAATCAGCTAATTAATAGGGGAAGTAATATAATCGAAATTTGCATGCATATATTTCCACTATCATGCATCGTAATTCCTTAAAATTTAGGACATTAACCATGCATTACTTACATATTCCTTTCTCGATAGCAATCTACTCAACTGGTCATACTACATTCAACATGAATGTTAATGACCTTAACCATATGCATGTTGCGATTGTCATATTAATTCATTTCTGAAATCCACCAAGGATTTTCATATCAATATTAATGTCTAACGACCCATAAATATACCGTCATGACATAAAGTTACTGCCAGATATATTAGTTAGTGGAACATTATATTATCTATAATGGGAGAATATATTTGACCATTAACAAACAAATATTTCCAATTCAAACTCAACCTCAATTGCTTATTTCATCTCTTACCTAGTCAGAGTGTTTCTGACACTCTGCTATTGACTCAGGTACTGGATCCAGATATAATAATAGCAATTAAAGAGGCAAATATATCGTCGACGACTATGATGTTTTATTATAAATTTCCCCCGTAAATTTCATTGCTAATTCAATATTAGCATAAACCAATTCCTTATCAATGTATGAATTGGTTGTTCCGCAACCCCAATATTTAATCATCTGTCGCACGTGCAATTTTATTTTGGGGTTTTCGCCTTGAAGACGGATCTCTTTAAGAGATCTCATGAGTGACTGAATGTGAATTCACTTTCCGTGGATTTTTATCTCTTATGCCGATCGGTATTCTACGCTTCTGGCATAGAGAAATATCATCAATCATATTGTTGGTGCCTTTATAAATAGTCACTCATTTAATTTCAATAACGGCATCTGGCGGATTACTTGTTAAATGCTACAAGTAAATTATTTTCACGAACCAGTTAAACTGATGCGTGGAAGATCGTTTATGTTGTTAAAGTTTATCGGCATTCTTTTATTCTAACATGGGGTTTTCTCTATCTCCCCCTAATGCCGAGAATCGATCTTCATCAAACATGTTGCACCGAGCTATACCTTGATGCTCTTTTATTCGCTTCAAGCGATTTACACATTTAAAACATAGTGGTTTCATTAAATATCTCGTTTCATGAGATTTTTGAAAATATTATCTCTCATGCGCTTTATATACCACTATGTGATTTCAGATTCTTCAAGAATCGTTCAAATTATACATCATATGTAGAGAAATCACTCGAACGAGATATTGAACTTTTGTTCATTTCTCCATTTTTCTCAGAAAATATTTGATGTATGCAAAATGTGCATAAAATCTACCCTTCATGGGTTTGATATCAATGAATGATATGTGAACTCATAGTTCATTTATGTCGAAGATTGTCACGAGATATAATTCATATTGGGTTTTCCTCCCCTCATTCTCGGACAACATTTTTCATAATCGATATGTTGAAAATTTGAAATAACCCGTGACGGATTCAACATTTTAATGTGAGATCCTCTTAACGGGTATCAACAAACTTCTTTTATATTTTTCGATTTGTGGAGAAATTTTGTCTCGTATAGAGATATTATATCCGTTCTCACAATTATGGATACAATGTATCGAGTTATACCAATTTTTTTGAATCCCCATCCCAATTCTAGTGGGATTCTCACATAAAGAATGTTTATAACCACAATATTCTGAATCACTATATGCATCATAAATACTTAATTTTGTCGCATTCATTTCACAGAATGATTGGGATGCATCACATGTAATATGATACATATATCATTGTTTTAAATGATGCATGTAGTATCAGTCACATTCTCTTTGTGGAATGGACATATCTCATTATTTTCAAACACATTGTTTATACACATTTCATTGGGAAATAGTATATAAAGCAAGTATTTCAATCTCGATATAACACTCATATTACTCAAAAAAAAATCGAGACTTGAGAGAGCATAGTGCTTTATTTCAAACAATTTTGTTTCAATATAGCACTTGCATGTTGCATTACCATTTGCATCTCTCATTAATTCTTTTGAGAACTTGTTTCTCAATATAATGTGCGTGTCGCACTATCGATGAGGCAATTTAATTGCTCTCATGTTCCGACTCCATTTCTTCATTATAACGAAATGAGCAATTAATTTTTTCAAAATATAACAATTGTCACATAATATAAATGAATTACAATGATTAATTATTTTAAATAGAAAATTATATTATGTATCAGTTCAATCAAATAAAATTGATATTGTAAATGTTAGTGGATCTGATAGACAATTATCCAGTATTATAATTCGTGAATCAATCATTATGAATAATTTCACTCACCAATAAAACATTATAATATGTTGTCATATTCATTTTTATCACAACTAGACAACAAATTTGAATTTAATAACAATATAGAGCGAATGCGCCTTACAATCAAAGACCATATACATGGTATTCATTTTTTAAAAAAAACCACAGGTTGAATATTTTGTTTTGTAATAAAGAAAAGTATAAATAATCATATTAATGATTATCACTACTCTTACAATAATCATGCAAAATAAAATATTTTCATTGAATAACCAAATATGATTTTATTTATTAAAATCAATGCAAACACTTTTTCCAAAAATACAATGAATGCATTAATTGCCTCAATGATCATGCAATTATTGTAAGGTTATGGGTAATATAAATCAAATTAGCTAAATGATATGACAATATCATGTTCTTATTTTTCATATCATATCAATTTTATAGTGAGAAATATATTTCTAAATTATAAAGCAACGTATAAAACATTCTCACGTCGTATCAAAATAAAGATCATATATACGCACCACGTAAGTGATTAACACAACTATGCACACAATCATGTAAAATGTAATCTATTTAATTTTATCTATCTAAAATGACTTTAATTAATATGAATATGATCGCAAAAGTAATATACACGTTGATTAATCCAGCAATTGAGAATCATATATTATTATTATGGTCAAATAACAAGATTTACTTACGAAAAATACATGATGATACAATTATTTTCCTTTTTTCTTTTTGAAGAAAACTAGTCACACGTATCAATTATACACAATCGATAAAATAAAATTCCAAAGCTACTATATATATCACAAAATACTTTAGCCGTATCAAAATAAGGCCAAGACAAGAAACAATTTATTTATTAATAAACGATGCTTAAGTTTAAATGCATCGTATAAACAATTTCTGTAAATCGCCACTAACTATGACATGTGGTGTAATCTTCTAAAAGATTACTTTGTTTCTTGTCATGATTATTGTTTTAATCATATAAAAATAATTTTGTGAGGACTGTAATCAACCATGTCATCCTCCACTACCGTAACCAAATATTTATAAATTGAGTCACGTTATTTATAAAGTATGAACTCTCATAATTCGGTCGGGAATCATTAGTCATATCTATGGTGACTCATTATTTACTTTCATGTATAATTCCACATTCAGTGGATTATTATTTTTCATTCATGATACAAAATCATAATCAATTTCATATACATCATAAATTACTTTGATCGATATCGCTGCTTCAGGAGCATATCATCATGATAAAAAATGATTTAATTTTTCATCGATTATGGTCATGAAATCTCATGATATATTCAGTAGATTTCTTATCTCTGAATTTCAGATCACTCGTGGAACATGTCTTTATCTATGGACTTTGGGTCCTAATTTATTTATATGAATGACATGTCTGTACCTTTTTTTTTCTCTCTGTGAATTGCAAATTCACTTCATGATATTTCGACATGTCTGAAATTTATCTATGTGAATTTTATATTCACTTTCATCGGTTTTTGACATGCCCACTTATGTGAATTTTATATTCACTTTTACGAGCTTTCTATTTTCATATGGATTTCTGATCCATTATATGCTCGTTTCAAACATTGATCAACTTCATGTGATCATACCTCC